>JAJJMB010001133.1:408-59005 GCA_023531105.1 Papaver atlanticum | reverse complement strand
AATTGAATACTCTCAGGATTAAGCCGTTAGACAAAATCTAAACCAACTTCGTATAGTTTAGACCAAGCAACTAAACCTATAATTCACCTAGTTCCGTCTGTATCCGTGCGCCTCCAACTTGCAATAAGTCACGCACTTGGAACAATTCCTTTGGTTCGTATTCGAAACAGTAAAGGAACAACAAATCTGTTCGGTAACAACTCTTTTCAAACAACGTGATATGAGTTTGACAAAAGCCTCTTCCGTTTATCCCAATAAACTCCTTTGTCAGGTTCTTAGATCTTTCTATCAACAATTACCAAAGTAATTGTTTAGACTATGCAATCAATACTTTGAATCACAAAGAATTGTATTGATGCCGATCTACTCAACTAATAAATCCAATCTATCAAAAGATAAACCGATTATAGTTGGATCCCCAGCCTATCAAGTTTTGTGCACACTAAAGATTATGAACTCAACTAAGAAATCTTCATTGTCAACAAATCTTATTAGATCTTCAATAAACACCTGCACACAAAAAACTTGAATCTCTTGTGATTAATCACACACAGAACGGAGTCTGTTAACGATGGATTATGACAAGACGTCTTTAGATCTACAAAAAGTCTAAAGATCCCTGTCGATACTTCGATCTAGTTTGAGTTAATTTTATATCATAAGAGAAGATTATCGAGTATAAACAAACTAGGTGCAATCAAAGTTCAACAATCATTGGTCAATCAAAACAATCGAAAGCTAATAATAAACTGCAAGTATCTAGTTTCCCACCAACGGTACTCGTAGAGCTTCCCAATCCCAAAGAAGTCTTTAAAACGAGTGGTCGTAAGAGATTTCGCCTAATTAGGGTACTTTCCTCTCCGAATAGACGGCTCCACCAGTAACAACACAACTAGGTAGTTTTGCTGGCTCTTAGGATTAGTTTGCTCGAAATGCAAACTTCAATATTTATAGACCAAGGAAGTTTGGACACCAAGGAATTTCCAAAACCGAAAATATTCTCAAGATATGCAATATATTTCAAAATTCGGCTTTCATAATTCTTGGAAATGCTCTGTCCAAATATTGACCGAAATCTCAGTAGAAAATCTCCAATTAGTAAATGCACATTACCAATTTTTATTTTCTAAAGATATTCATTTTAATTGCTGGAAATTAAAATCATATAAAACTAAAAACCTTAATTAAAAGATTCTCAATTTATTTCGATCCGGGATTCTCCTTTAGTTATTAAAGAATATCTTTGAACCATAAAAGATAAGAATAACTGCACATGTTCAAAGTATGTCGACATCTTTACTTTGTAAATCCTTTTTCATATTTACAATCTTGCAACTGATTTGCCACACTTCCAAACGAGTTTAGAATTGGTTCATCTGACTTCCAAGAACTATGTGATTGATTATCCTATCAAATCACCATTAATGGGTTTCACGGTTCTACAAAAACACAAAGCTTCGGTTCTACCTCCATGTGGGTACTAGGATCGGTCACAAAAGCTTACCAAAAATTGGTTGACTAGGTACTAGGATCGGTTACCACATAATTATGGTATTTACTTCCAATCGGTTGCACAAGTCATAGGATCGGTTACCAATTACTAAGACTTGTTGTACCTCTTACAAGGATCCATTACACATACTTGTGATCGGTTGCACCTCTTACTAGGATCGGTTCCCCAATGTCTAGAGTTGGTAATACCAATTACAAAATATCGATCATACCATCTCAGGTGATTACTTAAGATCAGTTTCAATAATAAAAGTCATACCAATACAAAAGTCAGGCATTGTGAATAGTTTTACCAAGATACATAAACAAGTTATGAGCAGTTATACTAAACAAACATATTGGTAATCCAAAGATTTGCAATGAATAACAATACCAATAAACCTAGCGATTTCTCTTTCAATTCACAATTTTTTTTTATGAATTGTACTTCCTTTAAACGAATGTAAAACATTGCCTCCTAAGACGAAATCTTCACCCATATCCATACATAATCACAATAGCCTTCAGACGATTATGTTGATGTCTTATATACGAAGTTAAAAAAATATACGTTATACTTGGTATTATAATTCCTTAATATTATGTCTTACTAGAGTATAATCATTCACAGCTTCGCAGTTATGTTTTCAATATGCACGACTTGAAAGATACGTTAGGAATGAAACAGTTCAAGGAAAATATTACTAACCTCATGAGGAAGGATGATGTCGTCGATGTAGCTCTTTACTTCTTCACATTCTTCAAGTCTTCAAGTAATACTTATAAGTCTCATATCCTAGTAACTTTCTAGCTAACCTACACGAAGTTGACTCTAGTTAATAATCAAACGACTCTTTAAATGAGTTTTGGTTCACTAAAATATGACAACCAAACTTGACATACCAACGCTTGGTGGGTTCAACCAAGCTACGCTCTAAAAATCTCCCCCTTTGTAAATTTTTGTGAAAAAACTCTTACATCATATGGATAAATAAATAACTAGAATTCATTACACATAGCTTGATTCCAAGTTTCAACAGCACAATAACTTGTATACATTCAATCCATAAATGCCGCTGTCGACATTATAATAACAAAGCTAATACTCCCCCTAAGGTTAAGATAGGTAAATTTTCAATCCGCGCGTCTTTGTTATTCCCTTTGTAGTTAAGATAACCACAAGTATCAATATGATATGTTACTCCTCCTTAGTCTATTGATGTAATTTTAGATAGTGGTAAGAATGAGTTCGTAAGACTTGTGAAAGCAATTGAATTTAGATTTATTTAAACTAAAAGTAGAGAAAATTTTAATCCAAATTTGTTTTTTTTTTAGAGTGAAAATAACCAAGACACTAGATTCCACTATTACACATGAATAAATGATGATAAAAATTCCAAAACTCTAATTATTTTTAAAATTTCTTTTTCTTAATTCACAAATTATCAAGCATATTCTCAAACATTAATTGTATCCCTTAAGCATAGATTATCTAACCAAAGCATAACCTATCTAATTGAATCACAACTAATTAGGAAAAATTATGCAAGCAATTAAATTCTACAAAGTAGTGATTGAGTGAATTATAAAATATAAATTAGAGAAAAATAGAATGGTTACCAATTATTCATGCATAAATAGCTTCCTCCGTGCCTTGATTACGCGAGAATTAGCTCATCATTATCATGGAAACATGCTCAAAATTCATCTTTATTAATGCTCAAAAATGGTTCACAAATGATGAAATGGGAGAAAAATGAATAAAATCGGGTTCTGTAACACTTATATTTGTTACAAAATTAATTGTTACAGACAACGATAAAGGAATACGTCGCTGGCAATGTTGAAGAACGACGGACTTTAAGGGTCTTATGTTCTTCGTACCTTCTTCACCAGCAGGAAAAATATTTTCTCTGTAACTTTTTTTTTTTCCGATTTTTATGCTCTAAACGTCTCCCTATTCTCCCCCTAAACTCTCTATCCCTTCTTTGAGTCTCCTAAAGCCTTTATATAGTCACAGGAACAAGAATAATATCGTAATAACCCAAAAATCTTATCGATATCCAACCATTAACTCATGAATATTTTCTTTTATGTTTTAGGTTCTTACACATCTTTTCGACGTATACACGCTCCAGAACTTCCTTGTTTGACTCCTCCACACTTCTGCAGCAACCAAACTCCATCACAACTCAATCCATGCACGTTCAAACACGTTGTATTCCGTGGTTGAATATTTTCTTCCCGACGAAAATTCAGCCCAACTGAACGCATTAGAACACTCATACCACCATTGTTTGGGTATATCACGTTCATCCCAATCAAAATCAATGATTAAATCTCACTAAAACTCCTTCAAAAATCCAACAGAAAATTCGGCAGAAAAATGAAAATTTTCCCGCCAAAATTATTTTTCAAACGATGAAGGTGAAGTGCCCTGAATCCAAAACGCGGGTGCCTTTAACAGCTCGGCTGCCTTGGGGGCGCCCTTATCCAATTTTAGGGTGCCTTTAGTAATTTTGGTGGGTGCCTTTAACACTTTTTCTGGGGTGTTTCCAACATTTTTTCGGAGTTCCTCCGGTGTATTTCTGGGGTGCTTCCGGTGCATTTCTGGGGTGCCTTTAGTACTTCATCCTGGGGTGTAAAACACCACTTTACGAGCCAATTCCGTCGCAAGAGCTTATTTCTCTAAAAATACCTACAAAGACATAAAACACCATAATAAGTACAAAAATGGGTACTAAAAATATATACAATAGAGATGAAAATAGACACATAAATGCGTATATCATCTATGCTTTACTCTTTCATTAGATATAATGTTTAAACACCATTGTCCTTTCCTTAGTGATACCAAATCACTTGTTTACTCCATATATTTCCCCCCCTTTTCATCACAAAATGACAAAGGTATGAGTAAATAAATGACAAACCGAAAGGATCTTACAAATCTCAAAGGACTTGCAACCTATAAGAGTTAAGAACGAGGGTTCCACATACCATTTTAGATAACCAATATCAAAACCGAAACTACAAAGTAATTTTTTTTTTTTTGATATGTTACCAAGGATCCAATTGCCCGAAGCAATTTTCCCTAATAGCTTTGCAAATCAAAAATTGACTAAGCACCTTTGTTCTTTTGCTAAACCGATTGTACAAATACAATCGCTTATTCGATAAGACCAAAATAAAGATCAGAATTAACTCTATTTTTCTCATTAGGTTCTAATTATTCGAACAATAACTTAGACCTTTCACTTTTAAACAAGACAAGTACTAGGTTTGTTAACTAGCATTTCTTGTTAAGGCATTCGATTAGACTTGAATAACTGAAACATCCACTTTGCTAAGTCTAACTAAGATCCGAATTAACTTAGTTTCTCTTATCCGGAATCGAATTGGACTAAACAATTCATCCCTAAAACGTTTTTGTTAAGCCATAAACAATTCATACAAACCAAATAAATCAACTTGCATAATTATTACCTCAACCGGAAGCAATTGAAAAAAACATAGACATTATAGTACCGCAATTGCACCAGAAGTTCGTAAGCCTAAACAATCGATACCAAACCATAAAGAAAGATAACAATAGTTTTTCTTAACCAGAAACAATTGAATCACACACACATCCATAAACAAAAAATGGAATAAACATCAATTGTACCATAATTTCGTTAAGCAAAAGCAATAAATATATGCAATAAAATCAGGCTTTCCTTAAACAGGAAAACCATTAACTAACAAATTCGTTACCTCAAATTCCGCATCCTCTTCACCATCTCTTCACCATATAAAACTAAAAACCTTAATTAAAAGATTCTCAATTTATTTCGATCCGGGATTCTCCTTTAGTTATTAAAGAATATCTTTGAACCATAAAAGATAAGAATAACTGCACATGTTCAAAGTATGTCGACATCTTTACTTTGTAAATCCTTTTTCATATTTACAATCTTGCAACCGATTTGCCACACTTCCAAACGAGTTTAGAATTGGTTCATCTGACTTCCAAGAACTATGTGATTGATTATCCTATCAAATCACCATTAATGGGTTTCACGGTTCTACAAAAACACAAAGCTTCGGTTCTACCTCCATGTGGGTACTAGGATCGGTCACAAAATCTTACCAAAAATTGGTTGACTAGGTACTAGGATCGGTTACCACATAATTATGGTATTTACTTCCAATCGGTTGCACAAGTCATAGGATCGGTTACCAATTACTAAGACTTGTTGTACCTCTTACAAGGATCCATTACACATACTTGTGATCGGTTGCACCTCTTACTAGGATCGGTTCCCCAATGTCTAGAGTTGGTAATACCAATTACAAAATATCGATCATACCATCTCAGGTGATTACTTAAGATCAGTTTCAATAATAAAAGTCATACCAATACAAAATTTAGGCATTGTGAATAGTTTTACCAAGATACATAAAGAAGTTATGAGCGGTTATACTAAACACACATATTGGTAATCCAAAGATTTGCAATGAATAACAATACCAATAAGCCTAGCGATTTCCCTTTCGATCAACAAAACAAGTTTATGAATTGTACTTCCTTTAAACGAATGTAAAACATTGTTTCCTAGGTTTAAATCTTCACCCATACCCATACATAATCACAATAGCATTCATACGATTATGTCGATGTCTTATATATGAAGTTCAAAAGATAGACGTTATACTTCGTATTATAATTCCTTAATACTATGTCTAACTAGAGTATAATCATTCACAGCTTCGCAGTTATGTTTTCAATATGCACGACTTGAAAGATAGTTAGGAATGAAACAGTTCAAGTCAAATATTACTAACCTCAAGAGGAAGAATGATGTCGTCGATGTAGCTTTTTACTTCTTCACATTCTTCAAGTCTTCACGTAATACTTGTAAGTCTCATATCCTAGTAACTTTCTAGCTAACCTATACGAAGTTGACTCTAGTAAATAATCAAGCGACTCTTTAAATGAGTTTTGGTTCACTAAAATATGACAACCAAACTTGACATACCAACGCTTGGTGGATTCAACCGAGATATGCTCTAACAATTGCCTAAAATAAAACTCTTCCCTAACTAGGAATTCTGCCTAAACAAGGATTCCTGCCTAGAATATGATTCTTTCCTCAACTTAGCTTGAGGTTAACTAAGTTCCCTATAGGAGTACGGATACACTTGTATCAAAAACACAGTATGCAACAATAACTATGTGGTATATTCTCATTGGGCATTAGAGAATCCCTAACAAAGTGAGACTATAAAACTAGATATCAAATAGGCATTACGTAACATTACCGAAGAACAGCTGTGTAACTAAATAGAACTTCTCAATTTCATCTATTTCCAACCAATTTCTCTAACAATATTAACTCTTTTACTCGGCTTGATTATGCCATATTTGAACTATGAAAGAAAATGTACAAAACTCAAAAACAAGAAGCACCGGAGGTTTCAGGAAGAAGACCATGGCATATACATATGGTCCGACTTTCTTTATTCGACTCGTTTCTAACAAATCTATTAGAATATGTATGTAATGGGTTTACAAAGCCTGAACCAAATTAAACGTTTTTGTTTTTGGATTGGTGGAATCGGTTTCCTTTCTACTAACACAATGATTAAGATTTGTAACTAAGAGGAAAGCCTCCCATTGTGGTCGTCAAAATGTTGTTAACTAAAACCGGCGAGAGGCTAATTGGTATTTAGGGTTTTCAAAGTGAGTTACAGAAGATTGAGTGGGAACACTATACCGTTCAAAAGCTGCTTCAGTCGTAAAAGAGGCTAGGATCGATCTTAAGGAGGGAAGCAGAGAGAAGAGAGAGATCAATGAATTCGAGAATTACTTTGAGAGTTTCTGAAAAATTTGTGTGTTAGCTTGAAGAAATAGATGAACTATTTATAGTTGAAATTTATAATCTCAGGTCGGTGAAAACAGGGATTTCTTGTCATGCAGAGCACTTTTCAATTTTCTCCAGGAATAGATAGAGATAAACTAGGTTGAGTTTATCTCTTTATTCCAACTCCTTTACTCTCTTCTACAGTGAGAAATAGGAGGGTATTTTTCACACGTGTCGTAGACCGTCAGACCAAAACCCTAATTGATATCCTCTCATTTGTGTGTGGTTGAGTCATCCTTTATAAAAATTTGTTGAGAGAGAAATATTATCTATAGCCGCGTTTGACAAGATAGAGATATGTTCTATGATTTGTGATAATGACTAGGACAAGTCATATGAGAAGGTATAAAATGCCTCAGAAATCGTGTGTAGAGGGTGAGAGGATCTCTATCTCTTTGTGAACAGGTACATGTCATGTGGATGTTGATTTCTTATTTGTGGGTCCCTTTGTTGAGCATGAGGAGCTCAGGGAGTTTATCCACGTTTTTGGATAAAAATCGTACAGTTTAAACTCAATTTACTAGCCGTGAGTGTGTTCAAAACATTGAGAAGGATGCATGTGCCCTAGGTAAGGCTTGTACCCGAGTCTTATGCTTATATTAAACTCTTCAGAAGGGATGGTTCATCTCAGATTAGCATGAGGATTGTATATGCTTATCTTATGAGATATAATCTCTTCGTAGTTAGCTGGGACATGTTTGAGACATAGAGGGAGGATTGCATATATACTATCGTCTTTGCGAGACCCTGGCTCACTTGTTTTTGACCATCGTATCTTGTGGAGATCTGCTAGGAAGCAATTGTGTCTGTAGACATAGTGGGGCCGACATGACTAGCTCTTTGTCGAAATGATGTTCTCAGAATCTATCGAAACGTCCCGGAGGTAGAATAACCAATGTATCTCACTGAGATGTTCTAGGAATGATCCGAAAGCCTCAGTAAATCGAGTCGGGGCTTAGAGTAGACGTGAAAAGTGTATCTCGCGATGATGTACTAGGAATCAGTCTTTGATCTCAAATAGGGGCTATTCGGGCTTACGGGAAACATGAATGTCTCTGCTCTAGGTCATAAGTCAGTCGTGGACATCTTTACGCATCTATAGAGACTACATGACCATTAGTATCTCGTCGAGGGTGTATACTAGGAATGATCGCATCACAACCAGTTGCATCTCGTGAAGACATACTGAAATCATGGTTGTTCTGGTTCATAAGTCAGTTGTGGATGTTTTTATACTCTACAAAACCTACATGACCAGCAGTATCTCATCGAGGATGTACACTAGGAGTCACGTTATGACAACCAGCAACGTCTCATAGGGACATATACTAGAAATTATGTCTATGAGTGCATTGAAGTCGACCAGTGGCTGAGTCTCTTAGCAATGTGGATTAAACTTGTTGCCTGAGCTCCTTTTTACTAGAGTTGACTCCGGTCACTCCATAGTTCTTTCCATCAGTGTTCACTATAAATTCATCACAAACAAAGAAAACATGACAAAATTGTTGTGGGGAGATCATTAAAACCAGCAGCTAGACTTAAGGTATGCAGTAGACGTACGTATTTTGAGTCTAGCTTGAACTGTCCATCAACACCAAAGCAGCTGCTTTCCATGCCTTGTGAGCAGAAGATACATTTTGATCATGAGAAAAACAATTCCATCTTGCCTATGATGTCCACAATGCTACCTATTCATGCCAAATCAAATGTCGTAACGTAGGTCGTGTAACCAAACCACGGACTCCTCGTGCATAAACAACACGTTCCCAAAAGAAGACCACCGTCACCGGCCGACAGCTGATAAAGTGCTGCCTCAGTTGTTTTTTTTGTCGTTGCAATTATTAGATAGACCCAATAAAGTTGAAATTGATTAAACTTTGTTAGAAAGACATTTCCTTTATACGTCATATGAGCACTAGCCATCAGGATAATACTGTCGTCATAGATGATAAATTATGTTACCTAGCTTTTTATGTAGCCAATGTTAACGGCGGCATTTTTCACGGTCAATCTAGTGTTACTATTGTTCTTGAAAAATAACTCAAGAGACTTATCAGCAACCCAATGACCAAGGTGTAAAAATAAAGATGGTAATGCAAGAGATCCAAAGCTCTATTGGAAAGTGAAAATGGATACCATATATAGTAAGACTCGTTTATTCATAAATAGAACAACTGAAATACAATAAACGTTATCGACTTAGCTTGCAACTGAAAGGACTAACAGCCTCTTTAATTATAGTCCGTTTTGGAATGCAAATAGATGATGCAAAACTCAAAACAATTTGAGGATCTCGCTTAGGTGAAGTTCAAACTTAGCCATATCATTCTCAAGAAACTTTGCTGACACTTCTATTCCTTGACCACATTTTTTATCAATCATGCAAATTAGGTTTTGGTTCGGCTCAACCATTGATAGATCAGTAGTTACCCAAATTGGCTATCCCCAGCCAAAATCAGCATCATAAAATCCAAACTTGGACCAGCTATAGCCATCCACAAGGCTGAGGATTCATCTTCAACATGATCATCACTATTTTTTGCTTTGGAATCATCATCGTCACCATTAATACAACTTAAAAAGATTTTTGCAATGCAACCTTTATCACCCTTTACCTTGTCTTTTTCTCCCATCAACAGAGTTATTAATTCAACTAACTGATCCTCAAGTACCTCTTGCACCTCAACCTCATCATTCGCACTGCTGCTCTTCTTGTCGGCCGTATTTTTTTTCGCCGTTGCTCCTAGTTATACTGTTGTAGTAACTACGGCACAAAGATTCCCGAATGAGACATCAGGTAATGGTGGGTCCATTTTCTTTCTAAAGTTCATCACATGATTTGCCATTGGTAAAAAACCATCACTAGGAGCGGATTTCATGGCTGCCTTCCGCACCAAAGAGGTAACTATATCAACCCTTGTTGGCCTACGGCATTTGTAGTGATCATGCATCAATACTTGTAACTTTTCACGCACGGATGTTATCTTTAGCGCGTCGAATACAAATCTTTTGCTGACACCTTTACCTCCACTGTTATCGTCATTAGGATAGGAAATGGGTGTGGATGGCACTTCTGATGGACAAACCAGTTGTTCACTAGGCGGGAACAGAGATGCCGAATCGAAAGAAGGAAGCAAATTCTGATTTGTGGTTGTTAAGGAAGCAAATTCTGATGTGTTGCCAACCCAATTACGAATGAATGTATTCATGGTACACGCATCTGCAATCTTGTGTGATACACACAAGGAAATGGCGGTTCCACCACAATCGAACATGTTCACTTGAATAATCACCTGTGCTTCCTTAACAAAATTAATGGAAACGACTTCAGATGGGAAAAACAGAATTAAGGATTCATCTGGTTTCATCTGGTTTCATCATGAAATCACACATATTCGCTTTGATTTTTACTTCGTAAAAGTCAATTCCTTGGTCGTTACAGTCGACAATCATGTCCAGCCATAGGGTAAAAATGAACTAGCGTTTCAGAAAGAGACCTCTTAAGCAAGCCAAGATCATCATGGAGCTTACTCTCGGTAGTATTAGCGACGGCAACAGGGTAAAATAAAATGAGTGGAGTATAATTTGGAGGCATATATTGATCGAGAAGTGAGATGTTGAAGTTTCTAAGTTGATATGGGGTTGGAGTTGTGGGCTTAATGATTTCCTTGGTGATCTCTTCAACAGCAGCACTAGACATTGTTGCCATATCCTCCTGATTGTTGTTTACAAGAATATTGCCCAAGGATTTCAATTTATATGCAATTGAACTTATCCAGATATATATTTATTATGGACTTACAAGTAAAGGAAGAGGAAAAGTATATATAGTTAGTTGGTGCACGAGAAACTCGTGGTCTCCCTCTTTTAATAAGTGAAGTTTAGGTAGCACCGAGAATCCAATGGTGGCACACGCTGCTAAAAAAGCCAAATGTGTCAAGTTTTGGTTATGAAATATTTGAGGTGACAAACTATCACTCAACTAACTTAATACTAATTAGTCACATAATTTCTCATGCAAAATAAACCTCTTCTGGTCATGGATCTTTTAAACGCTAAAAGATGGTGTTGCAGATTCTTTAGCTAAGAAGTCTAGATTAAGTAAATTGAACTTTGAGTATTAACTCTCATTTCCCTCTAGATACCAGTTCCGGGACTTCTAAGGAAATGTCTAGTGTAACTATTTAAAGCAATCAATAAAACCTCATTTTATAATAAAAAAACGTAGATATTAATTTGGTAACTCTTGTAATCTCCATATTCACGGTGTAGTTAGTGTTTCAATCTCTTGACGGTAAAAGCCTATACAAGAGTTCTCTTTGCACCTTGTATGTACACACAAAAACTTAATAAAGTTTCTCTTTTCTCATCTACTAAACTGCTTTTATTCTAGTTTTTTTTTTTTTTTTGTTTTTTTTGTTTCCAGAAATCCTGTGATGAGAATGTCAACCCACATTTGGTGCAATTTCAGACGCGTATATATGATGCAAAACAGTTCGATTCGTATGTGTGACTTTATCACCGAACAATGTTTGGATCTTCACATCATGAAGTATTTTAGGGTGGCTTTCCATAGGAAAAAAATCCTCCAATCCAAAGGAGTGCATCTTGATCTGGTTACAACCTTTTTGTAACGTTCTTCTCTTCTTTGTTGTGATGGCACAGCTAGGGACAATCCTATCGATGCAGGTATTGGTGTCATGGAAAGAACTAGCAAAAGTGAAGTCTTGGGGCCTTGGTTTTGGTCTTGGTACCCAAACAAATTATATGGTAAGCGGTAATCCATGGGCGGGAATGGATTTTTGGTTGGGGTTTTGATAAACTCTTAGTCAGATCAGACTCCGCGAGTGTAGTGCAGGCCTTTAGCACGGGTAATCTTCCTTGGGTAATTAAACAACGCTAGATGTTGGCCTGTGCTAATTATTGATTATGAATGGGAATCTAATTTCTCGGCTGATGCCCTGATTAATTTCGTGACTATTGATTATGCACATGATTATGGACATAGCCATTGGGATCTATCCACAATTGGCAAAGAGTTGAGTGGCCCTTTCATATTATTAAATTAAATTAACTTATTAAATTAAATAGTTAATTATGTGAAATCTAACCAACAATTGGTAAAGAGTTGAGCGGCAATTGTCAAAGAGTATGCGGAATCTAGAGATCCAACTCAAAACCAACAATTGTGAAAGAGTGGAGCGATTATGCGGAAGAGCCTAGCGATGTGGGACTATGGCCTTTTCATATTAGAATATGGACATCCAACTCAAAATCAATTGGTAATGAGAAAAGCGGCCCTTCCGTATTATATTTAAGTTAATTATACGAAATCCAGTGATGTAGGACTATTGTCCTTTCACACGAAAGAATGATACCAACTAGTCTTACAAGTTCTACTACCCCAGTTTCATTAATTAACCTTCAAGCTAATTACACTGAGTGGAAATAAACAAAGATAAATTATATTATATGCCCATTTAGTTGGAACAACTTGATTACCAATATATAACTAGACCAAAAATGAAGGAATTAGAAAAAGTGTAACAGAATCTTATGATTAATATTCCAGCAGTGTGAAAAGCGAAGGTAACTTGGATGTACTATCGGCAAGTCATGGAGCACAAGTTCCCAAAGCAAAAGCTCTTAAAGAATTAGATGTGGATCAGTCGGGGATATCTCATTGCTAATAGTACTCGGCTATATAGTTCAATGCAAAGGAAACGAGAGAAAAGAAACCTCGAGACACTTTGAAATCGTCACCATTTACTTGGGAATACTTTATGAAGGATATCCTTTTGCCAAACCAAATGCTTGAACTCCAACCAATACAGACATAGTAAATTCTATGAACAACGTCTCCATACATACCTGTATTTCGTATTCGATTAAAAATATCAAGTTTGATTGGGCAAGTTTGTTTAGAGAGTAGTTTTTCGCTGTAAGCTCTCTGAGCACCTTGCTCAATTCTTTTTGTATCTTTCGAGGGTGCTATCTTGACACCCTTTTTTATTTATATTATCTTTGCCTTTTTCAAAATAAAAAAAATAAAGATACCTGTATTTCGTATCACAGTAACTAGTTCATCTTAAGATCCTAGTACATGAACAAAATGCAATCCAGATTGCTGGAATCACTTCTCAAAAAGAAATTATATCTGCAATCAAGATCATGATAGACAATTTTCTCATACAATAACAAAGAAATTTATACATATTCAGTTATCCCACTCACCAAGCTCCTGAAGTCTTTTTATAAATACATTTATACAAATTATCTAAAAATTAATATTTTTATTCATTGTTTTCAATCACACATTGATACTTGTTCTTTTTTGGTGCCCGTCGCCTTCAACCTGGCTCCGCCGTTGTTTACATTCCTAACGTTTTGGCTATATGTTTTTTTTTTTTTTTACTTAACAGGTTAAAATTTTATTAAAAAGATAAAACCCTGTGAAACAAATAATCTAACATAAACGCTTACACTGGCCAAATTATTTAGCATGGAAGAGAAAACCCTGGAAAACAAGTGTTCATACAGTACTGTGTGGAGCTTCTTGATCTTCTAATCTTTTGGGCTCGCTTTGGACTTCCCAGATTTTCTCATGTGTTTCATTATCACCCACTTTATTCATCATCTTGTATTCTCCATAGAAATAGGAAGAGAAACCCCAAAGACATAATGCCAATGCCATTCCTTTTAATCCTGTAAACCTCTCATGGAAAAATATGACTGCTGCAACTTCTGTGAATGGAACGAGAACTGATACGTATATACCGTTGAAAAGAGCATTGGTGTACAAAATTAGGCCTACGAGTCCAATTCCTGATAATTGCCATGTCAATGCAGTCAAGCATATTATCATATAATACTTGCCTTTCCCAAGCTCGAACATGTCTGCTTCTCTGGGTATAGCCTGTGGAACAAATCAATTTTCATATTTATTAGACTCTTCGAAGCAAAGCAAATTTGATACAAACTTCATCAGAGAATAAAGAAAATAAAAAGGGTTGTAAGCCCCCTGTAAAAGTTACGTACCTGAAAATCCTTATTTATTAGCATCCCAATGACGTTCAGGCAGGTTCCAAACAGACAAAGAATGACTTGAAACTGTAACAAAGTTGAATAAGTAATATTTCTGGTGGCTTTAATGAAAGAAAGCTCAACAAAAGGCGTCCCGAGGCCAGTTAGAGCAGCAGCGGCTAACGTCATAAGAAACCCTATCAAGTACTGAGATTTTGATACCCCAATTGGTCTATCACCATTGGTGTTAATACCCAATAAGACCGATCCTAGCGTCATTACAATCACTGCATTTATAATAAATGCTGTAAATTTTTGTTTCACAATTAACCATGCAAAAAATGCTGTGAAACACAGTTGAGTTGCAAAGAGAATTGTAGAAGTTGATACTGGAAGATAAGATAAACCTAATGCGTACATGAAATTACAAACACCAAACACGATTCCAACTATGGCACTCCAAAGAAACAACTTTGGTTCCATAAAAAAGGAAGAACTTTGATCGTTGTTTTGTGTTGAAAATTTCGGTTTAATGTAGAGAAAAATGAGAGGAAATATGAGAACTGGGAAACCAGCAGTTTGCAGAAAACTACTAAGCCATTTACGACTACCACCATGAAGATAGTACAGTCTCATTAAGAGAGGACCACCTATAACACCACAAAAAACTAAGGCGCAGTTAATAATGATCAGCAGCCAGTTTCTGGTTTTGATTGGTCTTTGAGTATGGGTTCCTGAATTGCCATTCTGATTTGGTCCCAGGATATCTAGTGTTTCGATGATCATTGTGGAAGTAGGTACTTGAAATGATGATCGATTAGAGAGAGATTGAGAGATTTTGTGAAGGAGTACAAGGTGAAGGTGTTTCTTATATAATGCATGATGACCAACAGAGTCGTCCTAACCTTTGATGCTCCTTGCATCGCTGTTGTGTAAAAATCTTCGTGAATCTAACAGTCTAATATATCTAGATAGAGAGAGTTACAATCGAGGATATGAAATGTATTGCAATATAAAGGTGTTCTCTTCTGCTTGATATCAAAGGTTATGGTGACTGTTAGCTCATCTATCTTGATTGAGAAAAGTGGACTCCCCTAATTTTTGTACATATTTCTCCCTGTTTCTTGTTTAAAGTTTCAAAACATAATGGAAACACACGCAAAAAAAAAAAAAAAAAAAAAAAAAAAAAAAAGTATTTGTCCGCATGATATTTTCTATCGAAGCATTAAAAAATGTTTTGATTCCCTCCCGCTTTCAGTCCTGATTCTGCCTTTGGATCGTTGTTATGGAACTATTCCATGAAGTTATATGTTTGCGTTTGACTACGATAATTGTATACACATAACTCAGAATTAGCCACGTGTAGAGAAAAGGACACGTGTATGCCATAAGATGAAAGAGCATCAAGGAAACGATGGCATGTGGTGGCACCCAAGCTTCTCTGCATCACCATCGACTGCCATGTGACCACTATTTCATAGAACCGAAGGTTGGCTAAGCAAAGAGTACCTGATGATAAGACCACCGCGAAGTACCATAGAAGATCTATGGAGTTGTTTTTTATCATCCCAAGGAAGATCCTAATCGAACGAACAGGAGGAAGGTCAGCTGACACCTGCACTGACAGCTGTCTTAGGTGAGCAGACTATCCCAACTAACCTCCTTAAATGTTATAGACCTATGACACGTGCCAAACTTCGTGTGGAAGAGAAGAAGGTGCACCATCGTCGCTACATATTACCATTGAGAAGCTTCGGAGCAGAAAGAAGACATCATTGGGAACAGCGTGTCGCCCAAGACGGTAAGGACAGCTGTCCCAAAGAAGAGGGACCCACATGAAAGACCTATAAATACCCCTCTTCACAGAGAGACAGGGGGTCGACCAATTTTAGGAAGAGAGAACTATAGTTGAGGAGAGAGAAATTGTAAGAGTAACTATGAGTTTTATCTTTATTCCTTCAAGCTTCGTTCCCTACTCAGAGTCATTCGACTATCTATTGTAACCCCATATAATACATAGTGAAAAACCAACCCCCGTGGACGTAGGCCTTAGTGCTGAACCACGTAAATCTTCGTCTCATTTATATTCCGCATTTATAACCTATAGTTTATGCATCGTGCAACGTTTGATTCATCATAGGCTCTTCTATGATGCGAGACGAGGACGAGCTCGAAGGCTCAGAGTCTCTTACATATTTATCACATGCTATTTTATATGTATTTCGATTATTATAGTAGCTTTAATCATATTGCGAATGTTGTTTGTGGACACGAAGGTACAATCGTTACTTCTGTGTTCACAATCTGGCGCTAGAAACAGGGACTCTCACGTCCCGGTAAAAAGATTTATCTTTCCCTCTGAATTTTCTTATCACTCAACGTTAGTTTTCAATACCGATTTTGGGTGACAAATCAGCAAATAATATTAGATTTGGAAGGCTTTTAGGCAAAACAAAAAAAATTCGCTACCAAAATAACCGGAGATACTTCGGATCCGAATTTTCACTTGTAAAAACCCTGGATCTAACTCCTATTGAGAAGTATCCTTGGACCCATCTTTAGATCTATGTTCGCAACTCTTGGATCTACGCTTTAGTTTGAAAAGATATTTGGATCCGTGCTTGGGGATCCATGCTTGGGGATCTGCGCTTTCCTTTGAAAAATATTTGGATCCATGCATGGGTCTGCGTATTCTCTTGAAATTCTTTGAATCTGTGTCTGGATCCATGTTTTCCTTTTAAAATCCTTGGATCTGGGTCTGGATCCGTGTTTTCTCTTTAAAATCTTAAGATTTACGACGGAATTTGTGTTCTTATTTGGATTTATGTTGTGACCCTGTTTTGGCTTAGTACATAACAAAACATGTGATTATGCCTTTTCGTACGATGATTTTACTAATAAAACCCATGCGGATATATATATATATATATATACTTACCGACTTCTTACTTTTGCAGGTATATATTCCTTGCCAATGTCTAGCTTTTGCAGAAGAGAGAGTATGGATAAAACGAAGGATGCAGGAAAAGCCAAGGCAACGTCAAAAGAAACCCATAGGACCACACCAGTTGTGACACGTAGAAAGCAAAAGGGTGAAAAGCTCAAAGCGCCAAGAAAAAGGCAGGATGTAGCGGAGAGTACAAAACCTCTCGATGCCACGGCAATAGCAGCGGCGGCTATCAAAGCTGCGGCGGTCAAAGCCGGAGCTTCCAAAGTAGCAGCGGTAACCCGAGCCGAAGGAGTAGCAGATTTTAGGATGCAACAACCCCTCTACGGGATGCCACTCACCGACGAACATAACCAATCGTTGTTGACCGCCCAGCCACTGCTGATCACGAACCAAACGGTGCAGCATCCCTTGGAGCTTCAAGTCCTGCCTATCGATCCTCCCTTCCCTATGATACATATTGTTGATGAAGATCACACTATAGCCGCTGGGAGACAAACACAAGGGGGAACTCCGAACCAAGGATCGAATCATTCTATCTAACTGATAGCAGAGGTGGAAGAGCTGAAAAGAAGCCAGAAGGTGTACGCCGACGCTGTAGCCTTACTTGCATGAGAGAACCAGGAACTAAAGGACCGGATAGCCCACATCGTAGAAGTAGAGAATCAACATGACAAAGCCAATTCTAAGGAACCACCGCCAAATCAGGATAAAAGAATGGTGGATGCCAACATTCACAACCCAGAACCACTAGACCGAAGGGCGGCCAGAGGGAACAGATTATCCGACCCAGATTACGTTCCTGAAGATTCAGTCTACTTCGATAGCGAAAACCGAAGAACAGGACGATCCACCATAAGAGAAGATCACCATCTCGCAATGGAGAGTTTTCGTGCTGAGATGATGGATGAAATCAAACAATTAAAGGCAAGGCAATGAGGAGGAAGACTAGAGAAAGTGATGAGAGAAGCCGCTACAACACCACTAACTGCACACCAAGCCAGAGCTCTCATACCCCAAAAGTGTCCTATCCCAGCATTCGAATGCTACGACGGCTCCAGCGACACATCTTCGATAATACAACCGAACCCTAGACCGATGGGACCAAGACGATGTAGTCCTTTGCAGATATTTCCCTTCAAGCCTAAAAGGATCGACATTATCCTGGTTCGACAACCTACCGCCTAACTCCATCGACTCCTACAGCCAGCTCACTGAGAAATTCTTGAGAACTTACATGTACAACAAGACCGTCAATGCAGGGATGGACAAACTCTTCTCGCTAGCAGTCGCCTACAAGGAGATGATCAGGGAGTATACTGATAGGTGGCACAAGATCTGTCAAGCAATAGGAAATGTAAACCCGGTGGTCAGCACCAATTGCTACAAGTGGGGGATGGACAGGATGAGCCCATTGTTCGTTGAGATTCATGGAAGCATTCCCACGATAGAAGGAGATCTTCGAGTGATCATCCAAAAGCATGCTAGGCTCGAAGAAATACAGCGAGACAATCCTAGAGCACAGGCACAAAGATCACATCGTACGAATTCAGTAGAGCAACCCAACGGGTCAAAGAGGACCAATACGACCGAGTTATCCAACGAAGATAGGAGAGGACGAAGAGATGACCAACGACGCAATGATAAGAAGTTCGAGGACCAAGTCTACACGAAGCTCAACACCAGCTATGTTAGCATCCTGAGGAAAATCAAGGATCGAACCAACCTCGAGTGGCCATAGTCCAAGGGGAAGCAACCACCAAGATACGAGAAGTCAAGAGACTATTGCGAATACCATTGTTTCAATGGTCACCTAACAGAGAAGTGCAAAAATCTCAAGATGATGATCCAAAAGATGATTAATGCCGGAGATCTCAAGCAATATGTTCAAAAGGCAGAAACCAATGATAGTACCTAACGAAGAAAGCAAGTCCAACTGCCCGAGAGCACCATTTCTTGTTCAGAGCCCAGCGGTCCTTCCCTGACCGACCAAATATGGAAGAGGCTAAGAAAGCAATTTGAGGACTACTGTGAGCTGTACAAGATCGACGGAGTGGAAGTTGATGAACATGAGCAATGGATGAATGCACCGATGACATTTAACGCAGAAGATGTCGAAGAAGACATGGAGGATCACAACGACCCCTTGGTACTCACATATTCAGTATCAGGATGCAACATAAAGAAGGTGTTGATCGATGGGGGAAGCTCGATCAACGTTTTATTTTACGACACATTTAAAAGAATGGAATTGAATGATGAGCAGCTGATGTTTTCCTACTACACCATATATGAGTTCAACGGGGCCCCAACAAAGCCATTAGGAGATATTGTCTTAGAATTCAAGGAAGGACCGATGAAGGCCAGTACAAGGTTCAGCATGGTGAACGCACCATCTCCCTATAATGCCATCATCGGTCGAAGATGGGTGTACAAACTCAAAAGGGTAGAAGCGACATATCACCAATACCTTAGATTCCCGACACCCGAAGGGGTAACGGAAATCAAGGGCGACCAAGTCACTGCACGAGAATGCCAGGCTTTACAAAACCAAATTAACAGTGAACAAGATGAGCAACGTAAAACCCGAAGAAGAAAAAGCAAGGCAGCCGCTAAAGACAAAGCAATCGATCTTTACCTCGAAGAAATCTCAAGGAAAATTTTAACGAAAGATAGCATCGTTCTAACTACCGAAGCAGGCGTCTCAGGGGAAAATGGGGCTGAAGAGCCTACCAAATAGCAATCAAAGAACGTTTCTCTCATGGGGGAACCGAAGCCCACATTCACACCACTGGAGCCCACGAAGGAATTCAACATAGGGACAGAAGAAGACCCCAAGATAATCAAGATAGGGACTTTGATGGACAAGGATCGAGAAGAATCATTGATCAACCTACTCAAGGAATATGCAGACGTATTCACATGGAAGCTAGGAGATATGCCAGGGAATGACCTGAAGATTATACAACAAGATCTTCGGATAAAACCGGGTACTAGCCCCTTCAGGTAGAAAATACGCAAGGTATCACCAGAATATCACCAAGCAGTTGAGAAAGATCTTCGCAAATTGATGGAGGCAGGATTTGTAAGAGAAGTGAGGTACCCCACATGGATTTCGAACATGGTCATCGTACCGAAGAAGAACGGCGGGGTAAGGATATGCATCGACTTCACCAACCTCAACAAAGCCTGCCCGAAGGATAGTTACCTGCTCCCAAACATTGATCAATTAGTGGAAGCTGTGGAAGGACACGAAGAATTATCGTTCATGGATGGATACTCTGGCTACAACCAGATAGCCCTGGCAGAAGAAGATCAACAACACACATCATTCTTCACCCCACAAGGCCTCTACTGTTACACTAGAATTCCGTTCGGACTGAGGAATGCAGGGGCAACATACCATAGGATGGTCGATGCAGTCTTCAAGCCGTGGATCGGGAAAACTTTGGAAGATTATGTCGATGATATGCTAGTCAAAAGCAAATTTAGCAAGGATCACCTTCGGGACTTGAGAGATATCTTCGGTGCAATGAGAAAATACAACATGAAAGTAAACTCGGAAAAGTGCACCTTTGGTGTCACATCAGGAAAGTTTCTCGGATATCCGGTAACAAAAAGGGGCATCGAAGTCGATCCCGCCAAAATTCAGGCCATCGTGGAAATGCCATCCCCAAGAAACCCGAAAGAAGTCCAGAAACTCAATGGCTCTATAGCGGCACTAGGAAGGTTTATCGCTAGGTCATCGAACAAATGTAAACATTTCTTCAATATACTCAAGAAAGGAACTAAATTTGCGTGGACCACAGAATGGGAAGAAGCCTTCCAGAAGATCAAAGAGTATTTGGCAACAATCCCTATCCTACAGAAGCCCGATCCCGACGAAATATTGGCCCTTTATATAGCAGCTACCGAAGATGCAGCCAGCGCAGTACTGGTCAAGACGAATACAAAGGTTGAACAACCAATCTATTATGTCAGTAAGACCCTCAATACGGCGGAAAGAAACTACACCAAGATTGTACAACTCATATTAGCACTAGTATGGGAAACCCAGAAGATGAGGACCTACTTCTTGACTCACTACGTTCGTGTCCCATGTAAAGCACCACTGGAAGCTGTTCTTAAAATTGCTGGAGAAGTAGGAAGAATAGCAAAGTGGAATACACAACTGAAGCAATTCAACATTATTCACGAGATCCAAACTGCCCAAAAATCAAAAGTTTTGGCGGATTTCTTAGCGGACCTTCCCCTGGATAACGGAGAAGAAGTAAAAGACATACCAGGAATGGAGGAAGATGGAAAAGACCCGAAGGATGTACACGAACCCTCAAGCCAAAGGAGATGGGAATTCTTCGTAGATGGATCCAAAAATAGGGAAGGCGTAGGCATAGGGATCGTGATCACGACGCCCACTGGGGATAGGATAGTGCATGCTCTTGGATTGGAATTTGAAGGGAACACCAACAACATTGTGGAGTATGAAGCCGTGGTACATGTTCTTCGTCTGATAATAGAAATGAGAATAACTGACGTGCGCCTAACAAGCGACTCACAGCTGGTTATTCGAAAAATCGAGTTGGAGTATAAAACTTATGACGAAACCCTCTCAGCATACATGGCCCTGGTCCAAACTTTAGCATCGCAAATACCGAACATCATGTTCTGACACCTATGTAGGAAAGATAACATACATGCAGACGTTTTAGCCTACATTTCATCAATGCTGAAAGATCAGAACGTCAAAGCCATCAAGATAGCAAGAGTATACGAAACCTCGATCTCCCCACAGCAAGTCCTCGCTACGACAAATCGTGAAGACGATATAAGAGAGGATATTGTCGAAGATGATGCAGGAGAAGATATTGCCGAAGATTTAGCCGAAGATGACATCCTGACAAGAGCTAACGAAGATTAATACTTCAGCAATGAAGAATACTGGAGGACCGAAGTTCATCTTTTCCTCAAAGAAGGAGCATTGCCTGTAGATATGAAGCAAGCCCGAAAAGTGCAATCAAAGGCAGGAAGATATGAACTTCGTGACGGAGTCTTATACAAAAGGTCTTTCCTCGGACCTCTGTTGCGCTGTTTATCCAGACAGGAGGGGCATCATATCTTAAAGGAAATTCATTACGAAGACGCCGGAAACCACAGCGGAATGAAATCATTGGCCGACAAAGCTAAAATACAAGGATACTATTGGCCACAGATGATACAAGACGCTGCTAAGATGTCCAGAAGATGCAAAGAATGCCAGAGGTTCGCCAAAAGAATTCACGCTCCAGCAACAGAGCTAAATTCAGTGGGAAGCCCTTGGCCATTTGCAAAATAGGGAATCGACATCGTTGGACCATTGATCGAAGGAACAGGAAAGAGACGATTCTTGATAGTAACAACTTATTACTTCAGCAAATGGGTGGAAGCTAAGGCTCTATCAAGAATCAGAGACGTAGATGTATTCACCTTCATCTTTCAAGATATCATTTGCAGATTTGGCATCCCTGCAGAAATTGTCTCCGACAATGGCAAGCATCTACAAGGAAAGAACGTTGACATGTTGTTCGACACGTTCAATATCAGAAAGAACAAATCTACCCCCATCTATCCCCAGAGAAATGGACAAGCCGAAGCCACAAATAAGACCCTTGCTCTTATTCTTAAGAAATTGCTAGATGAACATAAAGGCAGATGGTGTGAGCAATTACACAATGCACTATGGTCCTACCGAACCACGAGGAGGTCGGCGACTGGAGAATCTCCATTCCTTCTCACTTATGGGACCGAAGCAGTCATCCCTACAGAGATCATCATGCCCACCACAAAGACCGAAGCATGGGAGAATAACCTCACAACGGACATGATGCTAGAAAAGCTTGATGATCTAGAAAAAAGAAGGGAAGCAGCGTTACAAAGAATGGAAAACTACCAGCGTACGCTAGCGAGGGAATACAATAAGAAGGTTAAACTTAAAAATTTCGTAGAAGGACAGTACGTGCTACGAACAATACCGTAATATCAATGAGAAAAGAAATGGGGCAAATTGGCACCAACATGGGGAGGGCATCATACACGACATCGCAGGGAAGGGATCATACTACCTGCATAACCTAAAAGGAGAAATCCTAAGGCACCCCTGGAATGCAAAATACCTCAAGCCATACTATCCATGAAGAAACACAGTTTTGCATCTATGTGAAGAGTACCAGAAGAAGAAGACAGCGTATCCGCTCAACATGTTTCTATCTCTGGCCGAGGAGTAGCAGACCTCACCACATCAATCAAACAAACTTTTTGAAACAAATCTATTGGGGAAAGTAATTATATACAATCTCTTGGGACTCCCCTATCAGTGTCTATGAGTGTACGACCATGGGGAAGGATTCCAGCAGAAAGAGATACCCAACCCAACAATAAAGAGGCGGTTCGGCAGAATGGATGCATGTAAATAATTCAATAACGCATCACATATCTGAGAACGCTGCATAAACCCTCACCGTCCGGTAACCCTCTGGCCCAGGGTTAGCCGACGGTGTGACTGGTCCAAAACTGATAATGGAGGTACATACCTCCATCGATTATCACAACACACTTCATTTCTTTTGCATTTATATATCGTCGTACGTTAATAAAATTAAATAAATTAACAATGCAGATAAATCAAAGCTGTACATAACAACAAAAAGATTGATGATCCATTTCATAAGAGTTGATTATAAGCCTGGGAAAGCAAGCAAAAAATATAAAAGATGCACAAAAAAAAAAAAAAAAAAAAACCAAAGCTACATAATCAACAACCATCAACGATCAAAGCTACATACTCTTCCAGAAGATCAAAGAATATTTACCCAACAACGAAGGCCTACTTCTCTCCCGAAGGATAAGCACGATCATCTGAACCAGCACAATCACCCGGATGTTCTTTTTGAGAGGAAGGAACGCTCCCCTCAGAGGAAAAATCAGAAGCGGGCTTGAACGGCTCAGGAACATGACGACGCTTAAATCTCTTTGTGAGTTTGTGCTCCTTCAAAAGCCCTTGCTCTATCCTCCCCAATGTCTTGTTGACCTCCAGGGAAAGCTGACGACGAGCTCATGAGTGATGATGGTATACCTGAGTTTAGATTGAGCCAGCGATAACTTCAACTCAGTTATCTCCTTCGTCGATTCCTTTGCCGCCAAATCCCGAGATCCAGCTAGAGCCTCAAAATAATTAGTTTGTCCTTGCTGCTTTACTAACTCAGATTGAGTCTTTTCAAGCTCCTCATATGCAAGTCTAAGCTTTTCCTCGAATTCTAAAACAAGAAAAGGACAAACTATCAAAAGAAGAGAAATAAGCGGTTATCCACGACCAAACGAACATATACCTTCGACATCAGCCGAAGCCATTTCAAATTCATTAACTACGGTGTCTCGAGCATTATCAAGGAAGTCGTATTCGTCGGAAAGTTTCTTATAATCGAGTTGGAGGTTTTTGAGATCAAATTGGCACTGATCCAACTCTACCTGCTTCATGGAATCCAAGTGATGAAGACGGTTAACTTCGTTAGTCATTTCCTTAATTCCTTTGGTAAGTCTATACATGTTAACTTCTAGATACTTCTCTGATTCTACCAAACGAGCAACATCGGCACGACAAGCAGTCAAGGCCTTAGAAAGAGCGTATGCCTCTTCTATGGCGTAATCCCTCTCTCGAACAAGCCGCTGCATATAATCCCAAACATCAGGGTTATGAGACGAGCGTGCTTGACGAAGCTCCGGTTCAAGATCTGTCACTTTGGCTTCCGATCGAGAAGCCTCATCCCGAGCTTCATGAAGATATTGACGAGTCCATTCCAAGGTACCCTTAAATTGGCTACGGGCAGCTGATAAAATATTTCGCATTTCAAACAAAAGACCCTCCTGCCTCCGGTGTTCCGCCAACAACTTATTGTGCTGATAGGCGCGATCATTCCACTTATCGTCCTCCCTGATAATCTTGGACACTAACTCTTTGATACGAGATGACTGACGAGCCCTTTCATTCCGAAGCCACACCAGCTCTTCGGCATCACCCGCTGAAGACAGGGCCGTCTAACTCAGAATGAATGGAAGGAAGGAGAAGATAGAAGAAGAGACGAATGAAAAAACTTTAGATGAAGTGTTTGCTGACGAAGATTTTGCCCAAGCCTTCTCTAGTTCCCCACGAAAAGAGATAATTTCTTGACGAAGCTTCTCTTCGGTCATATCAGCTTGTTCCTTCCCTTTCAGCTTCTCCTTCAATTCTAGTATCTCCTTGTCCTTGGCTCCGAGAGATTCTTGAGAAGAATGAGGTTCATCATATCTCTGACGAAGCTGAGCCTCTAGCTTCAATGCCTTAGCTTTAAAGAACTGGTACAAAGTATGGTTGCAATATTCACTATTTATCAACCGTGACAACCAAGGATATACAAATCGGATCAGTAAGGAAGAATATAACACAACAAAGTCACCATAAACAAGGGAAAACACATTACCTCAAGCATGCGCTGCTGAGGGAAACCATACTGATGACCATCAGCTACAGCCATCATATCAGAAATATAACTGGGAGGATTGGCCAACAAAGTCAAAGGAGTAGCACCCATATCCTTTTCCCAGATTTCGGTAACCCTTTCACGGGATGATAATTGCATCCGCTGACAGGTGAAGGCATCAGAAGCCCTTTTTCCAGGAACCACAGGGGCCGCATAGGGCACGTTCATGAGACCCGTCTTCTTCAACCAATTGAAGGTTTTGTCGTCCCCGCCACACTCCACAGTGTCTACAAAGTTTTCAGAAGAAGCACCAGCAACGTCTCCTTCATTAGCGGTTCTTCCATCATTATCCACAGAGGCATCACCACCCGCAGTGGTCCCCTTTCCTTTGGCATCCTTAGCTGCACGAAGGCCAGCATCTTCATCACCAAAGTTCTCTTCCCCTTGAACGACTCTCTCTTCATCATCTTCAGCCATGAAGTCCCAGTCATTGTTAGGGGACAACAATGAAAACTCCGAAGCAATACCAATTGCAGCACCAATGTCAACTTGATCACTAGTTTAGTAAATTTTACCAAAGGAGAACTTTGGATGTACATGTGAGATGTTCGTCGGCTCAGGGATCGTCGACTGAATATCAGCGTCTTCATTCCTTTGGTGAGGACTATCTTCAGGATCAGCTGTCTGATCACCCATATTCCCCCTAGGGACAACCTCCTTTTCGGTATCTTCGTTATCTTGGGGGTGGGGGGGGGGGGGGTATAAGTTCGTTCTTCATCGTCGGTCTCCTCATATTCACCATCCAGGACGCCTTCATCACCTACCGGGCTAGTGACTTCAGGGATTCCTGACTCTTCAACTTCCACCGTGGAAGATTCTAAGGGGCCAATTTTCTTCTTCTTCCTTGTAGCCTAGAGAAAACATACGTCAATCTCTGATTCAAGGGGCAAAGAACTATATAAAGTACTAAGATAAAATCATACGTTGACAGTAGCGGCACCCTTCGAACCTCTCGAAGGAAGAACAGTTTCGGGACCCTCCTCATCACCAGCGTCATCAGGGTCAACATCCGCAATGTGATAGTTTAAATTCATGCCAGCAAAATTCAAAGCCCAGGGGCATAAATCACCATAGCGAGCAGGGGAACCATCACGAACCTTACTTTAAGCAGTAGGTTGCCATCTGTGCTCACCAGGGATCCAGCCATGAGCCCAAGGACCGATAACTTCAATAGGTGTAGCATGCCACTCATAATCATGCTCACGACGAAGACGTTCTTTGAGGGGGGAAGAGCTCTAGCTTGGCACTGTTCTCAGTACCAGGAACGAAGCGTAACTTTTTATCACTCACTTCACTCAAAAGACGAATCTCTCCATGAGGAGCAGTCATCGTATGAAGACCAACACTCTAAGGCTTTTGATTTCTACAATTAACATAATCCCCAAAAGAAGCATTGAAGTTCTTCGGAGTATAACAACTCCTTTCTTCGGGATTAGGTGTATAGCACGTCATCATCGTCTCACCTTTGCTC
Source organism: Papaver atlanticum (assembly GCA_023531105.1). Taxonomy (NCBI): domain Eukaryota; kingdom Viridiplantae; phylum Streptophyta; class Magnoliopsida; order Ranunculales; family Papaveraceae; genus Papaver; species Papaver atlanticum. The sequence goes on along the minus strand of JAJJMB010001133.1, from coordinate 31,618 downwards.
CGAAGATAACACTCACGAAGTGTTCGTAAGTAATTCCTACTCAACTTAACCACTGAGCGGAAATGGGTAGAGAAGTGGATCCATCACGACGTGCCAAAACATCGTAGAAAAATGAATCCCCCGATTTGTACAAAGGAAGCATCAAACCCGCTTCGAAGGAACGAACGGTTGTCAACAGATGTTGGGAATCATACTTGTAATTTGTAATCATATCATAAGTAAGATACACACCCTGATTGTAAAAACGAACCTCGAAATGCTCAAGGCCCTGCTTCACCTTGAAGTCCTCCAGGTTAATATGCTTGAAGGAAGCCTTTTTCTTTTTCTTCGAAGCTGGAGCGGTCCGTCCAGAAGGAGCAACATCAGAAGACATAGCTTGGCCCGATGATTTCTTCGGATTTTCTCTTTGACGTTGGTCTTCTAGAGAGATCCGGATTTTTCTTCGATGAAGGAGCATTCAACGGAACTCCAGATTTTTGAGAAGACGAAGGTTTATGAGGGGCAATCGATCGAATTGGTTGAGCAGCTATCGGTTCTTAACGTTGTGAAGAAGGTTTGGTCGACCGCCTATTAACGGGATAGCGAGAACCTCTCGCTTGATCCCCGCTTCTCTGAGAGAAAGCCTTCGGGTCTGTAGTTGATGAAGTGTTTCGAGAACGAGGGTTTGTTTGAGTAGGCCTCAGCGGTAATTCTTCAGGCGGAGATATATCAGGGATTCTGTTTTACAGAGATCTGTAAGGAATCGAAGGGGGAGTATGGTTAGGGCCACCTCTGCGTTCGTTGTCGTCCATGAATACCTGAATAAAAGCAACGAAAAAAAAACAAGATATCAAAAATAGATCTGAAACCATTCTTTCTACATCAAGAACACCATTGTTCACACATCAAAACACAAGATCTCAAAGTTTATGATAAAGAACAGGGGCAAGTATATATACTTTAGTATCATATGTTCTCCATCACAAACTTCATGAAATCCAGCAGCAAAAGAAGAATTAAATCAAAGTTGAAACAATAACTATAAAGAGCTACACACCTGGGAATAATGGCGAAATCAGAGAAGAAGATACACCCAAGAAATAACTGATACACCCAAGAAATAACCGATACACCAGCAGCAATGAGCCTTCAAAGCGATGACGATGCTACCAAAAAGGATTATGTGAAGATGAATAAGGAGCAGGTAGCAGTAAAAGTAAAGAACAAGAAGACAAAGCTGAGATTTGATTAAAAACTTCTCAGAAAATAAAGACAGACTGAACAGAAGAGAATGAGAATGAAGAAGAGAATAAAATTTATTTCACCGGCAATCTCTCTCATATTTATAACAAAAGATGATGAAACCGTCCCATAATTCGAGGAGCAGTTATTACTAGAAGTGGGAAACGTGCCCTAAAATCTAGGGGAAGTTATTGCGAGAAGATGAGGAAGCTGTGAAGACAGTTTTCTTCAAACTTTGACCAATTTCAAACCTAGAAGAAAAGAGGAAAATTGTATACACATAACTCAGAATTAGCCACGTGTAGAGAAAAGGACACGTGTATGCCATAAGATGAAAGAGCATCAAGGATACGATGGCATGTGGTGGCACCCAAGCTTCTCTGCATCACCATCGACTGCCACGTGACCACTATTTCATAGAACCGACGGTTGGCTAAGCAAGGAGTACCTGATGATAAGACCACCGCGAAGTACCATCGAAGATCTATGGAGTTGTTTTTTATCATCCCAAGGAAGATCCTAATCGAACGAACAGGAGGAAGGTCAGCTAACACCTGCACTGACAGCTATCTGAGGCGTGTAGACTACCCCAACTAACCGCCTTAAATGTTATAGACCTAGGACACGTGCCAAACTTCGTTTGGAGGAGAAGAAGGTGCACCATCGTCGCTACATATTACCGTTAAGAAGCTTAGGAGCATAACGAAGACATCATCGGGAACAACGTATCGCCCAAGACGATAAGGACAGCTGTCCCAGAGAAGAGGGAACCACATGAAAGACCTATAAATACCCCTCTCCACAACGAGACAGGGGGTCGACCAATTTTAGGAAGAGAGAACTATAGTTGAGGAGAGAGAAATTGTAAGCGTAAGTATGAGTTTTATCTTTAATCCTTCAAGCTTCGTTCCCTACTCAGAGTCATTTGAATATCTATTGTAACCCCATATAATACGTAGTGAAAAACCAACCCTTGTGGACGTAGGCCTTAGTGCTGAACCACGTAAATCTTCGTCTCATTTATATTTCGCATTTATAACCTATAGTTTATGCATCGTGCAACGTTTGATTCATCATAGGCACTTCTATGATGCGAGACGAGGACGAGCTCGATGGCTCAGAGTCTCTTACATATTTATCTCATGCTATTTTATATGTATTTCGATCATTACAGTAGCTTTAATCATATTACGAATGTTGTTTGTGGACACGAAGGTACAATCGTTACTTCTGTGTTCACAATAATAAGATTCTACTGTATTCAAGCTCTATATTGACCTAGACTAGTTGTTTTGAACAATTACAAGCTAGGGCCAATCAGTACACCAAATATTCAAATTTTGAAATGAGAGGCAGTTTCGGCCGTCCCATCAATTAAGTTGGTAAACATTATACTATTTCTTTCAACACAAAAAGAATTATTATCTCTTTTTCATTTTAGTAAAAATTGGTGAATGGGATGCAGAATTTGGAGTAACTTACAAGCAGAGCTAAATCAAAGCACACACACCTGTGTAGATTCATGGTCCATTTTTCAGAGAAAATCAAGATGAGTAAAAAAGAAAAACCTATTCTTGTAATGAAAAATGGGAGAATGGGGATGCCCAAAAATATCCGAAAACAATCAACAATACATGAATAAAGACAGGGAAACACACGCCCCAAGGAATATCTGAATAAGCACAAAAAGTTGCGTCTCTAAGTGAAAAATCTTTAACCTCCTTAACCGATTTTCAAATCCCAATATTTCCCATTCTTTTGAATCGTAAATACTGAGTACGAGTGGTAACAACTAGTCTTATGAAAGCTAACACTACCCCAGTTTTATTAATTAACATGCATGAAAGCTAACACTGAGCATGACAGGCCCTTTCTAGCTTGAACTATTTAGTTGGAACCAGCTTGCTTACGAACTGGAAATAAGAGTGATTAAGGAATTAGCAGAGTATGATAAAATGTGTATGTATAACTTGTGGACTTCCATACGCTACGTATCTGCAGCTGGAACCTTATGATTGACATTCCGATTCCGTAACTTGATGCCCTACCCCTAGCGGTAAGTCATGGTCCCCAAGTTCACAACGCTTAAACTCTTATGGAACTAGATATTGAGCCATGACGTCTACGACTTATCATGTTTACGACTACGACTTATCATGTTGTCGATAGCAACATCCTGTGTTTCATCTCCTTGCTCGAGTTGTGGTTGTGGTTTTCTGAAGAGAAAACCCTTTTGCACATATGAATTCCAAGATGTATATATTAGATCTCATGAACTCAAATCAATGCGTTTATAACTATTAGAATTTTTTATCGATGTAACTCGCTGGTTGGACCTTGGTTGTAGAGACACGACGAACATTGGGAAAACTCATTCTCTGGTTTCTAAGTTCTTGTGTTTCATTACAGACTAAGAACACCTCCAATATTTGAATCTTATATATAGCATTCGAATTCTGAAACTAAACCTACAGAAGTACAACAACATGTGCCTCGCCACAACAAAGTTGAAATGATTGAAGAGCTTTTTGGGCGTCTTCATTTAAATTTAGGAAGATGGCACAAGGAGTAGAGACTATCGGCAATGGAGTCGATAACAATATGGGAACCACTACTATTTCCTGCGAAGTGCATGTGCTTAGGTGCTTTTGCTCTATCGAAATAAAAAGCGCCAGAAAAAAGTTTCTCCTTAGGCTGCAATGCTAACCATACTATTGTGTCTGCACCCTCGTCACTTGTTCGGAGCATCCAGGACATGCTGCAACACCAAATGGAAATTAACTAGTCATCAAACAAACAACAAAATAGAACAAAAATAAGATATCAAGAGAATTTAATAGTCCTTGCCTTTTGCACAGCTCAGGTAAGCCTTTGACAACACCTGGTGTCATAGCCCAACCTGGATGCATCGAATAGAATTCAACTCCTTTCTCATTGTATAGTTTTGCCCATCTTTCGGTTAATGCCACCTAGAAAACAAAAGAATTTTAGCATCTGGTGAGCCGGTTTTTTAATGAAATGTTTGGTTCTATTTATATGAGGCTGAAAATATATATCAAGCATTCAAGCGCATGTATGAGCTAACCTGAACTCTCTTGGTTCTAGCATACTGCAGATCCCCGTCAAAATTTCCTTCACTGAACTATAATAAGAGAATGAAATTAGAATCCAATTAAACAGACAAGGAATGAAATCGCAGTTTTCTTATGTAACCAAATATTTGTATGTTACCTGCAAATCTTCAGTCAAAGGAGCTGTGTACATCCCATCAGATGAGACTGTAATGACTCGAGCATCAGGTGCAGCTTTCTCCAATAACGGCAACATCAACTCTGTCAAGGAAAACGCTCCTGCTACGTTTACGGCAAAGTTCAACTCTAATCTGGTAAATATTACATGTAAACAGAAGACGAAAATGCATCAGTTCTTGTGCAACTAGAATTCTAACGTGTACGTAATAATTCCGGTGCTCAAGATAGAAGACTACACACCCTTCTGGAGTAGTAATTCGGTTTTTCTCAAGCAAGCCAGCATTGTTAACCTATGATTACCAAAACTCATCAGCAATGAATTGAGCACCAGCCGTTATGTAATTTGCACAGTCACTGATATTAAATTCTAAACAAATGGATTCATACCAAGACATGAAGTGGTTGTTTCCTGGAAATAAATTTGGATGCCCATGATTTGATATGACTGACAGAGGATAGATCGCATAGCTACAAGTAAAATGCGACTTTAAATGGAAGGGTAATGATCACCAATAAACGAAAGGCGAAAATGGAAAGCGAGTATACTACGTACCTCCAAGTACACATTCTTATTACCAGTTACTGACTGAACTTTCGACACAGCAATTTCCCCTCGTTTCTTATTTCGACACACCATATACACATTTCCCCCGCTGAATTATAACAAGAAAATTGATAGGTTCAACATAAAGGGTAACAAATTAAGAAAAATTCAAATTCGGAAGTAAATACAAACCGGAAAGCAAGTGCTTCGGCAGCAGCATAACCAATGCCTGAATTAGCTCCGGTCACTACACAATTCTTTCCATCGAGTTGAATTTTCATATCTTCTTCATTGAAATTTTTTGAGTGTTCACTATAAAATTTACCCCAAAAAAAATAAAAAATAAAAAAATATTTGTTGTGGGGAGATTAAATCATATGAACAACATTAATGAAACTAGATTATGCAATAGACTTACGTACATGAAACCTGATTTGGTAAAGTTGAGATGTCCATGAACACCAAAAGCAGCTGCTTTCCATGCTTTGTGAGCAGAAGACATATTTGATCATGAGAAATCAATTCCAATTTGAATTCTTTACTAGATTATTAGTAGACATACGCCATTACACAATAATGGATGACCAATCAAAAAACTGTCGTTGGCGTACGCGGTACGTCTGTCATCATAAATTGTATCATTTTATGCTGTCGTCGACCCACGGACTACTCGTGCATCAAGTGGTATTAGTACTCGTTTCCAAAAGCGGACCGCCGCCGCCGGCGGCCAAAAGCTGATAAAGCGTTGCTTTTGTCTTTTTTATCGTAACAACAACTACTAGATGACACCAAGTAGTTATTAATTTTTTATTATGGAAACATCTCCTTTAGACATTTACACTAGTACGGTGTATATGTGCACTTCCCGTGTGGACAATAATATATCAGATATCAAATAGCACGCCTTATACACAGAACGTTTGAGTAACTAAATGGAACTTCTCGATCTCCTCCACTTCCGACCAATTTCTCTAATAATAGCACCTCTTTTACTTGGTTTCGTTGTGCTATCTTGGAAGAACTATGGAAGAAAATCCAACAAACCTCAAAAACAAGAAGCACCAGAGGCACCAGGAGGAAGACCAGTAATGGGTCACCTTCATCTTTTCGGAGAAATGGATTCGATGCATCGAAAACTCGGTTCCCTGGCGGATGAATATGGTCCGGCTTTCACTATCCGACTCGGTTCTCACAAAACACTAGTTGTAAGTGACTCTGAATTGGTCAAGGAGTGTTTTACTAGAAATGATATATGCTTCTCAAATCATCCGGCTATTCTATCTGTTAAGCTCTTGTTTTACGACGTCGTCTCGGTTGGTTATGCTCCATATGGAGCTTATTGGAGAGAACTCCGAAAATTTCTAGCTATAAAACTTCTTTCGAACTATCGTCTTGAAACGTTGAAGGATTTGAGAGCCTCTGAAGTCGACTCGAGCTTTAAATCTTTGTATAGTCAATGCAAGGGAAATGTTTTAACATTTTCTTCGGTGAGGTTGGATAGTTGGTTGGGAGATTTGGCATTTAATGTGATAGCGAGAATTGTTATCGGAAAGAAGAATTTCGCAACAAATGGAGCTGAGAGATATAAAGCAGCTATGCAGGAAGCTATGAGACTAGTGACAGTTTTCGCATTTGCAGATGTGTTTCCGGCATTAAGTTGGTTGGATAATTTTACAGGTTTAACTAGAGACTTGAAAAAATGTGCATATGAAATCGACGAAATACTTTCCGGTTGGGTTGAAGAACACCGTTCGAAAAGAACTGACGGGAATAAATCATCGGAACTTGAACAAGATTTTATTGATGCTTGTTTGGATAATCTTCAAGAGATTTCTTCGTTGCCTGGTGTTGATCCTGATATTGTCATCAAATCTACTTGTCTGGTATGCTCGTACAATTATTTTGCTAGCACTTTTCGTATATGTTACAATAAATTTTTTAACCACCTTGAAAACTTTGGTCTCTGCAGGATACGATAATGAACGGGAGCGATACTCTAGCCTTAACACTGACATGGGCAATTTCCTTGCTCTTGAACCATCCGACCGCGCTAAAGAAAGCACAGGAGGAGTTAGATGAACGCGTGGGAAAAGATCGAAAAGTGGAAGAATCCGATATCCACAATCTTGTCTACATCCCGGCAATTATCAAAGAGACGATGAGGTTGTATCCAGTCGGACCATTGTCTAGGAGTACAGTCGATGACTGTGAAGTAGGTGGGTACCATGTTCCGGCAGGCACACGTTTATTAGTCAATCTTTGGAAGATGCAAAGAGATGGGAACGTATACAAAGATGATCCGTTAGAGTTTAGACCTGAGAGGTTCTTGACTAGTAATGCAGATGTGGATCTTAAGGGGCAACATTATGAACTGCTGCCGTTTGGAGTGGGCCGAAGGATATGCCCTGGCGTGTCGATGTCTGTTCAGTTGTTGCATTTGATTCTTGCTAGAGTAATTCATGAGTTTGAAATTACGACAGAAGGAAAAGTTGATATGAGTGAAAGGATGGGATTTTTGTTTTATAAGAAAATGCCATTAGAAGTACTGATCAGACCTCGACTCACTGGAGTTCAGAAAAACTGATTAGTTTATCGCAAAACAACACTTCGTATCCAATAAATAGTCAGGAAAATTTTATCATGTTTAATTGGGTCTCGATACCTCTTTTCAGTGAATTTTCTTACTGACCGTTCGAAAAAAATGCACAAACTACTGTATGATTAATTACAGCTGTTTGTTTACATCTCACTCGGCCTTTGGATCTGAGTTAGCCTATGAGTCGATGCGAGTCAGATGTCAGAATTGTTCTTTTTTATTTTGAGTCCGATCTGATTCGCTATTTGACTCGGACTTAACTCCTGATTCGGACCCGTTTGAGTCCGGGAATAAAATCCTCCAGACTCGTGGGACCAAGTCACTGAATCGTGTTTTCTTGAGTCGGATGAGTCTGGCCTGACTCAAAATATAAACATATTAAGTCAGATCCAAATAGGTCAATTGATCTCTGTCTGGGGTGAATCACATCCAAAAGAGTCGGATCCGGAAGAAAAAAGATAATAATAAACAATTAAACATGGTGTAACTTTGAAAAGCCGGGTGACAAGGATTCCTAAAACTTATTAGATGCATCATTATGTGTTATCCATTCAATGTGGTATGTTTCTCCGGACTTCCAAGCTCGGTTAGAATTTTTTTAAGCAATTATTTTTACCAACTCCATTTACTTTGCGAGTATAAATGAGTATATAGAATAATTCTTTCAAAATACAATAAAATCTCATTAGCGTTGTAATTGAGTTTAAGGTTTGTACCCCTTGATTTAATCAAGAATGTACAATGAACGAAACTAATGGCGCTCAAAAGAATAGAGAAAACAGAAAGCTTTTTATGTTGTTGAATGAGATGCACGTTCATTACATTCCGTATTAATGATATACATTGGACAAGGTCACTTCGAGTTAAAATCAAACTAAAACTTGATGTTAGAGAGTAAAATTGTTTTACTTTTATCTTTTACCTTTTGTACGAGTTTATCCCTTTACTTTCTTGTACTTCACTCTTGTACTACATCACATCTCCTCTATATAAAGGAGTGAAGTTTGTAAGGTCTTCATGACAACAACTTATCTATGAAAATCAGTTGCATTAATTTTTTCATGGTATCAGATATTCTAGGGCTACGATCTGTTAGGGTTTCCCAAATCTACGGTCATCCTATCTCTTAATTTTGCTTCCGCCTGCCCTAAATTTCTTTAATACTTCATTAAACTTTTTCTAAACTCTACCAAACTTTACTACAACTTCTATTTGGATGTTGTTCTTCAATGGAGCCTCGATCAACACCTCTTCATTATGAAGTAACAACCACCTTATCATTCACAAATATTGCTCACTTTATTTCTCTTGAACTTGATGATACAAATTCTTAGTATGGAAATCTCAGATATCCTCGATTTTGATAAGCAGATATCTGTTTGGTTCTTTACCAGATCCTGCAGAAACGATTAAAGATGGAGATGAAATAATTCCAAATCCTTCTTACGTGAAATGGCTCAAGTGTGATCAGTTTGTTAACAGTTTTTTAAACGCTACTTTCTCTCCATCCATCACAATTGTTGTTCTTGGTTATCCTACTGATGCTAAGGTTTGGTCTTATCTTTCTACTAATTTTCAAAATCAGTCTCCGCTTGCAAATCTTTGCTTAGAAGTCAACTTTACAGTATACGCGGAGAGTTTAAATGTATTACTGAATATCTTCAAGATGTTAAGGCTATTACAGATGCTTTGGATGCTATAAATGAACCCGTTTCTGAGAGTGATATTACAATGCATATTCTTCAAGGTTTGGATAAAGAATATAATAATTTCATTGTTGTTGTTGCTATTCAGAATCGTGAAACTGAGTTATCTCTTGCATCTATCACATCTAGAATCATGAACCATGAACAATGGTTATAGAGTCAAGATCTTGAATCTAAAGCTATTTTGGATTTGATATCATCTGCATTTTTTGCTAAAAATACTTTTAGTCCTGGTTCCAGCTCCCAATCTACAAGAACTGAAAGACCCTCATATTCATTCATTGACTATGATTTTATGGAGTGTCAAATCTGTAAACAAATTGGGCATTCTGCCGGTAAATGTAAATACATGTACACCCTTCAAGATATTCACATAATCCTGAAGTACCACCATCTACTAAACCTCAAGCCCAATGTTTGTGTTCAAGTAAATGCAACCTCATTTTCTGAGATGTCTTTCTATCCAGCTGCACCTGATTGGTTACCTAATTCAGGTGCCTCACATCACATCACTAATGACTCAACCCTTCTTACAAACACCTCAACTTACAATAGGTCAACTCAAGTGATGGTGGGTAATGGTAACTATCTTCCTATTACCTTAATAGGTGACTCAGTCCATCATATTCCACTGCATCCTTTACTATGTCAAATATGTGTTATGTCTCTTCTATTTCAAGAAATCTCATATCTGTGGGACAACTTACAACAAAACATCATTGTTCAATTTCATTCTCACAAAGGGGGGTTATGAAATTAAAGATACGAAATAACTGTTAGCTGAAGGTCTTAAAACTAATAATTTGTATCATATTACTAGTTCATCATAACAGTCACCTACAGTTCTTGTCTCAGTTGCTGCTTCTTCACCCATTTGACACAAACGATTAGGTCATCTCATAAGATTGTTCACAAACTCGGAGATACGGATCAAATCCCTTTAATACATTATGAATTTGATACCTCTACTATCCTTGTTAGCTTGGTAAAAGTAAGAGGCTACAATTCAAAGCATCTGACAGACATGAAACTTCACCACTTTTCTTGATTTACTGTGATGTATGGGGGCCAGCACCTGAATTATCTAATTTAGGATACATGTATTATATTCTCTTCATTGGATACTTCAGTCGATTCCATTGGATTTACCCTATGAAAGATTGAACAGAGAGTGCCGCTTGTTTTAAGCATTTCAAAACTATAAATGAAATTTTACTGTCTTCAAAAATTAAGATCTTTCAAACGGATGGTGCTCTTGATCTTGTTAAAAGGCAAGTTAAGGGAGTATATTGATGAATGTGGTATTACAATAGCTATTTCTTGTCCTAACACACCTCAGCAAAATGGATTGGCTGAGAGAAAGCATAAGCATATCACTGAAATGGGTGACACTCTCTCTTTGAAAGCTTGTCTCCCTAAGTCATTTTGGTTTGATTCTTTCATTATTGCCACCTATTTAATAAACAAGACCCCAGCTGAGTTACTCAACTTTATTACTCCTTTTGAAGTTCTTTTTATAAAGCACCAGATTATTCTTTGTTCAAAGTTTTTGGATGCACATGTTTCCCTTTCCTTGGTGATTCTAGAAAAGACAAGTTAAGTGCTAAGTCTTCAAGGTGTACATTCATTGTCTACAACACAAACCCCAAGGGCTATAGGTGTTATGATAATACATCTAAGAAAGTCTACATTTCAAGAAATATTGTTTTTGACGAGACCACTTTCCCATTTTGTACTTGTCCAACCTCATCTTCTACTGTTACACTTTCTATTCCTCAAAACATTTTACTATCATCAGCTACCTCAGCACCACTAACATTTCTAATGAGCTGACTTCCTTACCTAAAGTAACTGATAAAGATATCCTCTTAACTGAAGATACAGTCACTCATCCAATGGTGACAAGAGCCAAAGTTGGTATTGTTAAACCAAAATACCTATCATATTTTTTCACTCACTTTATAACTCCTCATTATACTACCCTTTCCATTCAACTCGAACCAAAAACATACAAATATGATATTAAAGATGCAAGATGGAATCATGCTATGCAACAAGAGATCAATTCACTACACTCAAATGGCATATGGACTCTTGTTTCTCTTGAACCTGGTATGAATATTTTGGGGTCAAAATGGGTATACAGAATTAAGCTCAAACCTGATGGCAGCATTCACATGTTTAAAACTCATTTAGTTGCTCAAAGATTTCTTCAACAGGATGGAGAAACCTTCAGTCAAGTTGTCAAGTCTACTACCATCTGAGATGTTCTTTCTGTTGCATTATCTAAGCAGTGGATCATTAAACAACAAGATGTTTCTAATGCTTTTCTACGTGGTACTCTTTTTGAAACTGTTTACATGAATCAACCTCAAAGGTTTGTTGATCTAGAAAAGCCAAAATCATGTTTGTTTTCTCAAAAAATCACTCTATGGTCTTAAGCAAGCTCCCTGGTGTGCTTGGTATGAAATATTTAGTGAATTTCTCTCTCAACAAGGCTTTGTTATACCTGCAACAAATCAATCAATATTCACCTATCACTCTCCTGCATCAAATGTGGTGCTTCTTCTTTATGTTGACGATATTATCCTTACAGGCGGTTCTATTACCTTAATTGATTCACTCATCTCTAAACTTAATTTGGCTTTTGCAATGAAAGATTTGGGCACACTGCATTAGTTTCTTGGGATTGAAGATGGCTTGACTTCTGTTTCAGATTCAGCTATTCTAACTCAGAAGAAATACACTTTAAATTTACTATTTAAAGCCAACATGCTTGATAGCAAGCCTTGCAGCACACCAATAACCACTGATAAAAGATTTTCTGCTCTTGATGGTGTACTATTAACTGATCCTCTCCAATATCACAGTCAAGTTGAGGCACTTCAATACCTCACCCTAACTAGACTAGATATCAATTTTGCTGTTAACTATGTCTCACAGTTCATGAAAGCACCTCGAGACTCTTATATGCTTCTGGTTAAACGTATTTACGCATTGGAGAAGGAATTGTTAATTCTGCTGGTGACATCTTAGCCATTAGTGGCTACTCAGACTCTGATTTGTCCGGTTGTCCAGACACTCTTCGTTCAACATCAGGTTATTGCATCTTGTTGGGATCATCTCTAATCAGCTGGTCATCCAAAAAGCAACCAACTGTTGCAAAATCTTCAATTGAAGCTTAGTATAAAATTGTCAGTCCCCACTCTTCAGAAGTAATGCAGCCGTCTCAACTGCTTGAGGAACTTGGTATCACTCTTACAAAACTTTTTCAACTTTATTTTGATAATCTTGGTGCTCGTTATCTTGTCAACAACCATGTTTTTCATGCAAGAACAAAACATATTGAGGTTGATTACCACTCTGTCAAATAATTTCTACCTGCAGGTGATATTGATGTTGATTTCATTCCCTCCTCTGATCAGCTTGTGGATATTTTTACCAAAGGTCTAACCTCATCTAGGTTTTCTGCTCTAAAGTTCTACCCGATGCACTGTGTTCCACTGCTTCAGCTTGAGGGGGTATTAGAGTAAAGTTGTTTTACTTTTATCTTTTATCTTTTGTGTGATTTTATCCCTTTACTTTCTTGTACTTCACTCCTGTACTACATCGTATATCTCCTCTATAAAAAGGAGTGAAGTCTGTAAGTTTTTCATGGCAACAACTTATCTACGGAAATCATTGCATTAATTTTGTCACTTGATTTAGCGTTGGGGATGGGCCACACACCCTAATAGGGGGCGCTGGCATCCCTGGGGACCCGTCGTAACGCCAAACAAAACACAAACTTATTGAACATATCAAACTCCTAAGGCGTGACGGTTCATAAGACTCCAAAAAGAAATAACACGAAGGGTCACTCCCCCAACGAATGGCACCTCCTGGGCCTTCCTGGGTGGAGATGGCGCCACCACATGTTAAGCTTAAATTTTATATATTGTACGTACATTAATTTAATATACGAAGATATAATCCTAACAACTTAAATAAATGTCAGACAACATATGATCTTTGGAATTTGTGACGTTGTTTTGTGCATATAGTACATTTTATCCTGTGATTATGTAAGTTAGAGCCTGGTTTGCTTAGTCCTATGGTGTGCTAATTTAGCAGTTAGATTAGCAATTCACGTCAGCTAGGACAACCTCCAAAATCCTATGGTAGTTCTAATCCAACATACTAGATGCGCTGAATCATTCGGCGAAAAGTAGATTTAGAAAGTTGTGCTGAATCATTCAGTGAAAAGTAGATTTAGGTTGTGCTGAATGGAACAACGCAACCAATCTCAACCGTTAGATCAAAAAATAAATCTAGATGCGCTGAATCATTCAGCGAATAGGTGATTTTGATTGCGCTGAACCATTCAGCGCAACGATCTCGCTACTATTTCAAATGCGAGCAATTGTTAGGAGAGAGAGAACTAGAGTTAACAAATAGACAACACTTATTTTTTGAACTGCAACACTTTTTGGCTAATCTTGCCCATAGGACTTAGTCTTAAATTGTTGGATGCAATAATCAAAAACAAGGAAAAATCAAATAAACAAAAATTATTTATACTTAGCTCTGTTATAATGGAAGTGATTGCTTTGACGAAACGAACAAGCTCCCCATATCTCCGTAACAGCAACAAGGCAAAACTTTGGAAAACAGAGTGAGTCACGTGTTCAACACGCTGTCCTTAAGACATTAGCGCCCGTCTACACTCAAGAGTGATGCTATAGCCCTCACAGGACGGATATCTCCAGGATAAAACACCCTACTACACCTACTACTAGCATATGTAGTAGATGCTCAACTTGAGCTTGGCAATTCCAAAAAACCCTTACGGAAAATCGTGAATACTAAAGAAAACAATATAAAATATTTTCCCTTGGGAGTCTCTCTAAAATATAGAGAAACCCCTTTCCATAGATTTTACAAAAGTAGTGAATTTTTTTATATAATTGACAAATTCAACTTAAGAAGAGCAACTCCCCGACGTGGGACTAAAAATCTTATATAGTCTCTTAAAACAACCTAAAAGTGGAAACTCCACGATGTGGGACTAATAAGTTTCATTCACAAAGAAAATAATAAATTAATTTTGTTTAGTTAAAAACCTTGAAATAATAATTAATAAATATTGTTTCCAACAATCCCCCACATGAATGAAAACCTCAATAAAACATGAAATTACAGATAGATCTTGGTAAATCAACATCCCAATCTCACGACCCAAACAAACTGTAAAGATAGACGGATCTTGCAAGTGTTGAAATCATACTAGTCATTTCTACGTCCTCTCCCTCACACAAAAGTGTTATGACCCCAGGGTCATACTATGGATTGCACAAATCATAATAGTATAGAGAGCTTTCATGTTTAGTTTCTCACAGGTGAGACTAAAGGTATCTTTCACCAAAGTGAAAAACCATGAACTAGTGAAACCTTAGTGACCCTTAGGTCCTAAGTTCCAATAATACCAAAACCATCAAAAACGAAAATCATATAAAAACGCAGGAAATAACAATTTAGGCAGAGGTGTCCATGAGGTCTTGAACCTTTGCTTAGTGAGATATTACCGGAATTACTTGCTAGAGACAGTGAACTATGTCTTGAACTGCTAGCGTTTGATGTAATTTACGATAACAACCACGGATGATATCTCCAAGGTTGCTGCCAAGCTCATTCCGTTTTGTACAATTTGTCCCTGGACATATCCTGTTTCTCAGAATGCTCTAGAGAATCAAAGATCATATTCTTATAGGAAGCGGCCCCACTTCCTCATTCAGATAGGTGAGTTTCCATAAAGAGTGTTACTGCTACACCCCACTTCAATCTTAAATTGAAACTATAGAACTCATTAAGACTTGTTAAAAGTCATCCTTCACATGCAGTCACACTATCACATCTACATTATAGGGAAGGGACAGAGAATGAAATTCTCTGATAGTGTTTACCTTTACCCACCACAAATTAGTTGTCTCATTTGAAACCTTGATCTTGGGATCTCCAGTCAGCAAGGTTAAGTATCCTTCATGGCAATTTTAATTTATGAGCTTAAGCCCCATCCCCCTCGATGCATTTCTAACTATCTCTTTGGATAAACCTTTCGTCAAAGGGTGCGCATATTCTCCTTGCAAATAACGCCGATTGAGATTAGTTATTTTTAGCTTTAGCTATTATAGCTTGGCTAACACAATGTATAGATATAGCTGGCACAGGCCTATGCCAGAGAGGAATGTCTTCTAAAAAGCATCCTAGGCACTCGACCTCCTCTCGTACTTTATCTAACGCAATACTCTCATATTCCATAATAAATTGAGAATTATATGTCTGTTTGGAAATCATCCAAAAACAAACCTTCCTGCTAGAATGAAAAATACCACTCGTAGACTTAGACTCCTCTTAGTCAACTATCCAATTTGCATCACAAAGTCCCTCAAGGACAGCAAGATACCTTTCATAAATCAAACAAAAGGTAATAGAGTATTTTAGGTACCGTAATACTCTACTAAGTGCATCCCAATGCTCTTGATATGGACTACAAGTATATCTACTTAACTTACTCACAATATAGGCAATGTCTGGACTCTTACAGTTCATTAAATTCATCAGACATCCTATAACTCTTGAGTATTCAAGTTAAGATACTCCATTACCCTTATTTTTCTTGAGTTTACAAGAACAATCGTAAGGGGTACAAGCAGGCTTACAATCAGACTGGTTGTATCTCTTAAGCACAAATTCAACATAATGAGAACAACTAAGACTATCAACGTTAGATTATCTTCTAATCCTCATCCCTAAGATTACATCAATAGGGCATATGTCTTTCAAGTCAACGTTCTCATCCAACGCATACTTTTAGTGGAATTAATCACATCTATGTTTGTATCAAGTATAAGCATATCATCAACATACAAGCATACCATCACACAAGCATCCTTAACAAGTAACTTAAAAATATACTTGTCAAATTCACTAACTTAAATCCCCTACTCATTATCACATGATAAAATTTTCATGTCACTGTTTATGTGCTTATTTCAAAACTATACAAAGATATGTTCAATTTACAAACTTTGTCTTCACAACCTTTCACTACAAAGTCCTCAAGTTGGTCTATGTAAATTTCTTTATCTAATTCACAATTTTAGAAAAGTTGTCTTAACTTCCATCTGATGTATCTCTAAGTTCTTTATGGCAGCAATAGCAATAGCATCTCAATGGAAGTAATTCTTGTCACAGGTGAATAAGAATCAAGGAAATCTACACCTTCTTTTAGTTTATAGCCTTTAGCTATCCACCTAGCCTCATATTTTTCCACAGTTCCATCTACCTTACGTTTCCTCTTAAAGACTCATTTACATCTTATGGTCTTACTCCCTAGAGGTAAACTAGCAAGCTTCCAAGTCTGGTTTTGACGGACTGAGTCCATTTCACTAAATGAAGCTTCTCGCTAGAATGGGGTTTCAGTAGATGTTATGGCTTCTTTACGAGTATGGAGCTCAGACTAAGCTAGGCATATCATGAAGTCAATTCCATAAGAAGTCTAAATTCTAACCCTTTTACTTCTCCTAGGATCAATTCTACTCCATCTTCCTTTGAAGGTAAATTCTGACAAGTTGAAATAGTTGAAAAGACATCTAGGGGATCAACAGCACATCCCTAAGAAGAGACAGATTTTAAAATAAACATTTTCAAAGAACCCAACATCCCTAGACTCCATAAAAGTATTCACACAAATCTCAGAAAAAAAAAAGAAAAAAAAAAAGCAAAACTCACAACCAAAAAACTATATGCAGTAGGGTACTCAGGATACCTTACCTAAACACCCCCACACTTTGACGTATGCATAAGAAGGTTGTTTATATTCCATACTCATATGGAGTTTTATTTGATCCTTTAAAGGTTACTCTATTCGGGATATAACAAATTTAAAGGATGACCTTCCCCCACAAGTTGGCGGATATCCTTTAATTAACATGGCATATATCATCTCCTTGATTCTTCTATTCTTACGTTCAACTATACCATTAGACTATGGTGAACAAGGAGGTATGATCTCCTATATGAATTTCATACTCGCCATTACGTTCAGACCTAACCCTTTTAGTGGTAATATATACTTCGCTTTCAATTTCAAATTTATACTCTTAAGGCTTCTAAGGCATTTCCTTATCCCTAAGAAAGCAAACAAGATAGTACCTCATACAATCATCTATGAAAGTTATAAACCACCTTTTACCACATTTGTTTGGGTTGATTCCATGTCAACTGGGTCTAAATGAATTAATTCTAAGGGCTTAGAATTACTCTGAACAATTTTGCTAAAAGATTTTATAGCATATTTTGATTCTTCAAAGATTTAAATTTTGTGTTCAATATCCAAACTAAATTTGGGTACGCAGCCTACGCTAGCCAGTTTATGCATTGACTTATTAGTTTATGGTTCCAAGTCTACCATGCAAAACATACAATCACACAAAACAAAACACAAGAATCAACTTTTTTCACTTCATCATTTTTTTCCCGTTAAGCATATATAGACCCTAAGTTTTATAATCGTTGCCTAAAAAATCACTTCCCTGGGTTACTAAAAGTTTTCAAGATTCAATTAATATTTTAATTATTTTACCATCTACAATAGAACAAGATACAAGATTCTTGCATATCCTCGGAACATGAAAACTTCATTCAATGTGAGAACATTACAGATATGAGCTTCTGCTCGACCCTTCCCTTTTATGCAATCTTTGTCGCAGATGAGTTACTCATATAGAGTTTCTCAACATCCCTTATCCTCTGATAAGAGGTGAACAGGTCTCTGTTTCAACAAACATGCTTAGTGGCTCCAGAGTCCACCTACTAGTCTCTCACATTGGTTATTAAAATAACTTCCTACATCATGCCACTGAACTCGTTCTAGTTTGTTTCAACTAAATTAGCATTAACTTTCTACTTATTAAGGTATTTATGTTGTCTACAATTTACTGCCGTGTGGCCAGGAATTTTACAAACATAACAATCACCCTTAATTAAAGTAATGCCGGATTCAGTTTTACGAAACATACCTTTCTTATGAAGACTACGCTTAGAGTTGTGTTTGATGTTTTTGCATTTGTCATCTTTGGAAGAATTGTGTTCATCCACATGCGCCTAGTAGCCATGTTTCTTTTCAATTTCATGTAACAATCTTCGTTTATACTATGACCACGGACACGGTAATTTTCCAATCACCTAATACACCACATCTCACAAACCTTAGTTCCGAATCGGAAAATAAAATATTAGTTTTGAAAATAACATCTAGATCTACAAACTTCGTTTGAATCACCATTTAAAAAAACTCATGGTTACCCCTTTAAAACTAATTTAGTCAACAACAAATTTCTGCTCGTCAGAATTTTCAGGAACGTTTCTCTGTTTTGTAAAATATCAAAAAAATACTTTTACAACTCCAAAAAATCTGAAATTTTGTGTGCGGGTAACTATCAAGATGTCTACTACATTAGGTCAAAAGTGTTCATCGAAATTCCTTCTAGGTTAAGATAAAAATTCGAAACTCTACAGCTGACCAAAAATTCATTTTTTGTTTTTCACTCCACAATTAACATCCATGATTATTACAAACTCAAATGTCTTAAGATTGTTGGGTGCAATAATCAAAAACAAGTAAAAATCAAATAAACAAAAATTATTGATACTTAGCTACGTTATAATGCAAGTGATTGCTTTGACGAAACGAACAAGCTCCCCATATCTCCGCAACAGCAACAAGGCAAAACTTTGGAAAACAGAGTGAGTCACGTGTTCAACACGCTGTCCTTAAGACATTAGCGCCCGGCTACACTCAAAAGTGATGCTATAGCCCTCACATGACGGATATCTCCAGGATAAAACACACTACTACACCTACTACTAGCATATGTAGTAGATGCTCAACTTGAGCTTGGAAACTCCGAAAAACCCTTAAGGAAAATCGCGAATGCTAAAGAAAACAGTATAAAATATTTTCCCTTGGGGGTCTCTCTAAAATATAGAGAAACTCCTTTCCCATAGATTTTATAAAAGTAGTGAATTTTTTTATATAATTTACAAATACAACTTAAGAAGAGTAACTCTCCGAAGTGGGATTAAAAATCTTATATAGTCTCTTAAAACATCCTAAAAATGGAAACTACACGATGTGGGACTAATAAGTTTCATTCACAAAGAAAACAATAAATTAATTTTGTGTAGTTAAAAAGCTTAAAGTAATAAAATAAATATTGTTTCCATCATAAACATAAAAAACACTAAAAGAACTAATCCAAAAGGCTAATAAAAAAATAAAAAAAACGACTCGAGTAAGCTAATCGAGCAGACTCTGTCACGAGCATCCCGTGGTTCAGAGATTGGTTGCCGGATTATGGAAAGTCAAAGTTTAATCACCTAGCAGTCAAAGTCAAAAATGGTGAACCAGAAGAAATTGTACAGACGTCACCACTATGACAATGAGACTCGAATAAATGCCCAACTTATGAGTTCACTTCACTACACCAATCAATCAAAAACAAACAAACCGATGGATTATCTTCATCTGCTTCTCCAATACTTGCAACCAATTTTCATTGCACTTGTTGTGATTGCACTGTTTTGGAACTATGGAAGACGAAAACCCACCAAAAAACTAGCACCAGAAGCCTCAGGGGGAAGACCTATAATGGGTCATCTCCATCTTTTCAACGACGGTGAGTTAACTCATCGGAAACTCGGTGTCATGGCGGATACTTACGGTCCTGTTTTCAATATCCGATTCGGTTCGCATAAAACGTTAGTTGTTAGTGATTGGGAACTCGTCAAAGAATGTTTTACTACCAACGATAAACTCTTCTCGAATCGGCCGGGTACGTTAGGTATTAAACTCATGTTTTACGACGCTGATTCGGTGGGTTATGCGCCCTACGGTGCTTACTGGAGAGATTTACGAAAGATTTCTACGTTAAAACTTCTTTCAAATCATCGTATCGATACGATAAAACATCTGAGGAGTTCTGAAGTTGAGTCGTGTTTCGAGTCGCTTTATAACCAGTGGAAAAACGGAGAAAAGCGTGGCGAATTCGCTCCGGTGAGAATGGATAGTTGGTTAGGCGATTTGACGTTTAATGTTGTGGCCAGAATTGTTGCCGGTAAGAAGAATTTCTCAGCAAACGGAGACGTCGGAGCTCAGAGATATAAAGCAGCAATGGATGAAGCTATGAGATTAATGAGATTTTTCGCATTCTCGGATGTCATTCCATCACTAAGTTGGTTAGACAATTTAAGAGGTTTGGTTGGAGATATGAAAAAATGTTCTTCTGAAATTGATGCAGTTATGGCGACTTGGGTTGAAGAACATCGTGTCAAAAGAATTTCAGGAAATAATTCTGAACTTGAACATGATTTTATCGATGTTTGCTTGGACATTTTGGAGCATTTACCCGGCGACGATCCTGACCTCGTCGTCAAATCTACGTGTCTGGTACGTGTTTTTTAAATTTCACTGGCAATTTTTTTTTTTTTTTTTTTTTTTTTTTTGACTCAGTAAGGACAATGAAAATAAATAAATATATATATTTTCTAAACAACTACTAAACTTAAGTACTAAACTGAATGATGAATTGAAGGATATGATATTAGGTGGGAGTGACACAACAACAGTTACCTTAACATGGGCAATGTCTTTACTCTTTAACCATCCCCAAGTGCTACAAAAAGCAAAAGAAGAACTAGACACACAAGTAGGAAAGAACCGGCAAGTCAACGACTCGGACATTCCGAATCTTCCATTCATCCAAGCGATCATCAAAGAGACGATGAGGCTGTACCCGGCCGGACCATTAATCGAACGGAGGACGATGGAGGATTGCGAAGTAGGTGGGTACCAAGTTCCGGCCGGCACGCGCTTATTGGTTAATGTCTGGAAGATGCAACGAGATGGGAACGTTTACAAAGGTGATCCGTTGGAGTTTAGACCCGACAGGTTTTTAACTATTAATGCGGATGTGGATCTAAAGGGTCAGCATTACGAATTGATACCATTTGGAGCGGGTCGAAGGATATGCCCGGGAGTTTCGTTTGCGGTTCAGTTGATGCATTTGGTTCTTGCTCGTTTACTTCACGAATTTGAGATCACTACCGTGGAGCAAGAAGCGAAGGTGGATATGGCTGAAAGTGGCGGTTTGCTTTGTTATAAGATAATGCCATTGGAAGTACTGATCAAACCTCGACTCGATATACGATCAAGCGAGGAGCCCTACATAAATGCGAATCGTCGAATCTTAATAGAAGCCGGGTCGACTAATAATCTGTTATAGTATTGAATAGTCCTAGACCCGCGATTGTGTGAGACCAGTAGGCAGCAGGTCTTTTATTTTGCAAGCAAAGTATAGACGTACAGTTATGTACCAGTACTATACCCTTTTTTTTCCTTCTCTTTTGTCTTGATTTTATGGGCTTTCTAAAGTTATAAGAGCATCTCTAATGGAATGTGTGCAGAAAAAACTCTTAATCCACATAGAATAAATAACAATATTTATAAAAAATTATCTCCAACCCATTAATTTAAGGACGATGTAGCAAAAATAAAAAACAATTAGACATTCTATAAGCGAATCTCTAGTTTTGGACATTCACTTAAAGGATGTCTTCACACTTTATTACTAAAAATCGATGAAAATAAAGATGGAAATATTTTTAACCAATTATGTACCAACAAATAAGTCAAAGAAAAATATTGTTATTTATTCTATGTGGAGTCTCTCGTGTTGTTAACTCAGCAAACTGCAAAATTTCAGCAATCAGTAGAACAAACTTTACAAGCTAGTAACAAGATAGGACAAGAAAATAGTCAGGCTATTTCCGAGTTAAAAACCCAGGTAGGTCTGATAAATGAGTCTTTGAGAGAAAAAGGTAGGTTTCCTAGTCAAACACAACCCAACCCTAGAGGAGTTCATGAAGTAGGTACAAAACCATTGAATCAATTGAATGCTATTAGAACCCTTAGGAGTGGTAGAATTGTAGACAATGAGGTAACCATGCCCGATAGTGAACATACTGTAGTTCACTCCTCAGGATCTCACCCCTCAGGACCACCCATAGCTGAGGGGACCGATAAATTTTCTGATGATATTAATTCGGTCCCTGGGAGGTTTGATTCTGTGCCTAGAGCCCCATTTCCCCAGCTATTAGTACCAACAAAGAAGGAATCGAACTTTAATGACATATTGGAAGTTTTTAAGCAAGTTACCATAAACCTTCCGTTATTAGATGCAATTAGGTAAATTCCTGCTTATGCCAAGTTCCTTAAGGATATGTGTTTGCGAAAGAGAAAACTTAGCGTCCATAAGAAAGCCTTTTTAGCTAGTCATGTAAGTTCAATCATTCAGAACACCACAACTCCAAAGTACAAAGACCCAGGTTCCCCTACCATTGCTTGTACAATAGGTAAATTCCGGGTAGAAAAAGCTTTACTTGACTTAGGAGCCAGTGTGAACTTACTGCCGTACCATGTGTATTTACAGCTAGGACTTGGTGAAATGAAACCTACTCAGATGACACTGCAGTTAGCTGATAGGTCCGTTAAAATTCCTCGAGGTGTTATCGAGGATGTTCTCATTGAGGTTGACAAGTTTATTTATCCAATGGATTTTGTTGTGCTAGATACCCAACCTGTCCCTGACCTAGAGAACCAAATACCTGTGATTTTAGGTCGCCCATTTTTAGCTACATCTAATGCGATCATTAACTGTCGAAATGGTGTGATGAATTCGTCTTTTGGTAATATGACTATGGAAATGAACATTTTCAATGTCAGTAAACTACCTTATGAGCTATATGACACATGTGGTGAAGAGGTGAACATGATAGAAGCCTTAGTTCAGGAGTCATTACCAAAAATTTTGTCTGAAGACCCATTAGGAAGTTGTCTATCCTATTTTGGTTTAGATTTTGACGACGATAGCACTATTGAAGAAGTGAATGCCCTATTAGATTCTACCCCTGTGTTAGACACTAATAGATGGAAAGCTAGGTTCGAACAATTACCAGTTTCTGAGACTACCTTAATTCCTTATTTAGAAGAGCCTCCTAAGTTGGACCTTAAACCACTACCCGACACTATGAAGTATGTGTTTTTAGGACCATCTGAGACTTTACTTGTGATGTAGCTTCCGATTTGGATAGTGATCAGGAAAGTAGGCTAGTGAATATACTTCAAGATAATAAGGAAGCTTTAGGGTGGACTATAGCAGACATTAAGGGTATAAGTCCTACTGTGTGTATGTATCAGATTCATTTGGAAGAAGACTCCAAACCTTCTAGGGAGATGCAACGTCGACTGAACCCTAACATGAAAGAGGTAGTTCGAAAAGAGGTGCTTAAGTTGTTAGATGCGGGTATTATCTACCCAATTTCAGACAGTAAGTGGGTCAGCCCCGTTCAGGTTGTCCCCAAGAAATCAGGTATCACTGTAGTCCAGAATGATAATAACGAATTAATCCCAACCCGAGTGACCACGGGATGGCGTGTCTGTATTGACTATAGGAAATTGAACAAGGTCACAAGGAAGGATCACTTTCCCCTTCCTTTTATCGACCAAATGCTAGAGCGATTAGCTGGACATAGTCATTATTGCTTCTTAGATGGCTACTCCGGATATAATCAGATCGTTATTGCCCCAGAAGACCAAGAGAAAACCACTTTTACCTGTCCCTTTGGTACCTTTGCGTATAGACGCATGCCTTTCGGGTTGTGTAATGCCCCTGCGACCTTTCAGCGTTGCATGATGAGCATATTTTCTGATATGGTAGAACGGTTTTTAGAGTTCTTTATGGATGATTTTTCAGTGTTTGGTTCATCTTTCGATGAGTGCTTGCATCATTTGACATTAGTGTTGACTAGGTGTAGGGAAAAGAATTTAGTGATTAATTGGGAAAAATGTCATTTTATGGTTAAATCAGGAATTGTGTTAGGGCACATTGTATCTTCTAAGGGTATAGAGGTAGACAAAGCCAAAGTTGACCATATTAAGACTTTACAGGTCCCAAAAACCGTAAAAGATATTAGGTCATTCCTCGGGCATGCAGGATTTTATCGTCGATTCATTAAGGATTTTAGCTTGATTTCTAGACCTCTTTGCAATTTGCTTGCAAAAGATGTTAAGTTTGTCTTTGATGATGCGTGTTTAGAGGCTTTTGATAAGCTTAAGAATTTACTCACTACCGCCCCCATAGTCCAGGCACCTAACTGGAACCTACCCTTTGAGATTATGTGTGATGCTTCAGATTATGCTATAGGCGTTGTGTTAGGACAGCGAGAAAACAAATTACTTCATGTGATTTACTATGCTAGCAAAACTCTGAATGATGCCCAACTGAATTAACCAACTACCGAGAAGGAACTGTTAGCAATCGTGTTTTCCTTGGATAAGTTTAGATCCTATCTGTTAGGTTCTAAGGTCGTAATCTATACTAATAATGCTGCTTTTAAATACCTTTTGTATGAGAAGGATACGAAACCTAGATTGATTAGATGGATCCTATTATTGCAAGAATTTTATCTAGACATTAGAGACAAAAAGGGAGAGCTTTCCTGATGAACAATTGTTCTCTGTTTCCCAATCACCTTGGTATGCACATATAGTGAATTATCTTGTTACTGGTCGAATGCCTCAACATTGGGGTAAACAAGATCGTTCTAGGTTTTTAGCCGAGGTTAAGCATTTCTTTTGGGACGATCCTTATCTGTTTAAATATTGTCCAGACCAGATTATTAGGAGATGTATACCTGAGAGTGACCAGTCCAGTATTATCTCCTTTTGTCATGAACATGCATGTGGGGGTCATTTAAGTGTTAAGAAGACTGCTGCTAAGATATTGCAGTGTGGATTGATAGACGCATTTATGTGTCTATTTTCATCTCTATTGTGTATATTTTTAGTACCCATTTTTGTACTAATGTTGGTATTTTATCCCTTTGTAGGTATTTTTGGGGAATAAACATTTTTGGGAAAATCAGCTCGAAAAGTTGTCTAAATGCACCTCAAGGGACAAGTGTTATACGGACTCCAACAGCGGATAAGGGGCACCCATGGCTATGTGTAGCCCAAATTCATCTTTAGCACCCATCTTCATCATTTGAAAATAAAAATTGGCGGGAATTTCTTTACAGAAAACAGAATTTTCTGTTTGATTTTTGGACGATTTTTAAGGAGATTCAAGGGCTGATTTTCATTGGATTAACCCTGTTAAGGATAAACAAGTATCGTATGAGCTGTAGAATTGATTAAACAGGGATAGAAATCCGTGTTGGAGCAAAACAGGGAGAATTCATATTTTGAGTTGTTTTCGGTTTACAAAAGAGTTTCTGAAGATTTTACGGCAAGATTGGAGTGTATGGAGTCTTTATTCAGTCCTGAGAGAGTTTAAGAGAGTTTGGAAACCAAGTTGACGCGTAAAGAGGGAAGAAAAATCCCGTAACTTGAGGGGAAAAAAACCGAGAATATTTATGGATTAACTCGAGAGATTTTGTGTTTAGTGGCTATATATAGGTTGATTCAAGTCATATTTAGATATACGAACAATTTGGAAGAGTTTGGAGAAGTTTAGAGCCTTAGAGAAGCGTAAAAAAATCAACTGGAGTCGATACAGAAACTTTTCTGCTGCTGCTGCGAAGAAGAACACGAAGAACATTAGACCCTCAGAGTTAGTCGCAGAGGCAGACTTATTTTCATTGATAACGGGTTACGGTCGCATCTTCCTGCAGTCACCGAAGCCTTTCAGCAACAATTCCGACTTCTGATTTAGACCTTCAGCAACTGCAGAATCCGCTGTTTTAACACTTTTCTCCCTTTTAATCAACTTTTGAGCCATAAACATGTATTTTGAGATTATGATTAATATGAGGAGCTAAACCCCATTGCTGAGGCGATAGAGGAAGCTATTTTTTCCAACAAAAAGTGGTATATTCTATTTTATTTATTTTATTTCAGTTATTTCTAGGATTATTTGCCTTGATTTATAATTGTTTGAATGATTTTTGTTAAGCAATTGTTATTTCTTTTGATAGAGCATGCTTAGCCATAGGTTCTTGATGCTTTATACTTTGGATTTACACTTGTTATTTTGAAAATCTATATGTTGCAATAGCTTAGAATCAAATTAAATGCAAAAATTGAATAAATATAAATACTAGATAAAATCACTTTGAACTTGGAAAAATAGTGGAATCTTAGCCTCAGTGTTCTTTTAATATTGATATCAACTTTGTCAGTGTTTGCTATAATTTTTAGTGATTTTTCTATTTAGTTTTGAATTTAAGTCTAAAGTTATCCTTCACAAGTTCGAGCAACAAACCTTTTTACCACTATAACTACAAAACACACCAAGTTTTTGGCGCCGCCGACGCGGACTTGTTTTTAGGGTTTTAGATTTTTTTTATTTTTATTTTTATTTTTTTTTCTATTTTACGTTTTTGGGTATTTGTCTTTTGTCTACAGGTTTTGGAACGAAAAGAATTTGAGCCAGGGATAAAAGCTAAAACAAAAGCAAAAGAAAGACAAAGAAATTTTATTTTATTTTTTTAGATTTTATTTTTATTTTAGTTTTTATTTCGTTAGATTTTCTTTTTAGAAATTGTATTAGGATATCTTTTATTTTTATTTATTTTTTTTATTTTGCACTTTATTTTTGAACTTTGGACTGTGAACTTTGGGACATTATTATTATTATTTTTATACCCTACGGAAGGGTATCCTTAAATATATAAACTGTTTGCAGGGAAGGACGACGATTACGATATCGTCTCGGCCCCTCGGGTTCGCACATTGACACAGGAGTCAGTGGCCCGAGTCGACTTCAGCGGTTCTTCGCCCGTCTAGTACGGGAGATAAACTTTTAAACACCCGCGAATCCCCTGTCAGCGGGTTTACTGTCTTCCTTAAGGTGCATATATGCTGAGGAATTGAATACGGACATTTATTTTCCTAGTAAAGGGCAAGGCCTGGCCATATAAGATAAGAGTTCGGATTTCATCACCGTTCTCTTCTTGCCCGCTTTAGGAAAACGATACCGAACCCGAACCTAAGCTTAAAATATTGACTAGAACGAGACCGATAGGGTAACGAGCTTATAGGAAAGTCGTTCAAAAGGATCGTATTGGGTATCTTGTTAGCCTAACTCAAAGTTCAGGAAGATTACTGTAAGTCGATTAGAGCCGCCTTGTAACCCAGGGAAACGTTGCCAAAGAGGTGGGGGTATCAAAGCTCCTCTGAGCTTCTCCTACTTCTCTTCGACTTACTTTATTCGGATCGTCCTACGAGGTTTGCTAAAATTATACCCAGTTGCCTCTTAGAAGAGTAGAAGCTGGTCTAGAAACAATCTAAGTGGAGCCATCATGCTTTTTGTTTGCTAGAAATCAATAGGGTTGATTTGGTTGAGTCGTCCTTGTTTTGCGATTGCTTACCCTTCCAATTTAGGAAATTCGTGTGTATGCCTGAACGTAAGAGGGACGCCCTAGGTAGATTTGTTAAAGAAAAACTGAGCAGTTCAAAGCGTCTCGATTACCTTGACCTAGAAGGACCGATTTTCGGAGAATCCTGTTTTGAACGTACTCCTTTTACTGAAGAGAGAATCCCCAATACTCCGATAACACCAGAAATGGCTACTTTGAAAGCTTTGTTGAATCCGACTAGGACTACTCGTCCCTCGTGTATTAGGTTAGCTGACACAGAAGCCAATTATGAGCTTAGATCTGGGACCATACAGATGCTCCCAATCTTTTTAGGGAAAGAAAATGAAAACCCTTATTTCCATGTTAGGGATTTTGAAGAAATTTGCAGTACCTTAAGAATTAGAGGCTTAGATGATGATGTTTTGAAACTTAGGTTATTTCCCTTTTCCCTGAAAGATAAAGCCAAATCGTGGCTGTATAGTTTGACTTCTAAGTCAATTGAAACATATGAACAACTTACATCTGCCTTTTTCAATAAGTTTTTCCCTAGGCATAAAACATCGTCTATTAGGACGCAAATCTGCACATTCTCACAACAAGAGGGAGAATCTTTGTATAGGTATTTGGAAAGGTTCAATGATTTGTTAACACAATGTCCTCACCATGGTTTAGAAAAGGTTAGGCTAGTTCAGATCCTTTATGAGGGTTTAGATTATTCCACAATATCCACGGTTGAAGCTTTGTGTCCAGGTGGGTTTGAGAACCAAACTGTTGATGCGGCAATGACATTTTTGAATGAAATCGCCGAAAAGACCCAACAATGGGAAAATAGTAGGGAACCCAAGAAAACAATTCTTCTAAGCAGAGGAAACGTTAATAGGGTAGAAAGAGGCTATGAATCAGATGCCAAGATAGCTGCGATAGCTAAAAGTTTAGAAGCTCTAGAAGTGGGTCACACTAGTGGTAGATTTGAGCCTTTTTGGGAAGGCCAGAATAACGAAGAGCAAGCCAATGCTCTTTATAATAACACTAGACTCGATAATAGTCAGAAATTTAACCCATTTTCAGAAACCTATATCCCTGGGTGGAGAAACCATCCGAACCTTTCATGATCTAAGGGTCAGAATCAAGGTCAGTTTAGTAATTCTAATATTCCCCCAGGATTTAGTTATGCTAAGAATCCTTCGGGACAGGCTCAATTTCAGAATCAGTCGGATAAGAAAATCCTAATCCTAGAGGAGTCTCTCGTTTTGTTAACTCAGCAAACTGCAAAATTTCAGCAATCAGTAGAACTAAGTCTACAAGCTAGTAATAAGATGGGACAAGAAAATAGTCAGGCTATTTCCGAGTTAATAACCCGGGTTGGTCTGATGAATGAGTCTCTGAGAGAAAAAGGTAGGTTTCCTAGTCAAACACAACCCAACCCTAGAGGAGTTCATGAAGTAGGTGCAAAACCATCGAATCAATTGAATGCTATTAGAACCCTTAGGAGTGGTAGAATTGTAGACAATGAGTTAACCATGCCCGATAATGAACATACTGTAGTTCACCCCTCAGGATCTCACCCCTCAGGACCACCCATAGCTGAGGAGACCGATAAAGTTTTTGATGATGTCAATTCAGTCCCTGGGAGGTATGATTCTGTGCCTAGAGCCCCGTTTCCCCAGCTATTAGTACCAACAAAAAATGAATCCAACTTTAATGACATTATGGAGGTTTTTAAGAAAGTTACCATAAACCTTCCGTTACTAGAAGCAATTAGGCAACTTCCGGCTTATGCCAAGTTCCTCAAGGATATGTGTATGCGAAAGCGAAAGCTTAGTATCCCTAAAAAAGCCTTTTTAGCCTGTCATGTAAGTTCGATCATTCAGAACACCACAACTCCTAAGTATAAAGACCCAGGTGCCCCTACCATTGCTTGCACGATAGGAAAACACAGGGTAGAAAAAGCTTTACTTGACTTAGGAGCTAGTGTGAACTTACTTCCGTACCATGTGTACTTACAACTAGGACTTGGTGAATTGAAACCCACCAAGATAACACTGCAGTTAGCTGATAGGTCTGTTAAAATTCCTCGTGGTGTGATAGAAGATGTTCTTATTGAGGTCGACAAGTTTATTTATCCTATGGATTTTGTAGTCCTAGATACACAACCTGTCCCTGACCCAGAGAATCAAATACCGGTGATTTTAGGTCGCCCATTTTTAGCCACGTCTAATGCTGTTATCAACTGTAGAACCGGACTTATGAACATATCCTTTGGTAATATGACCACTGAACTAAATGTCTATAATGTTACCAGACAACCTTCTGATTTAGAGGAAGTGAATATGATTAGTACTTTGGTTCTGGATCTAGTTCAGGATAGTTGGGACGACACTTTGTTTGGTGATTCTTTAGATGAATTTGATGAGACAATTATCTTAGGTGAGATAAAAGACCAAACTTTAGAACTGGAAGAAGCTCTTGAGTATTTTAAAGACTCTGAGGATCCAGAAATTCAAGCCATAGTTAAAGGTCTTACGGAGAGTAGTGATTACCCTAAGTTTGGGGGTAGTGATGGTTCTACTGATCGTCAAGTTTCTCCATTAGAAGTCCTTAACTTGGGACTCGAGCCTAGTGCATTTGAGGTATTACTTGAGTCTATTCAGACTCCACAACCCGATCCTCCCGATACTATCCAAGAGGAAATCCATCTATTAGAGACCCGTTATTCGGATAAATCTGTTTGTCAAGACATCCATATGAAGCCCAAGTGGGCGCCCCAAACAGGTCCAGTTGTCTTGCAAGAAACTTTCAATAAGGTTGTGCTCCGTCTGTTAATTTTTCTAGTCCTGTGTAGTTGTCTCATATTAGTGGCAGTGCTATTTGGTTCTGATGACCCACAGTTATTTCGACTACTGATATATGATTTGAAAGGGAATTAGCCATTTCATGGTACTTGATGTCTGGCTGAAGACTTTAAACTTAGCACTTCTTGGGAGGTAACCCATTCTCATGCAACACGGTAATATCTTTCCTTAACTCTTTTTCTTCAAATGGTAACAGTTTCTCCTTGTTCATGCTTTTAATTTTATCTTTAGAACATTGAGGAAAATGTTAGATTTAAGTTTGGGGGTATGGAAGAAACTTTTTAGTTGCATTTTAAACTCCAGAGCCTAGAAATTTATGCTTATTAAGGAGTGCACTAACTAATCTAAGTGGATGGAAGCATTTTGGTTTAGGAGTTGAGGAACCAATCTGATTAGATGGAAACGTCTATAAGAGTCTATTCAAAAAAGCACGGAGCTCAGGTGTTAGAAATAACATGATAGTTTCACCGTATCTCGGAATCATCCTATTACTTCTGTTTTTGTTTTTGAAATTTTTTATGTTGATGTCTGCTGGGTTGAAATAGAGTGATTGAGTTACTAAAAAAAAAAAAAAAAAGAGACCA
>JAJJMB010001107.1:0-28700 GCA_023531105.1 Papaver atlanticum | reverse complement strand
ATTCATCCTTTGAAAGTCCTATCTGTTATTGTTCCTTTTTTTTTTTTACAATGTCAACTAGAAAATCAGTTGGTGAGGTTTCTGATTTTATTGAGAGAATTAAGAACACCAATTTAGATGGAGATGAACAAACTCAGAGAGTTATTAGTTATCCTCATATTAAGCTGAATCCAACCATCAAAAAATGGGCAATGAGTTTAATGTCAAAAATATTTAGTGAGAATTCATTAGGTCCTGATAAAGTGGAGCAAGAAGCTGCTATGGTATGGGGGCATAATAATTTTCAAATCAGGAGACATGCTAAGAATATGTTCATCTTCAGGTTTTATGATTGGAATAATTACAATGATGTTTTGGAGGAAGGGCCATGGAGCTTTGATGGTTACCTTGTTGTTTTTAGAGAGTGGAATACTTTTATCATTCCTGAAACTTTGGATTTTCATATACAACAATTCTGGTTGGATATTAAAAAATTACCACCTAAATTCTTAAATCTGGAAGTTGAGAATCAGATTGCAAGTATTCTTGGAAATCCATTGAAGATACTTCCTGAAGATGGTAATTGTAATACCCCGATATTCGACAGTGGTTGGTCGAATGGAATATAAGTAATGAATTGCCCTTCCTAACACCGAGGCCTTTTCAGCACAATTGACTCCAAAGTTGGCAGAAAACTCTGCAGTTAAGTGTGCTCGGGCGGGAGTAATCCAGGGATGGGTGACCATTCGGGAAGTTATTACGGGATTACCGCAGCGATGCCCGTTTAAAACTCAACACTTCCGGATGACCGCAGTGGCTAAGTGGGGACAGTATTGGTAGAGGGACGGGTCATTATAAATGGTATCCAGAGCCGATGACGGGTCACCTGCCGAGGGTGGGAAGGTACGCTGGACGGGGTTTGTCCAGGTGCTTCTCATGGGAGGAAGATTTGTCCAGCTTGTCTCATTCTGGATCATAATGAGTTGGCATGTTCTCAAAAGGCTGAAGATGTTCAGATTATTGGTAATTACATATTCAAATTTGGTGAAGATTTTGGGGAAGTGATTGATCCAAGACAGCACAATCCTAAATATAGACAGGGATAGAAAATTCTTATCTCTCCTAAGAAGTCAAGAGGAAAGAAGAGGTTGCAAAAGAAGCCTTTCCAAATCCCTGAAGATGGCTTTCATGTTTCAACAATTTATAGTAAGTCAGGGGTTGGTGCTGCGACATCTACAGCTACAAGGCCAAAAAGTGCTAGAGATAGTCGTGGTTCTAGTAGTCAAGCCAGCTTTCAAGTGGAGCAAGAAATAATGGATCAGCAGGATCAATATGATCAAGAAATTCATGAATGTCAGGATGAATATGTTCAGCAAGAGTTCTATCAGGATGAGCATCTCATGCATCCAAGTCTATATAGACCTTATCCACATTCTGGGGAATGGGACAACTTAATCACACATGCTGGAAGGAACCTTCAGGCAGAGTAGGAGGATCAGGTTAATTTTACACTTCATTCTATATTTATAAGTTTATTTTGTTGGATCTTAAATATTTTAATTTTGTCACTCTTTTCACTTGATTATCTGTTTTACAAGTTTCTCTGTTTTAGTTTTTTCATTAACTTTACATTTTACTTGTGGGTAGATATGATAATTTTAGCATGAAATGTTCAAGGTCTAGGAAATAAACACATTAGACATCATTTGTAAGATTGTATAGCTCAGTATAGCCCTGACAATATTTTTCTTTTAGAAACTAAACAACAAAATAAGAAAGCTTATTACTTATTGAATGCTATGAATTATCCTAATGTGTGGTGTTATAATAAAAGAATTAGAGCTGGAGGTCTGGCAGTTCTATGGAAAGATGGATTTAAAATATTGTTTATGCATTTTACTGATAATATGGTGAATTTCATTATGCATTCGGGTCCTCAGAACTATCAATGGGTGTTAACTTGTATGTATAGCTCTTGTTATCCTGAGGAGAGAAATCAACAATGGAGTATTATTGGAGATATGGGTTTGCATATGGATTTGCCTTGGGTCATTATAGGTGATTTGAATGTTACTCTTTCTATTTCTGATAGACAGTCTTTTTCTACTCATAAACCTTCCACTTCAACCATTATACATCAAACCATATCCCAATTTGGGCTTCAAGAAATTCCATTTTCAGGTAGTCCTTTTACATGGTCTAATTGTCGTAAACAATTTCAGTTTGTTACTACCAGACTAGATAGAGCCTTATCTTGGTTCTCTCTTTTTCCAAATGCTCTCATATATAATCTAATTCCAGTTGGCTCAGATCATGCTCCAATTTTATTGGATACTTCCCCTCAGTCACCTAACCTATATAAACCTTTTCGTGTATATGAGATCTGGACTAAGCATGAATCATTCAAAGCTATGGTTAAAGAGAATTGGGATATTTCACAATCAGGATCCCATGCTGCTAAGTTTACAAAGAAATTAACTCATGTTCGTAATGGTATTCGAAAATGGAGGAAACAACATTTTGGGAATGTAGATTGTCAT
Organism: Papaver atlanticum; assembly: GCA_023531105.1. Lineage (NCBI taxonomy): Eukaryota > Viridiplantae > Streptophyta > Magnoliopsida > Ranunculales > Papaveraceae > Papaver > Papaver atlanticum. The sequence goes on along the minus strand of JAJJMB010001107.1, from coordinate 26,181 downwards.
ATTCATAAGATTCAATTTAAAATAAAGGAGATTCAGCAACAACCAGGGTTGGACCAGCAAGTTCTTCGTCATTTCCAAGATGAGCTTCAGAAATGGTACCATATAAAGGAGGATATCAGATTTCAACAGTCTCGAGAGAAGATTCTGCAGAATCAAGATATAAACTCAAAATATTTTCATACCAAGGCAAATTTCAGAAGACGACTAAATCAAATTGATTCTATTAAGGATGCTGATGGCAATTGGTATAATACAAGGGAGGAAATTCAGGGCTTGCTCTTATCTCATTTCAGTTCTATTACAACTACTAGTAATCATGTGCAACATTCAGAGATTTTAGATTTAATCACTCCTGCAATCTCACATGAAGACAATGAAGTTCTTGCAAAATTTCATGATAAAGAAGAGATCAAGAAGGTGGTATTTCAGATGAGATAATGGGCTTCTCCGGGACCTGATGGTTTTTAGGCAGGGTTTTATCAAATATGCTGGGATGAGATCTCTGATAACTTGGTGGCTATGTTTCAACAATTTTTCGGATCAGGTTATCTTCTAAAACAACTCAACTATACTTATCAATTTTTAATTCCACAGAAATTATGTGTTGAAACTCCTTCAGATTTTTGCCCAATTAGTTTGTGTAATATTGCTTATAAGGTGATTTCTAAGATATTAGCTAATAGACTTAAAGTGTATCTTCCCAAAATAGTTTCCCCTTGGCAAGATGCTTATGTCTCAGGTAGAAACATTCTAGATAACACCATTATAGCTCATGAGGTTATTGATTATATGAAGAGAACTAAAATGTTTCCTGGAGCTGTAGCAATTAAGTTGGATATGGCTAAGGAATTCGACAGAATGGAATAGAGCTTTATTATTAATATTATGAAGAGGTTAGGTTTTAGCGAGAAATGATGCCAACTTATTAATCAGTGTATTATCATTTCAACTATCTCAATTCTCTTAAATGGTTCTCCTACTAATTCTTTTAGTCATTCTCGTGGTCTGAGGCAGGGGGATGCTTTATCGCCATATATCTTTATACTTTGTATGGAAGCTTTAAATAGAATGTTGCATAAAGCAAAAATGAATGGTTTGATAGTTCCTTTACGACCAGTTGTGGGAGGTCCTAAAATTTCACATTTATTTTTTGCAGATGACTGCATCTTATTCTCTAAGGCATCAGTAAGGTCTATTAGCAATTTAATGGAAATTATTCATCAATTCTGTGATATTTCTGGTCAGCTGGTTAACCTTTAAAAGTATATCATACATTTCAGCAAGAATTTGAGTGATGCAGCTAAACAAAGTATTTCTAATATGGTGAAGATGAACATTATGCCTTTACATGAGAAATATTTGGGGATAAATTTATTCACTGGGAGAAATAAAAATAAGTGCTTTGATAAGACTGCAGATAAGATGGATTATAAGTTACAATCAAGGCAGGGGAAATAGATTAATCAGGCTGGCAGAAGTACCCAAATTCAAGCTGTTGTTGCTTCAATGGCTAATTTTCAATTGGGGCGTTTGCAAATTCCAGATAAATCAGTTAGGAAGATTGAAGCTTTTCAAAGGAATTATTAGTGGAATAAAACTACTTCAAAAGGTGGCAGAATAATTGGATGGAGAGAGCTTAACAAACCAAGGTGCATGGGAGGATTAGGGTCTAAGCACACATTTTTTTTAATGAAGCTCTCTTAACTAAGCTAGCTTGGAGACTCCTTCATGAGACAGATGCTAAGTGGGCTCAAATGTTAAAAGCTAGATACTTCAGAAATACTGATCTTCTCAATGGTAACATTAAAACAAAAGGTACTTGGATATGGCATGGCATTCAACAAGGTTTATATTGGATTAAAATATTTCATGTATGGGAAATTGGTGATGGATCCAAAATAAAGATCAGTAATGCTCATTGGTTTGGTAATGAATTAACTCAAGAACTCAGAGATGCTAATAAGAATGATTCTTCTATTCAAGTTTCTGCTCTCATTGATCACCAAAATAGAACATGGAAACAAGACATTCTGCATCAGCTGTTTACTAATAATCAAATTTCTAAGATCAGTGTAATTAGAATACCACCTCAACCAGCTGAAGATATTCTAAGATGGTCACTTACTAAGAATGGTGCTTTTTCAGTTAGCTCTACATATAATGTTATTTTGAAACTACATTCAAATCAAGAAGTAACCAAACAACAAGAGAGAATGTGACTTCTCATCTGGCATTTGGAGGTTCCTTTTAAGTGTCAATTATTGTTGTGGAAAATTACTAGAGACATACTTCCAGTAGCAGCTAAATTTCAGAGATTTGGTAGGGTGATTGGTAGTAATTGTCCACTGTGTAATCAACATTTTGAGACCAAGGATCATTTATTACTCCATTGTCATTATGCTAAAACAGTTTGGTCTGGTGTTTCATAAGCTATTCTTCAAGATGCTTATCATTATCCTTCCCTGCAAGATTGGTTATTATCATCGACAGAAAGAGATCATCTGGTCTGCAGTTCAAGGAAAGATTTGATAAATTTAGCGGTGATTACTATGCGGCAGCTGTGGAAGAGTAGATGTGTGAAGGTCTTTGAAGGCAGAAATGTGCATCCCAGCACTATAATTCGTCAAATTTTTATTTTTTGCACTCAGCATCATATTGGCATACATTTTTCACAGTCTAGTATACATATAAAATCTAGCTGCACTAGCCCTAGGCATTGGCATCCTCCACCTGTTGATTGGCTGAAATTAAATCCAGATGTTTCTATTATTTCTAATACTAACTTTACTGGTGTGGCTTTGGTGATTCGAAATCATATAAGAACTGTGCTGGAAGCCGTGGCCATCACATTGAATGCTAGGGATGTTGATCAAGCTGAGGCTCTTGCTGTAATTCAAGCAATAACTTGGATTGCTAACAAAGGTCTAAGTAAGATAATTATTGAAGGGGATAACAAAATTAAAATGGAAGCGCTAAGAACAGGTCAAATGGATGCGGTTAGATGGGAAGATAGGTCTTTGTTATTAGAATGTTTAAGTCTTATTAGCGGGTTAACTCTTGTTCAGGTTCAATATCTTCCTAGAAGATGCAATAAGGTTGCTGATGCCTTAGCAAAATATGCTAGGGTTCATCATTGCAATGATCAATGGGTCTCTAATTTTCCTAAGGTCATAGTCCCTATACTTTTGCAAGACAAATGCGATATGCATTTAGATGATTAGGAATCTTAGTTTCTTATGTGCTCTTCAGTATTGGGATGTTGTCTGTGTCTTGTAATTTGTTTGGTTTTGTTAGCTTGTTTGGGTTGTTTTCTGTGTTGTTATAGTCTGTGTTGTTGTAGTTTGTCGGTTTGTAATCTTGGTGGTACTTTGAAGTTTCAATAAAATTTATGTTTCTTTTAAAAAAAATAAAATTATTGTTTTCTGGTAGAAATTACCAACCATCCAGGTTGGGCTATGTGATTGTTATCATTTGATTGATCCTAAATAAATGATATTAGGTACATAATCTCATATTTGTTTATTTACGTATTTTTTTCCTTCTCGAAATGTTGGATGGTTTTTAGTACTTATTCAGAAGAATCTTATGCTAATCGTATCCGATAATTAAGTTTAAGATGATCATTAATGAGTAAGCACATTAACCAGTTGGACATGGCCGTAACAAGTGGCATGTGGAAACCACTATAATAAAGGGGAGTAAGCAAAACAACTACGAAAGTAACAAAACTAGCTAGTACTGGTTAAGGAATTCTCTAGACGAACTCATTATTTTAGTGATTGGGATTGTACCTAATTCGGCTACAATACATAATATTTGATTATCTGTTCATGGGATTAAATGATGTTTGTTGTAAAATGGTGCTCATTGTACATTTGTACTGTTACATGCTGCCGCAACACGCTGACTGCTTGAATTGAAAGGACAGAACAAAAGAATATCTTTGCTGCACATTAATGCTCATCGAAGCTGCTACTCATCTACCGGATTTTTCCTCCACATTTTTACACCCCTATGTGTCGGTTATATCCACGGTAGATTTCATCCTCACTCTACCCCATCAGAAAAAAACAGGGGCTTTAAAAATAAGCCAATAAAAAATTGGCACATGGGGGTGTATAAAACCGGTAGATTTTTAGCATTTTCGAATGCTCATAGTTATAATCAGGTAATACTCATCTTTATCTGTTTCTGGAAAATAATTACTGTCATTTTTCCATTTTAGCCTAACATTTTTTACCAATTAGTTTTTATTTGACGCACAGTTTAAAGATTCCCTTGGTTCTTTACATTGTCGGCCTTGGAGAACACTGAACATGGACCAATTTTTATGGTTCAAATGTGAACTAATGAAATCCAACAATCCAGAACATTTTTGAAGTCCCACTCAACCCTTAAAACCCCAGTATAGATCTCAATGGTGTGCCCTTGGTCCATCCCTAGACGGACCGGCTAGCTTTTCTCCCCTATCTTTGGAGAAAGACCTATATTTCAGAAGGTGCCGCGTGTCTTTTAAGGAATTTTATGTTTATTTTGATTTGATTAGAGATGTTGCCGTTTTTTTTGCATAAACTAAGAACTTAATCTGCACTATGAAACACATAGTTTATTGAAAATTATAACACCAAATTCATTCATATGTTTTCATGTTTACACCAATTTGGTATCAAAACAATGTAAAAATGTCCACCCCAATACAAATGAACGGAAGAATGATCTGAATCCCAAAAGCCCAACCATATCATCTACCAGTTGGCCAAACTAAAAAGTGAAGCAAAGGGTGGATGAGAATGAGAAATTAAGAAGCCAGTTTAGTTTTCTACAAACTATGATATGAGTACAATCATAGCGAACAACTTCAGAAAAGGAACCCAAAAGCCACAGCGGTCAACGACGCAACGGCAGCTGGAACAAATGCGACGGCACCGGAAGTAGGGCTTGGCGCAGGTGCATCAGCAGCTGCAACATTCTGAATGGATGAGGCAGCCATGACCATGACAGTGATTGCAACCAAAACTCTCATCTTCATTGCCTCCATATCTCTGTTCTTTCTGAGAGTAAAAAAACAACTCTGATGCTTACTTTTCTTGAATACTGTGAGGAATATTGCACAAGAGTCAAAAGGTAGTAATGTTGTATTCGATATGGAAATGGAAGGCTTTTTATAGAACAAAAGAAAAACAAGCGTCAATTGAGCGGGTAGCGAATGATGCTGCCCGAAATGACCCCCTGTCCATCAAAAAAAGCCTTAAACGGCGCCAAACAGTTTGTCAAATTATTGGTCCCACAATTTCCAGCAGCACCGCCACCGCCTATTCGGTTTATATCTTTTTTAATACTCTTGTTTGAGTTGGAAACGCTGTCCTATTGATCCGGATTTGGTAATTTGGCTGTCATTGGTTCACTAGGAGATCACAATTAGGTATGGTATGGGTTCGATTATTTAAAAGCATCTTCTAATTAAGATTTTCGATCAATTGAACCAAATTTATTTTGGTTGGATTGTGTTTGATATGATCATGTTAATTGGGCCGACCGATCGTAGGGCCCGAAGGGAGGGAGTCTCTTTTATGACCACTTTTTTGTAAAATGAAACCTCACATAAATTATAATTTGATAAAAAGATTTTGGTAGCGTGCACTTGATAATACCAAAATATCCCTCCCTTTTAGTCCAATTACTATAACTCCTTTTGTATCCTATTCCTTTAGGGGTATAATTGGAAAGCAAACTTTAATATAACATATCTAAAAATCCGTGCTTTGGAATTTTATAAATTTTATCTCGTTGGAAAGGTTATAAAAAAATCTACGCAATGAGTACAAACAGCAATATCAAATTTAGAGTTTTTACGAAAAATTCGTAAGTGTTTATCATTTTAGGCACAATTTTAGAAAATTAAATGTATATATCCATTATACAAACCAACACAAAAGATACATAATACTTTATGTAGCCATATTTTGGTTTATGCATCAACTAATTTTCCGTTGCAACTAATAAAACGATGTACTCACTCCGTTTCAAGAAAAATGATATTTTCACTTATGCCTCAAAAATAACATTCCAACAAAAAAATGATATATAACGCACTATGCAATCAAGAGTGTTTCGTTTTTCTTCGGTCGGCCCTCCCCACCGTGGCAAACGGTATTCTAGTATAGACCCTGATGGATTCAAGGAACCAGATCATTAGCGAATAACTATAATTTATGAAGACATAAACCCCTATGGGAATAGGATAACACAAATGCCATGTGGAAACAGTGGAATCCACCAAATATGCATGTGAAGCTGGAATTAGGTGGTTAATTCGGTGCGCGGTTGCAATATTAGGGGAGTATGGTTACTGCTCCTGTAAGTAAAACAGTGGCTCTACTAACAGCGACAGAGCCGGTTCCAAGACTTGAAGGGTCATGTGCGAACTCGATTAGAGAGCGTTTATACAACTAAATACTTTTTCACCTGGTAATTATTTAATGACAATTAATAAAAAAAATGTTATAAAAACATATTATGATAGAAAAATTCAAGAAGGTGTTGGGTAGAAGATTTTCTCTCTAATCTTCTAGGATGATTTTATATCTCGACGAACGACGATTTTTCTATTTAATTTAATCTTTTCTCTAATCAGTTTCCTTTGCAAGTGTTTTTGTGTTTTTGCAGGTTGCCTTGCTTCTACAAGCTCGCCTACATATTTTCACTTAGATGTCCGTCGTCTTCCTCAGTGGTGAAGTTGTATTCCTTTTCAAGTTAATCTCTCATCGCCGTACTCATGGCTTCTCCTTCACAAACAACAGATCCAGATTGTGAAGACCTAACTACCTGAATGACATTACTTCTAAAAGATAGTGAAGAATCATTTGAAGTCCCAGAAGATGTAGAGGAACCAAACAACGACCATGAATCATCTCTTGAATATGTAATCAATATTCTATACAACATGCTACAAAGATCATGGAGACCTTGACAACATGGAGATATCCAGTTTGGGCAAAGCAATATATTTGGTCAGATTTGAGTTTGGGTGTGACCATAACACAATAATCACAAGATCACCACGGGTATTCAATAAGGATTTACTTCTGTTTGAAATATGTGATATTGTCAAGTTATCCCATGAATATGAAATTAGGTATGATGATTTCACTGTCCAAGTTCATGGCTTACCAGTTTGGACGAAGCAATATATTTAGTTAGATTTGAGTTGGGGTGTGACCATAACACAATAATCACAAGACCACCATGGGCACTCAATGAGGATTTACTTATGTTTGAAATATGTGACTTTGTCAAGCTACCCCATGAATATGAATTCCGGTATGAAGATTTCACTGTCCAAGTTCATCGCCTACCCATTAGTTTTTAAAAGAAAACACAATGATATAGTTCATAAACTCAAAAATTGGTACTCCGACTCCCATCCAACTTACAAAACAAGCCAAATCGGGGAGTTTTGCCGAAGTTAAAGTCAGAATTGATGTCACTAAGTCATTAAAGCAAGAGTTGAATCTAACACTTCGGTCCAAGAAAAAGTGCATAGTTATGGCGAGGTATGAAAGATTGCCTAAAGTCTGCTTTTTCGGTGGAAAATTTGGTCACATAATGAAACAATGTCCAGAGTTATCCAGGGAATATGAGAAAATGGGTTTCTTTTCAGCTGAAACTTTGATGGATAAAATAAAAGATATGAAGATAGTTGGGTTCACTAAAAAAATAAATGCTTGTTTCAAACCTAAACTCTTCAACATTAGTGAAAAATCGAAAGTATACCCAGAAAATCATGAAACTAACCATGAAAAAACTATGAACTCAACCGCAAACCCTAATTCCTCATCAACCGTTGAATTCAGTCAAACACAAACCATAATCAGTTCTTACAATCACTCAACAATACAACCTCAACAACTGGAAACCCCGATATGAAACCCAATTTCGGTCTCAAAATTTCCTATAAATCTGGCAACTCTTAATTCTGTCAGTATTCATTCAATGCAAAATTCTCCTCCGAATTGGCAACAAACAATTCAAACTCTAATTTTGGCAACTTTGGAGGGAAAATTTCAAATATTACTCATTCATAATAAAACCGGTGTACCCATTTCAAGTCTTCCAATCAACCAACTACAAACCCTAGTAGGCTAGCACCATACTTGCTACTGTATCCACCGAGAAATCCATAACTACCCAGCTAGATCCAAACCACACACGCACGCCTGAACAACCCATTTCATCATCACCAGGCTTTTTCAAACCAATTTTTGTCATCATTGTCCCACTAGGAACTCTGGATACTACAACGCCATCATCACCAAACATCCCCAAATTTTACCTCAAAGCTATTAAGAAGGAAATACAATGAAAATACAAGCCAATTACTTATCAAACCTGAGTTCTTCTGAAGAAGTTCATCAAGTGGGGCACAAGAGAGAACCCGAGCCTATGCAATATGACCCTCCAAAAAAATATATTATTTCTATAAAGCAGAGGCTGTGGTGACTTGCCTGCAAAAGTCGCTGGAGAAATGTTAGTACAATGTCGTGGCCCAGCTGGAGTTTATTAGGTACTTATGTTAGTATAATCTTTGTTAAATTTCTTGTAAATCATGTATCTTATGTTTGTTTTGAGTTTATTAGGTACTTTAGAGTCATTTGAAGCGAAAAAATCATCCAATTGGAACGAAAAGGGCAAATAGGTCATTTACATGCAAGTGATATTAGGATCCAATCCAAGGATAAGGTGCAAATAGCTGAAGTCCTAGCAGTAAAAAGAATCCCATATATGGAGTATGGATGTCATCATTTGTCCCATTTCTTATAACCTAAATCTAGTTTGAAGAAACCATTCTTCCTCTTTTTTCTTTCACTTTTCTGATGCTGCTGTGTGAAGCTACTGCTGATTTTCATGAGGATGAGAAATTAGACCTGAAAGATGTTTCCGCCATGGATATTTACACAGATTCGAATAAATTGACGCAGTGATTAAAGATTCAGACGAGATATAGAGGAATTTGAAGAATGAACTTGAAATGAAGTACTGATGCAAAATGAACTAGGGTTTGAAATTGAATTAGAATTTAGGAATTAAGATCGTTTTGAGAATAAGGAGATGGGCTAACATGAAATCAGTGAAAATGGTAGTGGGACTGGTGGTGTTAGTTCTAGTTGAGTATTACAGGGAGAATACAATTACTTTTGAATTTATAGATCATCGACAAGGGATTGTGCTTGATGAATGGGTAGTTTTGAAAAGAATTAAAATAATTAGGGAAAAACATGGAATATTCTTAAGGGTGTTGGTGCTATGACGATGATGGAGTTGATTTGGTGTTACAGGAGCATGGACTTCTCAATAAGGAGTTAAATGCTTGAATTCAGAGACAAAAAGATGGTGGTACTGAGAATGAAAAATAAGATAGATATTGTTGGAGTTGGAGTTGGAGGTGATTTAAAGAACAAAGAAACAATTGTTTGGTGATGCGGGAGAAGGTGTTATAAGCCAACATAGAAATGGGGTATTGGTCTGAGTCTGATAATGGTATTTGAAAATGAGAGGGTCACTAGTACACCACCAAATTTTTCATTCAGGAACCTATATGGACAATCCTTGTACAATCTATATGTTCGGTTACGAAACTGTATTTAAGATTATTTTAACAAGATAAACCTAGTATATTTCCAAACTTTCCATGAACAAAATTCCAACAAGAACAAGTCTTGTAATATATATTTCAAGATATGACTTCAACAACAACGAGGAAAAGAGTAAGAGAATAAGGTCTTTCTTTCCTATGGAAAGACACGGTGATCTTTTAGTGGTTTCAAAATCACTTGACCTAATTCACTGCAGTTTTGTATCCAAAATGAAACCTCCTTTGCGTCAACGGACCACCTGCTCACCCAAAGAGAAACAGATACCGAAGATACATCAACAACCGTAGCTGCTATTGAGATCCATGGTGTTTGATTGGGGTTCTTAATATCCTCATGTATCAGTATGAAAAACAATGAGGTTCTCCGGATACAAATATAAGTTGCAATGAGTTCAAAAATCTTGCCAAAGAAAGGGATATAGTTGATCTCGGATACGCTGGTCCAGCTTTTACCTGGTCAAACAGTGATACCCAAAATATGCTATATTCGAGAGATATTACAGGGAAATCTACAACTCTAGTTGGAGGCTTTTATTTCCCGATGCAGCAGTCCTCCACCTCACAAGAGTAAAAAGTGATCATGCCTCGATATTACTCAATACTATGAGAAAATCACCAAAAAATAAAAAACCAAATTATAAGTTTGAGTTCTATCGAACAGATTACCCCGAGTTCAAGGAGGTTATCCAATCTAATTGGATTAACTTTTCAGGAGACACGATATCCATACTGCAAACTATGGGCAAGGGTTTACTGAAATGGAGCATACACTATTGGTGATACTAATAGGGAGATTGAAGGTGAGAAATAGAAGCTAGATGACCTGAAGGCCACATCTCACTCAACTAATACATGAGAAGAGAGGAAAGATATTTGCCAGAAGATAATCAATCTAGAGAAGAATGATATAATGTTTTGGCAACAACAAAAAAAATATCCAAATGGATACCCTCAACAAAAAAGAGTATATACCTAGGTATTTTTGCATCTCACTAATCCATTGAAGGAGAGTAAACAAAATTTTTGCTTTAAAAAACAAAGAAGGTCAATGGATATCTAAACAAGGCCAAATCAAAGAAATACTCATCTCTCACTTTCACAACATATTCGCAATGGATACTAGTGTTGACCACAACCCTTTTGTTGTTGACAATGCTAATAAACTTAACCAAGATGATTGCAAGTCCATTAGTGTTATCCCAAGTGTAGAAAAAATCTTCAATGTTATAAAGAAGACGGGGTCTCTGAAATTCCTAGGACCGTATGGGTACCCTGCTCTCTTTTACAAGAAATGTTGGGAAGTAGTTCAGCTGATTCAAGATTGCTTTAGATACTCTGTCATTTCTTCAGGTATGAACGACACTTACCTTGCTTTGATCCCAAAGAAAAATAATGTTGAATCTACTGCATATTATAGACCCATAACTCTATGTAACATTCTTTACAAGATTGTCACTAAGATTATAACCAATTGACTAAGTCCATTTCTTGATAGTCTAAATAATTAAAAAAATCTGCCTTTGTCTCGAGCTGAAAAATTCTTGACAATATTGTAATTACTTAAGAGTTGTTCCACTCTATGCATAACTCAAACTGTTCTTAAGTCTCATTTTCCCTAAAACCGGACATGAGCAAAGTTTATGACCATATACTGGAATTTTCTAATTCATGCTTTGAGAAACATTGGAATCACTAATAGGGCACGTGCTCTTATTATGAGTTGCGTAAAGCCAACTATTTTTTGTTCAACTGAATGAACAACCAGAAGTGTTTCTTTCAAGCTGAAAAAGGACTTAGACATGTGTCTCCCTTATCTCGTTACCTCTTCATAATATGTTCTCAATCTCTTCCCGGTATTATAAACAATATGGAAGCTAATAAATTGTAAATTGGCTACAAAATTAACAGAGAAGCTCCAAGTGTCAGCCATATTATGTTTGCCGATGACATCATGTTATTTGGTAACACCAACATCAGCATAATAAGTTTTATTACTTCTATCCTCCAGATGTATTACAATGTGTCAGGGAAACTTTTGAACTACTGCAAGTCCTCAATCCATTTCAGTAAGAGAGTACCTGACTCACGTGAAGAGGAAACTATACAAACTGTAGGTGTCAGCAAGATTGAAAAATATTTGGGTGTCAAGTTTCTACAACAAGGAAACAAAACTTCAAATCTCAATTTTCTCATTGAAAAATTCGATAAAAAGAGGGCAAGGTGGAAAAGAAATACCCTAAACTATGCGGGAAGAACAATATTCATACACTTAGTTTTTTTTCTCATACCTACTTTTTACATGACCACTTCGATCATCCCAACGCTGTGCTGCATAGGCTAACTCGGATTATAAGAGACTCATGGTGGGGACACACAAGGGACAAGAGGAACATGTATTTTCTTAAGTGGGAAACGTTCAACCTGCCCAAAGAAAAAGAAGAACTTGGTTTTCGTTCTCTATCAGTCTTGAATCAAGCTCTGGTGGCAAAGCTTGTATGCAGATTATGTCATGATCATGACTCTCTTTGGGTAAGAATAATGCAGGTTGAGAGATAGTTATTTTTGGGAAGTAAATAAACCAAAAATTTGTTCTAATACGTGGGCTTCTATTCTAGAAAGCACAAAAAATCAAAAGGAAATTAGCATTTGGTTGGTTGGCAATGAATAGTCTATAACCGCCTTCGCAGATCCTTGGATTCCTACAATCACTGCTGCCAGTCCCTCCATACTTGATCACGGAAATCCAGAGATAACAAAAGTTCATCAGCTCATTGACAACACAAATGGTAATTTGGACTTCAACATAATCCGGCAAAACCTTGATCATTATACTACTAGTCAAATCTTAAACCCCCATCAATGCACATGTTGAAGATAAATCCATCTGGAAGCTGATTAACCATATAGATTTTTCTCCACAATCTTTTCAGAAAATTCTTGTGAATCAACGTGGTGAATCATCCATATAGTGACACTGCTTTCCCTTGGAAGAAGTTCTGGAGCATAAAGAAAGCAACACCAAAGATTATAATTTTCACTTGGAAAGCATTAAATAATGGTATTGCAGTGACAAAAAAGATCGGTAGATTCATCGAAGGAGTTTCTTCAGATTCTTCTCTATGTAACAATGATGTGTAGACAATAAACTATATGTTTCTTCACTGTAACTTTTCGCAAGCAGTTTGATTCGCTTCATCTATGAGACTAAGATTGCAAGACTATCTTGATGCATCTCTATTACCCTAGTGTAATAGTGGTTAAACATAAACCATGATGAATACTCTTTTGCTCTTGGCATGGCAATTTGTTAAGCCATCTGGAAAAGCCGAAATTAATAATGTTTGAGAGGAAAATTATCAATGTGCAGGGGACGCTGAAGATTGCACAGTATTGGTTCAACCTCTATTATACTTACATGGATGATTCTAAAATTGAGGTGGAAGTTAACCCAACTCCAATTGAAGAAAAAAATGAGACTGAGTCCTTGAAAGCCCCATACTCTCAGTGCATCAAGATCAATATGGATATTTCCTGGACGAATAAAATGTATGCTTGTTCCCGCTATGGAAAGAAACCGTCAAGGCCTCATTGTCGGAATTGAGACAAGATTTGGAAGATCCGACACCGTAGTTTACACATAAGCTGATGATTTTATTTTAGCCGCTGAAATGGCAGAATTGATGAACCTGAACACCATTAATTTAAGGAGACTGCCAAGTAGTAGTCAACTGTTTGAATGATGCTTCAAGAACTACTCCTGGAAGAAGTTGGAAGCTGAAGGATGATGTCAAAAATAGACTTACCGAGATCAACACCAGTGCAATCAAATTTATGCCTAAATTTTCCAACTCCGTTGTTCATTCCATTGCAGCTCATGCCCCGACCCACAAATTCAAAGCTATGCGGACAAACTCTCAAATCCCCCATAACCTTGCTACTCTCTAGAATATATATATTGGTTAAGCTTTCCTTCTTCTTCTTTTTCCTTTCTTTTTGTAAACAGGGAAAAAAAACCCTCAAAAAAAGTAGTTAAGGACTATACTATAATTGTAACATGACTCATATTAACTGTCAAACTATATTGAATTGGTAATTCATGGTAAATTTATTCATATACAATAAAAAAATAACCAGTGAAGTTATATTTATATATACTTTAAACATCTGCTGAGGTCACGTAGCTCAGTGGTTGATCACACTCTTGAACCCTTCAAAGGTCAATTGTACGAATATTGGTAGCTCCTCTAATTTAAACTTTTGGACTTGGAAAAAAATGCACCAATTTGTCCTAAAACAGAGTCGCCCCTGTGCGGTCGCCCTTTTCGCTCTGCCTTAGGCCCGACTTGCAGACCGCAAAGAAAACACCAACGTAAACCGATTGTCATATTTTTTGGTGTGGATCCCGATTTGTTTCGTGTCTATTTTTACTCCATTTGTTGAGAATATTTATTAGTAAAATTATTGGGAAGGATATAACAGTATAAGACTTCATGTTTTGCACTTAGAAATTGGAATGACACAGCACCACGAAGCAACACTTTTTTTCTTGTTTACAAGATTAAAAAAATAGTTCTGACCTGAACTTTGTTCAAAGACACCGTTGATGGAATTTGGGTGATGGTGAAACTATTCATATGGAACCATCATTGGATTCCAGAAATTCAAGGTCCTCCTCAACCTAAACAAGGATGCATCATTCACCAGGATTATACTCATGTCAGTCAGCTATTTTTTCAGGATTATTCTTCATGGAATATTTCTCTTCTTCGTGAACTGTTTGTGGCTAATACTGTAAGCTACATCATTGGCTTAACCATATACAAAAACCAAGTCGATAATGTCATTTGGTTGCTTGAGAAAAGTGAAAATTTCCTAGTGAAGTCTTGCTACCGCAGAATGTATGAAGAGAGCAACTCCTACCAGTCTGTAGGCACTAGAATGCAAAGGATTTATAAATTGATGTGGAAGCTTCCAACACTGCCAAGAATATGTCAGTTTCCATGGAAAGCTATATCAAATCTTCTTCCTACAAGAGATGTTCTGGGAGCAGCTATAGTGGGTTCTAATGATTCTTGTCGTTTCTGTGGTCGTCAACAAGAGTCTGCAGGACATGTTATTATGAATTGTAACATCTTTAGAGCTGTTTGGTTTGCATCCATCGACTGGTCATCTGGTAGTTTTAACGATCTTTCAGAATGGATTTTCAGCTGGTTTGACAGTCTCCACAACAACCAGATTTCTGAATTTGAAGTTGTAATGAGCCGACCCTCCACCGATATTGTACCCACTTAACCACTGCGGTCATTCGGCAGTGTGGGGTTTTCAACCGCCAGGGCTACGATGTGGTCGGGCCACATATTTTAAGTATGTGGCCCCTCTTCCTTTATTTACACGTAATGAGAAGTTAGTTTTAACTAAAAAGATATCCTACTTTTTCTCCCAGAGAAACATGAAACTATTTTTTCCCTAAAAACTAGCCCCCTCTAAATCCCCTAAAAAGCAAAAAAGATAAAGATTTTCAAGATGTGGAAAAAAGAAGAAGAGGGTCCACATACTTCTACGATGTGGCCCGACCACATCGTAGCTGCTCCGATACTGTAATGAGCCGACCCTCCATCTGTACTGTCCCCACTTAACCACTGCGGTCATCCGGCAGTGTGGGGTTTTCAACGGGCATCGCTGCGGTCATCCAACAGCAACTTCCCGGGAGGTCACCCATCCCAGGATAACTCCCGCCCGAGCACGCTTAATTGCAGAGTTTTCTACCAACTCTGGAGCCAATTGTGCTGAAAAGGCCTCGGTTTTAGGGAAGGACAAGTCATTACTTATATTTCATTCGGCCAACCACTGCCGAATATCAGGGTATTATAGAAGTTGTGAAAGATCTATCATAACATGGAGTATTTGGATGACAAGATGTGAGAATTTTTTTCAAAATACTAATACAAATCCTGACAAGATTGTTGATGCCTGCAAAGTCTTATTCGAAGAGCGTGCTGGTAGAAAAGAATACAATAAATCTAGAACTACCAGAGTGAATAGAGAGAATGTTCATTGAATTCTTCCTCCTTTAGATTTTCTTACTATTTACTGTGATGGTTCCTTTCAGAATGTTAATATATTAGGTTTTATTGAACTAGTTATTCGAAATTTTGCAGGAGTTCAACAAGCAGCCAAATGCATCCAACTGAAGGATGTTAGGAGTGTGGAACAAGCTGAAAGCATGGGTATGTGGGAAGCAGTTAAATGGGCTATGGAACTAAGGCTGGAAAGAGTGTTTTTCGAGCTTGACGCTAAAGTTATGGTTGATACAGTTGATAAAGATCGGGGAGCTGTTGATTGACGGCTTAATAATCTTATCAAAGACATCAGAATGTTTTTTAATATTTTTTACTTCTTGGAAACTTAGTTATGTTCCAAAAGAAAGAAATAAAGTTGCAGACATCCTTTTTAAATTAGGTAGAGTGGATGGTCTAATTAGTAGTTGGGGTATTACTACTCCTGATGAAATTAAACTTTTGTTATATGAAGATGCAAAACATGTAATTGCTTAACATTCAAAAATCTCTTCTTATGTTTTCATGATCCCCCCCACCCACCCACCCAAAGGTCTTATATAAGTATTGTGCGGTGTTTTTGGGAAACATATTGCGATAAGAGCATTTCTAATATACAGTGTCAGAAAAGTACGATACATTATTTTATGAACCCTTAAGTGGATGTAGCTTTTAAATATTATTTTATTAAATTAGGAATCGACTTCAATTTTAAGATTCTATGTTTATAAGCACTAACGGTATTTCGCGTGATTTTGAAAAATGTTTTCGAGATATTTTTCCATGATTCAACAAGATTTTCTGTTTTACAATAATAAGACATTAGCATCATAAACATTTTTAGCTACAGAGAGGAAAGTAAAATCTTAGGGGAGGAATAATCTTTGGTAGATGTGGTTAGAAGATGGATTCGTTAAGTAATTAAGTTTAGTGTGAAATAGATATAAATCTAAATTATTTAGAAAATTTCCCATCCAAACATATCTTTCCCCACATGGTGGCAACACTCATAGGAGACAGTTTCTTTAACCAGAAAGATTTTTAGCATCTTATCCTCCCCTCCCGTATAATCAAAACAATAAACATAATGACCTCTGACAGTATTAAAAATTTACTACTCCCTCCATCCTACTATTAGTTGATCTATTTACTTTTAGATTTTGTCCCATAATAGATGACCTATATCACTAAACAAGGAGATATTTCTAAAATTATCCTTTTACAGTCCAACCTCGATAAACGAATGTTCGATAAATGAAAAACCTTGCCAAATGAATAAGTTTTTCCGGTCCCGACTTGGGCCAAGGTGATAAATGAATAACCTCGCTAAATGCATGAATGAATAAAAAAAATTAATCATTAAAGGCCCTATAGAAATATAAACGAATAATCACTAAATTTTATATGAAAAATATATATAAGAATAACCCAAAATACAAAATTAGTAAATTTTACATAAAAAAATACATAGAAATAAACTCAAGAAAATTCATTTATGGTTGATTGTCTTTTTCTTCCACCCAAACCAGTATGACCGCATCCTCAATATTATGCAATGCTTGCACAATTTCTTCAATATTTTGCTCATGTTGTAGCAAGTAATTTTTTAAAGTGACCATCGCTTGAAAGGCATCTTTAGATGACACATTTGGTACGACGCTACTATCATCTGGTTCAGGATCATTCTCATCATTCATTACTGACTCAATAATTTCTTCGTCTGTTGGAACTTGGAGATTCCATAATTGCATCATTCTCGTTAAGATAGTTTAAAAGATATTCGACGTTCATCACATTTCTATAACTTAAATTGGAAATTAGAAATGACACCAGTTAATCCTTACATATATTCTTCTAATTGACAATTTTCTGGTTTGGGAACATCAATATCTTCATGCCGAATCTTATAATGACGGAAACAATTTGCAATTGTTTTTGCCGTCACAGTAAATCTCCAAGCCATAGTAGCAAAATTAATAGCATCCAAAATGTTAATCTTTTCAAGATTTGTTGGGTCAACTTCAAGGCTTTGCAAGATGCTAGAATAAAAACGACGCCGGTAATGAACTTTGAATGATCGAATAATCCCAGCATCACATGGTTGAATTTTAGATGTTGTGTTAGGGGGTTGAAAAATAACTCTATATTTTTCGGGCCTTCAACTACCCTCTAGGTACATTGTACATCTTCTCTTATACAATTGAACTTCTTAGTTAAGAAAATATTGTCTAAACGAATATTTTTTCCTGGTCCCGAGGGCGTTCATTTATCGAGGCTAGACTATTGATTATTGTTAGTATAAGAAATATGCATAATTTGATAGGCAAGTTTATATTCATTACATATGTGTTTTAAGATGCTTTTCAATGGTATAAAGTCTGCGAACATTCGTCATGTAGTTTGAGAGATAAATCATTTCAAAATTTCACTAGTTATTATCCATAAGGATATAATTATAAATTTTTTTTTTCCGTTCCTTCTTTAAGAATTGTGCAAACTTGAACTAGGAGGGAGTATGAGTCATGAGCAATGAAAACATGGGTCAAACTAGATTCTATTGATAAGGAGAGTACGGAATTGAAAAATTGTTCTTGGCATTATAGATTAGGTGGTTAGTCCAATGAATATATTCTGCCTGATTATAATGAAACAAAAAAGTTTATTGCAAAATTAATATACCAATTTCATTAATATAATTTTCTCATGTTTACATCAACCTGGTATAAAAACAATCCAAGAAATTTCACCCAAAACAAATTGAATTGTAACCATCTCAAAAAATAAAAATGTATCAACCACCAACAAGTTGGAGAGACGTTATGAGAATGAGAAATAAATCTTTTTTCTATGATCTACAAATCATCATACGCAACAAATTTATAAAAGAAATCCAAAAACAAGGGCTGTTAATAAAGCAAAAACAGCAGGAACGACATCACCAGCATCAGAGGTAGGGCTGGGAGATGGTGCATCAACAGCTGGAGTACTTGGAGTAGCGAAGAATTCAAGGAATGTTGAACAGCCAAGGAAATCAAGCATGATGGATGAGAAGCTACAAAGTTTATTTATTTTGTAATCTATATGCATTGATAGTTTTGTCACTAAAATTGACAAAGGGGAAGATTGTTAGAGCACTGCTCGGTTGAAATCGCAAGCGTTGCAATCTCAAGCTTGTTTGTCAAGTTTAGTTGATCAAAACTATATACTTGATTTCTAGTCTACTTATAGCTATGTCTCGGATTAGGATAGAATGTGTAGTTGAGCTTTAGACTTCACGACGTTCACCAATTGAAGACGAAGATCTACTGAGGAGCTTAGAGGAACTTCATCAACAAAAGGTATGTGGAGACTAAAACTTATCTATCACTCAGAAGTCTATTCTATCTTCTAATGAGACTAAGTCGTATATCTATATAGATTTTTACATATACACATTTGATATTTCTAGCTGAGTTTATGTCGCTTATATATTTCTCGAAATATGTGTTGGAAACTTTTTCCTTTAACTATGTTCATCATATTCTTGACGAGTTTAGTTGGAAACAATTTATTTGTTGGAAACTAAATATTAAGTCAAAAGATGATCAATGTGGAAATTGCCTTGAAACTTCTTACATGATTTGTGTGAGACAGTCATTTGATGTTAGCTTGGGAAGTTTCGTATTGATCATTCTATCACTTGAAAGTTACTTGAAGCTAATGGTATGTGTGAGATTACCATTGTCGTCTTCCAAGGATGTTTCAATGATTGAAATGAGAGTTTAGAACAATTACCCATGTCTGGATACAAAACGGTATGCATGCCTAGTATGCGAACTGTATTTTGATGATTTAGGTCCGGAACTCTTGTTTGGTACCTAGTATGCGAACGGATTTACCTGAGAAGGTCTGAAACTCTTGTTTGCGTACCTAGTATGCGAACGGGTTTACCTGAGTTGGGTCCGGAACAGTTGTTCGCGAACCGGGTTTGTGAATGGCTTGACTGTCAAACTATGTTGACTCGGTAACTCATGATAAATTTATTTGTATATATACTTTAAACATCAATTGTCAACCTATGTTGAATCGGTAACTTATGGTAAATTTATTTATATATATACTTTAAACATCAGCGGAGGTCACGTAGCTCAGTGGTTGACCACACGCTTGAACCCTTTAAATGTCAGTTAGTCAAATATTGGTAGCTCCTCTAATTTAAACTTTTGACTTGAAAAAATGTCCTAATTTTTCCTAAAACAGAATCGGGTCCTATGCGGTCTCCTTTCTCGCTCTGCCTTAGGCTCGACTTGCAGATCGCAAAACAAAAAAAAAAAAAAAACAAACAAAAACAAAAACCGATTGTCATATTTTACAGTGTGGATCCGGTTTGTTTGGTACAATTGTTGGAAATATTGTTACTACATTCGTTTAGAATTTTTATTGGTAAAATTGTTGGGAGGGATATCACAATATAAGACTTCATGTGTTGCACTTGGAAATTGGAATGACACAGCACCACGAAGCAACACCTCTTTTCTTGTTTAAAAGATTCAAGAGTCTTATATACGCATAGTGCGGTGTTTTGGGAAAATATATTGTGATAAGAGCATTTCTAATATATAGTGTCAGAAAAGTATCATAATATTATTTTCTCAACCTTTTAGTGGATGCGGCTTTTAAAACAAATTTTTTTGGATCAGGAATTGATTTAAATTCTAAGATTCTATGTTATAAGCATTTAACCGTATTTTGTGTGATTTTGAAAAATGATTCCGGGATATTTTTCCATGATTCAACAAGATTGTGTTATAGCGCGATGATACAAATCTGCTTCTGACTTTTGCTTCTCCAGAAGTAGAAGTCAGAAGCAAAATAGTTTTGCTTCACAAAAAAGTTAACTTTTTGACTTCTAGAGGTCGTTTTGAAGTTTGACACCCAAACTAACTTCTAACTTTTCGATTTCTAAAAGTCGAAAACCTACTTCTAATGTGATATCCTTTTGATGAAATTCGTTTTATAGCGGTTCCTAGAGAAACCAATTCTATCAGTTTCATAAATAGTGGTGGGCTTATAATGAGCCACCAAATTGTATCATTCACTACACTACCTCAGATTTTTTTTTGAGGCTTGATTTAAATATATAATCTGTTTCCTTCAGCAACAAAAAAGAACAAGATTTTCTATTTTACAATAATAAGACATTAGCATTGTAAACAGTTTTAGGCTTTTAGCTATAGAGATGAAAATAAAATCTTATGGGAGGAATAATTTTTGGTAGATGTGGTTAGAAGATGGATTACTCAAGTATGATAATTTAGTAAATTTCCCATCCAAACATATCTTTCCCGTATGGTGGCAACACTCTTACGAGACTGTTTCTTTAACCAGGAAGATCTTTAACATCTTATCCTCCTGTATAATCAAAACAATAAAAATAATGACCTCTGACAGTATCAACAATTTACTATGAGCAAAGAAAACATGGGTCAAACATGGGTCAAACTAGATTCTATTTATAAGGAGAGTACGAAATTGAGAGATTGTTCTTGGCATTAGAAATTAATTTTGGTGGTGAGTCCAGTGAATATATTCTGCCTGAGTCGGCCTGACTATCTAATGAAACAAAAAAATTTAATTGAAAAAAATTAATTTACCAATTTCATTAATATAATTTTCTCATGTTTACATCAAACTGGTATCACAACAATCCAAGAAATTTCACCCAAAACAAATTGAATTGTAACCATCTCAAAAAATCACAATGTATCAACCACCAACCAACAAGTTAGAGGGACATTGTGGGAATGAGAAATAAATCTTTTCTATGATCTACAAATCATCATAATAAGCAACAAGTTTACAAAAGAAATCCAAAAACAAGGGCTGTAAATGAAGCAAAAACAGCAGGAACGACAGCCCCAGCATCAGAGGTAGGGCTGGGAGCAGGTGCATCAGCAGCTGCAACATTCTGGACAGCTGAAGCAGCCATGACCATGAAGATCATTGCAACGAACACTCTCATCTTCAATGTCGATTCCATTTCCTAGTTTTCGGATTTGTTTTTGGGAATGAAAGTTTTTTTTTTTAGTTTTGCAAGACTTCTTTGTGTTACCAAATATTTTGTATTGCAAAGAAGAAATGCAAAGGATTTTCTGTGAGGAGTAATGTGGAGAGACAAAATGGGATTTTATAGAGGATGGGAAAGGACTGATTAGGAGAGTTTTGCGGTCAGTTATTATGATTCTGCCCGTAATCATAGTTGGACCGTTCAACAACTTATCATTCGTTGTAACTTCCTAATATTTTAAATATAGCTAGGGACACCTCTCACCGTATATCGGATAAGGGCAATGCAACAGAAGGAAAATAATAAATGATGTTCCTGATATATCCCATTTAACAGTTTGGCATATCGCGAAAATCACCTTATTTGTGAGGCCAGTAGGGCTGTAGCTGTGGGGATGCATAGGTTGTTTAACAGGGTGGAAGGTTAATGCATGAATGTGACTGGATGGAGTTCAGGGTGTGGAGTGTTTGTCACACAGCTGTGAAGTTGTCATTTGTGGGTCTTCCATCTTTTTGCTGTCTTTCTTTCTTTCTATGTTGTCGATAACAACTAACACATTCCCATGGAAACAAATTCAAATTTGTAATTCAAAGAAAAGTCGCCAGGTCGTTAACACTTTAATAATTTTCTTCTTTCAAAAAGTAGGAAAATTTGAAATTTCATTGATGGGGTTTCTTACTTTACGCCTCTGCTATTGTAATTTCATAGATTTGCTAGAATGATGAGAAGTTTCCGTTGCTAGAGCATGGTAGACAATTCCAGGGGAAAATTCTGTCGGCATTAACCGCATATCAAGTGTTTGAACGAAATACTATGGATTCCCAACTTTTCCGTGAAACATGCTGGGAGGGTTTCGGTCAAACGTACCCAATGGACAAGTGATGATGTGTTGTGTTTCTTAACGTGGGTTGTTGTGTTCGTGTCTATCTATGCCACAGTGCCAAACGTGTTGACTAGTATGAACCTTTATCATTGTGCAATTTGGTTACACACTGTTTGTAACTTTTCCCCTACTTAGGCCTATTCCTATACACATGCCAAAAAAAATATGTTTGACATAGCAGGTGGCATGGCAAATGAGTTGCGCCACTATGGGAAAATCATTGAGCAACAGAGTTTTTATCGATCGTTATTGTTATTATTGACAGTGTTGGCGATATTATGAATATCGCTGGCGCCACCAAACTCATCGCTCGATAATCATAATAGCGCCAGCGATATTATGATTATCGATAAGTAGTTATTTTGCAACGGTTATTTCCCTTTGTTGGTTTCTATATATACGCCATTGTAAATCTTTAAGTTACTCACACCTACTTCTACGTATATTTCACCAATTTCTCTATCTCTATTCTCAATTTTAAATTTCATAATCATCAATGGCGAGATCCAATAAAGAGGGGAATGTTATTATGAATCGGTTTAGATTACAACAAGAAATGTATCGAAGGAGGTTGCAAGAACTTGACGATGAGGAAGCTGAAGATAATAAACTAATCGACACTTTGATGCTTGTACACACGGGCCAAATACCTAGAGTTCCAGAGCCACAAAAAGTATTCTCAAGAAGATATACGTATTGAGGGAGGGAATTTTACCACTAGAAGCCTCTGCACGATTATTTTCTTCCCAATTGTGTGTACTCTGATCAAAATTTTCAAGGTCGATTCCGCATGCCTCGGCACCTGGTGAAAAAGATTATTGAAGAGCTTTGTCGAATAGAACCTCAATTTAATTATCAGTTTGATGCACTGAATATTAGAGGTCATAGTCCTGAACAAAAAGTTACTTCGACTTTAAGGATTCTAGGTTATGGAAGACCAGCGGATGCGAACGATGAGTACCTTCGTGCGGGTAAAACAACTCAATTCACTTACCTTTCATTATTTTGTGAAGTAATGATTAATCATTTTGGTCCAACATATTCACGAAAACCAACCGAGGAAGATGTTAGACAAATATTGAGGGAGAATGAGGAAAAGGGATTCCCAAGAATGCTAGATAGTCTTGATTGTATGCATTGGGTATGGCAAGGATGCCCTGTTTATTGGGCCGGTCAATATAAGGGTCATTATCCAAAACCAACTGTTATCCTTGAAGATGCTGCTTCTTATGATTGTTGGATATGACACACTTTTTTTGGTCTTCCGGGTTCACAAAATGATATTAATGTTTTGCACAAGTCGCCTATGTTTGAAGATCTGAAGTATGGAATTTGTCCCCAAGTCCGTTTCATGATCAACGGCCATCAGTACACTCATGGGTATTATCTTGCAGATGGTATCTACCCAAAATGGTCCACCTTGGTTCAATGCTACCATTAGCCTCCTGCCGGTGCATTGGGCCGTTCATACCGGCATTTTAACACCGCCCAAATGGCAGTGAGAAAGGATGTGGAACGCGCTTTTGGAATTTTGAAGAGGAAGTTCGCTAATATTAGTGGGCCATATCGTGGGTTGAGTGCTCCTGAAATGCACAAGACTATGCTCACTTGCATAATTCTTCATAACATGGTCATTCAGGAAACCCGTCACGATAAGGAGTGGACTAACTATGAAGATGAAGATCTGAGGCATGAGATTCAACCACAAAGAGGCGTGCCTGCAAGAAATTATGCTCAAATGACTAATTACATTCAGATCCAAAATTTGTATAACAGTTTAAGAGATGATCTGAGAGTGAATCTTTGGGAAGAGCATGGAAGAGAGTGAATCTTTAGGCATAACTTATTTTAGTTTAATTATTAAGTTATGTATTTTAGTTTTAAGTTAATGAGAGAATTTTATTTTTAAGTTAATGAGCGAAACTTATTTAAGTAGACTGCAACAACATTTCAAATTAATCAACTTTTCATTTCAAACTAATATTAAGTAAAATGAACCGACAACATATCAAATTAAAATGCAATACTTCAAATTAAAACTTAAATTAATACATCAATCATCTAGAGGAACTACTACATCGAACTCATCCTCATCATCATCACCACTAGGTTGGTTGCTAGTAAATCCAGCTTATTGTTCAATCTGTGTTTGAATCCTGTCAAATTCGATTTGCCACACATGTTTTTGATGGGCGTTCATAATTGAAGTGTTAGCTTGAAGAATGTTATGCTTGTCATAGTCAAACCCAAATTTTTCTTGAGAAAGACGGCTTTTCTTACTCTCTCTGTTTTGAATTTCCTATCAACTGCTTTTTGCTTCTCGACGGTCTTTTGATGTTCCATAAACTCCGCCATGTTAAATTCACTGGAACTTCCTACTTCTTGAGCTAATTTTCTAGCCAGTCTTGCATTGTTCCTCCCTGGAAGTTTTCTCTTACCACCATCATCATTGAGAACTAAGTTCACATTTTGGTTTCTTGGGGTATCTGGTGAAGAATTTGATGGACCTGGTGAAAATGGTGAAGAATTTGGTGTTGAGGGAGAAGAATTGTAAGGTGACCTTTCAGGTACTTGTTGATTAGTTGCTAATAATTTTGGATTATATTTGTTCAGCACCTTCAAAATATGATAACAACTTTCGAAACCGAACTGTTTGCCATGTTTTCGCTGCCAATATATACAAACCTGTCTTTCAAAACCAGCATCCACAAGACCACTCTCCCGGCCTCCTCTCTTGGCTTGCATTATCAATCCAACATAAGCGGTTATTTTCTTGTTGATTATAATGAAGCGTTCTGCCAACCCTTTTGCATCACGAAAATTGATGTTCATAGTTTGTGCTTCATATTTATGAAATATGTTTTCCCACATGGTGTTACCATGTTGTTGTGCACCATCGATACGATCTTGGGTTAAAAAAAATATTATGACAAATGCATTCATCTTTCGTGAGGTTGTATTTTGCACCATGGACTTTTTTTTTTTTTTTTTAAACCTTTCCCTCGACTTTGAGATTGTGAATCCATATTACAAAAAAATAAAAATTGTAGAGAAGGTGTGATTATTTAAGATTTGAAGAAGATTGAGAAATTGAGAAATTTTAGAGATTTAGAAATTCTGGTATTAGTTGAAATGAGATTGAAATTGACTATTTATAGAGGGGGAAATTGTAGTCATTGGACGAGGAACTGATGAGCGATGATCAGACCAGCGAGCGACGTCTTGACCATGGCTGGCGCTAGAATGACCATCTAACGATGGACACTCTATCGCTCGCTGGAAAGTCTGTCGTGTATGCCTATATGTTATAATTGACATATAGGCGTATAAGTTTGGAACTTTGGCATACCCATAGTGGGTGCATATATGGAAAAATTTGATGTTTGCCATTGCATAGGAATAAGCCTTAGAGCAAATAATGTTATGGATAGTGTCGTTCCTTCAAAATGAAGGAGGGACTACCATGAAAAAAATATGCTAGACGTGCTCAATTGGGTGAGATTTTTGAATTAGATCGTGCTACTTTGAAATCCGATGGTGTTTT
>JAJJMB010001096.1:2648523-2661630 GCA_023531105.1 Papaver atlanticum | reverse complement strand
AAGATTGGGCCCTGTTTATAAAAGCTAAATACAAAAACAAGCAAGGTCAATGAAGTACAAATTGGCAATTATCAACTATTTGGCCAGGTTTAAAATGGGCTTGGAATATACTAAAAGAAGATATTAGATGGTGCATTGGTAATTGACATAGTTGGTAATTCTGTTTATGTATCTGAAAATGAAAAAAAAATGAAGATATCATATATTTTAACAAATGGCAATTGGGATATTCGTTATGAACTTGATCAAATTATTCATCATATGAGGCTTCCAGATGTTGGCAGGGGAGAGGATAAACTAATATGGAGTGGTGACCTAAAAGGAAATTTCTCTATACCTTCAGCAGTCAACAAAATCAGGATCAAAATGCCTACTTTACAATGGCCAAGGTACATATGGAACTCTTTTCTTCATCCTAGTATTGCTAGTAATGTTTGTAAGCTAATACAGGGAGTTTACATGGATGATGAGCTAATGGTAAGTAAGGGATATGAGATAGCTTCTAGATGCCGTGTGTGTGAAAATGATCAAGACAACATGTCTCACTTATTATGGCAATGCAAAAAAAAAGCATCAATATTTGGAACTGGATTTGTGCAATATTTCAGGTTGCAGTGCCTAAATCTTTTGATGAAATCTGGAGATGCACTAAGCATAAAAGTCCATTAGTTAAGGAGGTATGGATTGTAGAAACATGTAGCATTCTAAAAGAAATATGGTTTTCAAAAAATAAGAAATTCTTTGAAGGGATTTGCTCAGATGAACAAGATATAAAAAGTAAAGTAATGAATGCTGTTTTTGAAGGTGGCTTAAGGATTACTAGCAATAAGTGGAATCAAAGTTATGATATGGCAATTATAAAAATATTTCATCTTGGTGTTAGAAGTTCAAAGTTTCAGTTTATTCAAGAATGTCAATGAGATCCCCCTGAAGCTGATTATGTAATTTTTTGTTGTGATGGAGCTTCATTTGGCAATCCAGGAGCAGCATGGTTTGGTGTTTGTGTCAGAAATAATATATGTCAAGTCTTGGGAACTTTATCAGGTGGAATTGGTGTTGCAACAAATTACATAGTAGAGATCTATGCAGTGGTGTGTGCAGTAGAACTTGCAGTCTTGTGGCAGATCAAAAAGGTTATCATTGCCTCAGATTCAAAAGATGTAATTAATGACTTTTCCAAAGGGGAAATGCCTTGGTTTGTAAGAGCAAGATGGGAAAAAGCCATTCACCATGTAACTGACATTCAATTCAGACACTGCTTCAAAGAAGTGAATTTTTCAGCTGACAGCATTGCCAAAGGAGGGGCAGCTCTGGAGGCAGGAGAAAGAAATATCCATATTGGTAGGCCAAGTTTCTTACCAAGGGTTGAAATGCCTAATGTGAAATATGTAAGGTTTAGTTAAATTCTTATTTTGGTTGGGCCTTGTTTAGCCCTTTTTTTTCTCTTTTACTAAAAAACTTTCTCTTGTAATCTTTATTTTTAAATATCAATATAATGCTGTGATTAAGAAGAAGAAGAAAACAAACTATAATTGCCCCATATATGTCAAAAGTTAAGCCTATTATGTCATTATGCAAATATTAATGAAGATAAGATGAACTTTTGATTGCAAAGATTAAGTCTATTATATGTCTTTGTGTATATACTGTGTGGCTCCGTAAGTTTTCTTATGTCGAGCATTTCCGATTAAATTAATCATGGGTTCTCTTGTGGTTAATTTAATTGAGCATATACAAATTCATGTTTCATGTGATTTGTTAATGTCCAAAGAAATCCTTCTTTTCTTGTAAAAGTAAGGTCGCTCTTGTTGTTCTTTCGGGAATGACATTTTATGGGGGAGAGTTCTTAATTGAACTTGTGCTTAATTGCCAAATCTTTGTGGGGAGTGCCGCTGTGGAATATTATAGGAGTTTTCTTGTATTTCTATTAACTCCTTGATGAATGCATTTAGTTTCGGCTATATGATTGCATCTAAACAAAGTTGATATGTTTTCTTTTGATCATGAAGTATCTCCATGAGAATTTCATTAGGATCCCACTAGTTTTCGTACCTTTGCCAATTTATATTGAGAATTAATGTGTAGTTCACACTACAAATACATATGGTTTACGGATCATTATATAAGGGGGAGTGATTTTCATGTGAGATGAAGTATTGACTAAGGATGAGTGATACATATCACCCTAGTATTGTTGTCAAAGTTGTGATATAATTGGACTTTGATGTTGTGTAATAATACTATGACACTGCATAACAATGATTGAGAGTTATTGTTTTCTCATTGTTATAGCTACAGATCTTCAACAACTATGATGCTGAGTTGAACACAGAATCACTGGAGTACTTGGAAGTGACGAAGATTTCAAGTAATGTTGAAGAACCAAGGAGATCAAGCATTTGGATTGAGAGCTACAAAGTGTATTTATTTTTTAATCCATATGTATTGATAGTTTTGTCATTAAATTGACAAATGGGGATATTGTTAGAGCACTACTCGGTCGAACTCGCAAGCGTTGCTATCTCAAGCTTGTTGTCAAGTTTAGTTGCCAAAACTATAAGTCTTGATTTCTAGTCTACTTATAGCTAAGTCTCGGATTAGGATAGAAAGTGTAGTTGAGCATTAGACTTCACGACATTCATCAATCAAAGATGAAGAACTACTAAGGGGAGCTTGTGGAACTTCATCAACAAAAGGTATGTGGAGACTTGAACTCATATATCACTCAAAAGTCTATCTACTCTATCTCCCATTTGAGACAAAAGTCGTATAGCTATATAGACTTCAATTATACACATTTGATATTTCGAGATGAGTTTAACTCGCTTACATATTTCTCGAAATATGTGTTGGTAAGCTTTCGCTTTAACCAAGTTCATCTTATATTCTTGACTAAAGTCAAAAGATGATCATGTAAAAATCGCCTGGTAACATTTTACATGATTTGTGTGAGACAGTCATTTGATGTCCACTCAGAATGTTTCGTATTGATCATTCGATCACATGAAAATTGCTTTGAAGCTAATAGTTTGTGTGAGACATCTATTGTCGTCTTCCGAGAATGTTTCAATGATTGAAATAAGAGTTTAGAACAATTGGATATAAGCACAGTATGCGTACTTGCATATGTGTAATCCAAGTCCGGGAACCATGGTATGCATACCCGTATGCGTACTGATTGGTTTAGTCAAGGTTCGGGAACCAAGTACGCATACCGGTACGCGTACTGGCATGAGGTTCAAGTTCCGGGACTTTACTGAGTTTGGTGGTATGCGTACCAGTTCACGTACTGGCGAATCCAAACATAGTCCGACCACTTAGGTATGCATACCCGTTTGCATACTTGAGTGGGTTATGTTCTAAAATCAGTTTGTTCATGAACTAATAAATTTATATAATAAGGAATGCAATCTTTTGCAAACCGTGGCTATAATGTTCATGAATTGCTTCGAGTGAATCAAAATCGATTTTTCTTCAATTGTGTCTTGTATACTTCTATGAGAATATAAACAATTGAACAACTCTAGAACTAGTTTCATTTGAGTCATTTGAACTAGTTATGGTTAAGATGAATAAGGTTGATATGAAAGTGTTTATATGGCTAACTTCGGTTAACTATTGTTGAGCCAACAAAGGTGCATACATTTAGGTACGGTTACTCATATCTAAATGAAGTTAATTTTCATTTGTGTGTAACAAGCTAAGTTCGATCTAACGGTTGGAAGATATTAGCTTGAGTCTAATCAGGTTTTCATCTAACGGTGAATATTGAATGCTTTGTTACCAAGGTAACATTGATTGCAAACCCTGATTTGAAGACTATATAAAGGAGAACTCTAACAACTTGGAGACCTAATCCCCACACCTTCTGTGTGATACTAGTTTCGACTAGAGTCGATTCTCCTTTAACCTTAGGCTTTTCACGAAACCCTGTAGGTTAACAACTTGAAGACTTCATTGGGATTATGAAGCCTGACCCAACTATTTTTTCTGTAGTTGCGTGTTTTGATCTTGATGTTTTCTATCGTATTGAGTATTATCTTCTCTAAGATTTCCTCGAAATTTATTCTCCGATAGGCAAGATAAAAATTAGTCACAAACATCTTCGTCTCATCGTTTGTGATTCCACAATATCTTTTTTCGCTACCATACAATTAAAATTATTGTGAGGTGATTGATATTTCTAGGTTGTTCTTCGGGAATATAAATCTGGTATATCAATTGGTTCCTGTTCACCTTGATTTATCAAAAGACGGAACAAAACTTATAGGTATATCTGTGGGAGACAGATTTATCTATTCAATAGACTTTTCGGTGTGAGACAGATTGGTTTATCAAGTCTTCGACTTTGGGTCGTAGCAACTCTTTATTGTGGGTGAGATCAGCTAAGGGAATCAAGTGCGTAGAGTCCTGCTGGGATTCAGAGATGTAAGGAACGCGACTGTACCTTGATCAGTGTGAGCTTGGTTAAGGCTCAACTACATTCCATTCTAAAGTTAACTTGGAGTAGGCTAGTGTCTGTAGCGGCTTAATACAGTGTGGTGTTCAAATCTGGACTAGGTCCCGGGGGTTTTCTGCACTTGCGGTTTCCTCGTTAACAATATTTCTGGTGTTTGTTTTTTTTCTTTTCCGCATTATATTTTCTATATAACTGAAATATCACAGGTTGTGCGTAAGTTCAATCAATTGGGAATCCAACCTTTGGTTGTTGATTAAATTGATTGACACTTGGATATTGGTTTTTGATGTCGTCCAAGTTATTTCGTATATTCAATCAGGCTCGCAAATTCCTATTTTTTTGATTGCAGATTGAATTGAGAAATTGAGATATAACTCTTTGATATACTTTTCTGAAGATTGAGTCTGACTGTCTAGTTGATTCTCTTAAAAGTATATTGGAGTTAGTCTATACAGATTGCTAAACGAAATATTGGGTGTGGTTGTTAGACCCCCGCTTTTTCACAAACTATCCTAAGAGCCAGGCAAACTTAATCTTTTTATTATTTCTGGTGGAGCCGTCTATCCGGAGATGAAAGTACCCTAATTAGGCGAAATCTCTTACGACCGCTCGTTTAAAGACTTCTGTGGGATCAAGAAGCTCTACGAGTACCGTTGGTGGGAAACTAAATAATTGCAGTGTTATTAGTTTTCTATTGATTTGATTGACTAACGTTTGTTGAAACTTTGATTGCACCTAGTTTTTTTATTCTTGAGAATCTTTTCTTCTGATATAAGATTCACTCAAACTAGATCGAAGTATCGACGGGGTCTTTAAAACTGTTTGTAGATCTAAAGACATCTTGTGATAATCCATTGTTAACAGACTCCGTTCTGTGTGTGATTGATCACAAGAGATTCAAGTTGTGTTGTGCAGGTTTAATTGAAGATTAAAGAAGATTTGAAGACGAAGAAGATTTCTTATTGGTTTCTCATATCTTTGTGTTGCACAAACCTTGATCGGCTGGGATCCAACTAGAATCAAATTTATTTGATTGATTAGTTGCGTGAGATCGGCATTCACAATATATCTCTTTGAGATTTATTTGGATTGAGTGCGAATATAAACTTGACTACTTTTGTAGTTATTGGATAGATTGATCTAACCAGGCAAAGGAGTTTATTAGCTTAAACGGAAGAGCCTTTGCATATGACTTGAGATATCTTATCTTAAAGAATCAATAGAGTTGTTACCAAACAGATTTGTTGTTCCTTTACTGTTTGGAATACGATCCAAAGGAATTGTTCCAGTGCGTGCACTAATCGAAGTCGGAAGCGCAAGGATACTGAGGAAACTAAGTGCACTAGGGGTAGTTGCTTGGTCTCAACTATACGAAGTTGGTGTAGATTTTGTATAACGGCTTAATTCTGAAAGTATTCAATTCTGAAAGTATTCAATTCTGGACTTTGTCCCGGGGTTTCTCTGTATTTACAGTTTTCCTCATTACCAAAATCTTGCTGTGTGATTTACTTTTCTATTTCCGCAATTATATTTGTTTATATAATTTGAAGTAAATTACACAAATGTTAAGTCCGCTTTACTTGATAGTGATCCTATAGAGTTTGGTTAAGCCCGAACCTATTATCAAGTAATCACACTTTGGTAGTCATATTGTCTCGATCTCATATCCATAGACAATCACACAAAATGTGAATACCGATTTGTAGTATTGTCTCGACTTAGTCCATAGACAATCACTTTCGGTAAGAGGACTTATAGGTGGATAAATTAAAGATTGTGGTGTATTTGGGTGCCCTCATCTTTTCATCATGTTTTTACAGGAAAAAGGTTTGGAGAGAATACATCCAATATAGCTGAAAGCTTTAACAACTTGATTACGCACGAAAAGTGACTTCAAGTGATTGAGTTGATTGATCTATTCGTGCTAAGAAAATGGATATGATGTGGAAGAGGAAGCTCGAAGCTCGCAAGTGGACTTCAATACTTACCCCCAAGATGCAAGCAAGGTTAAATAAGAGGATAACTAACTGTGATATATACAAGGTGTGATGATCCAGTAAAAAAGTATTCGAGATCATAAGTAATACCGGGAAGCATACTGTATTTGGACTCCCATACTTGCACCTCTCGATGGTGTAAAATACACAGCATCCACCGTAGTCATTCTATGAAAGCCATGTTGCAGAGGAGGAGGTATACAAGAACATCATCCTTACCACACAGTTGAATATTACAGAGGTCTCTATTCAAAGCCTATTTATCCTATTCCGGATGGAGATAAGCTTAATGAAGTTTCTCGGACTAAATACATCATGCCTCCCCTTGTTGCACCAAAAGTTGGGATACCAAACTATACTCGTTAGCGCAGTTACCATGAGAAGTTTCGTAAGAAGATGAAGTGT
Source organism: Papaver atlanticum (assembly GCA_023531105.1). Classification (NCBI taxonomy): domain Eukaryota; kingdom Viridiplantae; phylum Streptophyta; class Magnoliopsida; order Ranunculales; family Papaveraceae; genus Papaver; species Papaver atlanticum. The sequence continues at coordinate 2,654,769 of JAJJMB010001096.1, read as the reverse complement.
GGTCGGTGTGGCATGCTTGTATTCAATAATCGCAGAACATGCCAGAGACCTCCATTGGCTCCTCGCGCACCAAAATTCAAGGATCAACCAAGGATTGGAAGGTTCTATAGGATGATGTTCCTCTGAAACTCTGTTACCTTTTTCATTTTCCAGTTTTTTATGTTTTGTGAAATTTTTGTTTATATTTTCTAAACTTCTGATTATGGTTTTGTGAACTTTGTTTGTCTTTGATTAATAATGTTGCACTTTTGTTTAATTATTGTTGAACCTGTTATGCTGTAGTTGTTATGAGACATTTTTTTTAGCTTGTTATGAATTCATTTTTGTTTTTTCCTACAGATTAGCAGACAACTTGTTCTAGGTTGCTCCAGATGTAGAAAAAACTTGTTCTAGTTGCTCCTATTATGGGGCAACTTGAGGAAGTTGCCTTATGAATTGCAAGCCACTTGTTCCTGTATACTTTTTTTGGAGACAACTTTTACTTGTTGCTTCCATTTTGGGACCAACTTGAAGCAAGTTGCCTTCATTTATGAAGACAACTTTTGCTAATTGCTTCCATTTTAAAACCAACTTAAAGCAAGTTGCTCCCAGAAATACTGTAAATGCAATTTAGACTTTACTGCAATACTGAGTATAATCAAACCATTTTACTGCAATCAGATAATAATAAGTTATTGTGATTTTGTTAACGAGGAAAACTGCAAATGCAGAAAAACCCCGGGACCTAGTCCAGAATTGAATACTCTCAGAATTAAGCCGCTATACAAAATCTACACCAACTTCGTATAGTTGAGACCAAGCAATTACCCCTAGTTCACTTAGTTTCCTTAGTATCCCCGTGCTCCCGACTTCGATGAGTGCACGCACTGGAACAATTCCTTTGGATCGTATTCCAAATAGTAAAGGAACAACAAATCTGTTTGGTAACAACTCTTTCGATTCTTTCAAGATAAAGATTTCTCAAGTCATACGCAAAGGCTCTTCCTTTTAATCTAATAAACTCCTTTGCCTGGTTAGATCAATCTATCCAATAACTACCAAAGTAGACAAGTTTAGATTTGCAATCAATCGATATAAATTCCAACAAGAATTATAAAGTGATGCCGATCTCACGCAATTAATCAATCGAATAAATCCGATTCTAGTTGGATCCCAGCGGATCAAGGTTTGTGCACACCCAAAGATATGAGAACCAAATAAGAAATCTTGTTTGTCTTCAAATCTTCTTTAATCTTCAATAAACACCTGCACAACACCACTTGAATCTCTTGTGATTAATCACACACAGAACGGAGTCTGTTAACAATGGATTATCACAAGATGTCTTTAGATCAACAAACAGTTCTAAAGGTCCCGTCGATACATTCCAGTCCAAAGTTAACTTGTAGTAGGCTAGAGTATGTAGCGGCAATATAATGTGGTGTTCAAATCTAGACTAGGCCCCGGGGGTTTTCTGCATTTGCGGTTTCCTCGTTAACAAAACTTCGGTGTCTGTGTTATTTCTTTTCCGCATTTTATTTTCTATATAATTGAAATATCACAGGTTGTGCGTAGTTCAATCAATTGGTAAATCCAACCTTTGGTTGTTGATTGAAATTGATTGACACTTGAAAATTGGTCTTTGGTACCGTTCAAGTTTTTTCTCATAATAATCAGGCTCACGGATTTCCATCTGTTTGATTTGCCGATTACATTGAGAAACAGAGATATAACTCTTGGATGTATTTTCCTTGATTGAGTCTGACTGTCTAGTTGATTCTCTTGGAATTATATTTGAGTTAGTCCATACAGATTTCCTAAATGAAATATTGGGTGTGGTTGTTATACCCACGCTTTTTCACATGTGTTCATAGTGAGTTATCATATCCAAGGATAGATTGATTCGAGATTTCAAATCATTCCTCTTGGACACAAAGTTCTTTACTTTAGCCCTGAAATCATTATCCTAATGACATATAGATAAAAGACAAGTTGATTTAGAACCTTTTTCTTCTCCAGACGATTTCTCCTTTCTGATCCTTGATGATCTGATTCCTTCACATAGAAAGACGTTAACAACTTCTATTGCATCTTTTTTGGTGAAACCTCTAGTCACATGAGCCATTGAAGTTTTCTTCGGGAAGAAGTATCCATAAATAGATGAAATGACCATCCTTAAGTCGGTACGTGGACCGTTGTGGCTTTAGTATCCGTGCCGTTCGTGATCTATAACATACACAGTTTTTACGACCTTCTTACATTTTTAATTATGCTAATTATTAGTTATTTATCCTCACAAAAATCATAGTTGTGTCAACATAAGATTGAAACATGTTCTTAGCTCAAATAAACAAGGTTTAGAGCACAAGAATTAATGATTTAAAAATACAGACTATTTAAAGGTGATAGAACACAAATATGCGTTCTAGATTTTGGAGCTGGCTCAACAAGATCACATACAACTATAATTATATGAGATCATTATGAGGTGTTTCACATCTAGGATTAACAATCATAAAGAGTCAAGTCAACTCGAGTAACCTTGTCATCACAAAGAGTATTGTGATGAGTTCTGTGCAAGCCTCATTTTTTCAAGCTAAAATATTGAGGCTGCACATATTAATACAATTAAGTAATGATAGGGTGAGTAGAACACTATGTTATATTTTTTGGAGATATTCTCTAGTCGACCCGGTACTTGCTACTGGAAAAGACTTTGGATTTGGGGTGAGTAGAACACTCATCACTTGAGTCACTGCGTGACTTAAAAAGGTTATTAGTGTATTCAGGAGTCTTACCTTTTCTGGTTCTTGCTCTTTGTTTATCTCTCTTTGGCCATGAAGTTTCCGAATTATTCTTCAATAACTGATTTATTCTCTGCGTGTCCTTCTGAAGTTTAACAATTTTCTTGTTATTCTTCTTGAGTTTCCAATATTTCTCTTGTACATGATTTTGGTTTCCGCAAAAGAAGCAATTAAGAGAGGGTTCATCTTTAGAAGATTCGGCTATTTATCACAATGAACAGTTTCCACTTTACACGAGCCGGCAGGAATGAAACAGTTGTTGGTGATTGAGGTCTTGCTGGTGAACCCAATACCATTAGTGTTACCAAAGGAATTTTTCCCAAACAACATAGCTGAGATTTTGTCTGAGTTTCCCAAGAGCCTTTGTAGATCACACTTGAGGGTACCAATCTCATTATCTTTTACAGACAGCGTTCTAGTGAAAATTTCATTAAGTTTATCCAACTCTAGATTTTTCACTTGAAGAGATGACTCGAGTTTTTCCACAGTTTTCTTCAAACGTAGGTTTTCTCGGTGAATTTCTTCAATTTTATTCAAGAAATCTGAAATATCCTTTTCTGACTCGGAATCAGAGGCCGAATCAGAATCAACAGATACTTCTGCACAAGGGGTTGAATTTTCTGTCTGATATTCAGAAGTAAACTCATCATAGTTATCAAGTGAAACAATAAGAGCATTATTTCTTTGAAGAGAACTTCCGTCTTGAATAATTGAATCATCTTGGATCTCGGTTCGGGAGCGCCGCTTTCCAGATTGTCTGTTCTTCCTTAGGATATTTCTGACTTATTGTGTGATCATAGATACATTCTCTTCATCGTGATCCACACAACACTCATCAGCCTAAGACAAGTTTTCATTCGAAGAAGTTATGCCTGTTTTGGTTGTGGCTTTAAGTGCAGAAGTGCTATCTTTAGCCACACTATGCTCGTGATAAAAAATCTTTAACTTTCCAATGAGACTATTTCTGGAAAGTGTTTCAAGGTTATTTCCTTCCATGATGGCAGGTTTCTTAGACTCGTATCCTGATAAAGATCGGAGAATTTCCATCACAATGTCCTTTTGGGGAATAACCTTCCCTAACGCATAACATGAATTAACAATTCCAGACACCTTTTGATTAAACTCATCAAACGAATCTTCATTAAACATATGAAGATTTTCCCAGCCATAATTTAGGTTTTGAAGCCTAGCTTCTTTCTCTGAGGTATCTCCTTCGAATACGGTTTCTAAGATATCCCAAGCATCTATAAACTTAATGCACGATGTCACATGGTGCTGAAGATCTTGGATTATGGGGTAGGTAATAGCGTTTAACCCGTCAGAATTATGCTTTGCAGCACTTATCTCGGTTTCACTATATTCTCTTAATGGCTTCGCAACAGTGGTTCCATCTCTAACAACTGTCGGAGGATCATATCATACGTTTATCTAGATTGCACTCCTGTCCATAAAGTCAGATTGCTTCAAACACAGACTTGTTAGGTCTTTCGCGTGATTGCCTGCTCTGATACCAATTGAAAACGTGGGGGTACCAAAATACACCACCAACTTTTTCTTAGGCAACCTATATGGAAAAAACCTAAATACAATTCCGAGAGTTCAACTTAATGAATCTCAATCGAGGAATAATATTCAAAGTTATATCTCTTTCTCTCACAATCATAAAGTTGAAAGAACCAAATCCGTGAACCTGATTTACATGTGAGAGTTCTTGGACGATCTCAAAAATAAATATCCAATAATCAATCAAGTCGTATCCAACAAACAAGGATGGATGTATCTACTTTGATTGATTTATATACAACCTGTGATATTTCAGTTATAAAGATAAATAATATAATGTGAAAAAGAAATAACACAGACACCAGAAATTTTGTTTACGAGGAAACCGCAAGTGTAGAAAAACCCCGGGACCTAGTCCAGATTTCACCAAACTATATTAAGCCGCTACAGACGCTAGCCTACTACCAATTAACTTCAGACTGGAATGTAGTTTGGACCGAATTAAACACTCGCAGCAATTCAGTTACAGTCGCGTTCCTTACGCATCTTGAATCCCAGTAGGACTCCGCGCAAATGATTCCCTTAGCTGACGTCCTTTACAGCCTAAGAGTTGCTTTAACTCAATTATAGACTTTAAACCAATCTGCCTCCCATAGATAAGCCTATATGGTGATTTCATATTTAATCGTAGACCAAGGTGAGACTGGAAATCGATAGCAATAGACAAAGTCTAGCTAACCTCAAAATCCGGACTCATGCTTCCCGAAGAGCAGCCTAGATTATTATTCACCTCACAAGTATTAAACCTGTGAATCACAAAGTCTGAAACAAAAAGAACTTTGCGATTTTTATCTATCTTGTTTGAGTGATAAGCTCAACAATCAAATAAGATCAGGATACACGAACTGCGAAGATAAAAGATAGTTTGACCTGGCTTCACGAATCCATGTGAAGTCTTTTTAGTCGCTAAACCCTAAAAGGGTTTTAGGAAGAGGACGACTCTAGTTTACAACTAGGACACACAAAGAGTAGTGTCGGGATTCAAAGATCCCAATTGCTTGAGGTTCCCCTTTTATAGACTCTCAAAGTATATGTTGCTTTAGGTTTAAGCTAAGATAGCTTTGTAACCAAGCAAACAATATCCACCGTTAGATGAATCTTTCAAATGATATTAACATAACAAGATATAAACTCTGGTAAGGATGAACCATAATCGAACTGTGTACAAAGACATTGTTCCTGGACGGTTAACCGAAACTAGCCGATTAAACCATAAGCTTAATCATTTTCATAAACACTTAAGACTTTTAAGTTTGAATCACAACCATAGGTTATAATGTGATCAATCATGTCTATGAAGTGTTTTTAGAGATTTATTCAAATGCTAATTATCTCATAGAAATAATTTTATGTGCATCTTACAATATTCGACAGAGCAAGTACGTGTAACCTTGTTCGTGACTATATTTTTCATGGTACATGTATCGGTTATGTGTACCCTTAAGACAAATATAAGTTCCGGATCTTACAGAAATTTTCCGGTTTGCGTACCGGGTATGTATACCACACCGGTTTTCAAAACCAACAGTTCTTTTTCCGTATGCATACTAGGTATGCGTAACAATCCAGGTTCACGAGTTCACAAATTTTTTTTGGTATGGGTACCGGGTATGCATACCACTAAGTCAGTGTCGACATATAGTTACTCAAGTAAGTGTACTGAGTACATGTACTACGGTTCCGGACCTATAACAGTTTTCACCAGCATGTAAGCTGGTATGCATACTATCATGTATCAATATTTACAGTAGTTCTATATTTCTCTCTAAATCAATTCGAAACATTCCCAAATAACATCAATGACACATATCACTGCACCAAGCTATTTTTGAATGATAATCTTGAATCACGATTTTGATAGACGCATTTATGTGTCTATTTTCATCTCTATTGTGTATAT
>JAJJMB010001096.1:2588921-2648513 GCA_023531105.1 Papaver atlanticum | reverse complement strand
GTTCGAGCAACGAACCTTTTTACCACTACAACTATAAAACGACATCATGCATACCACTAAGTCAGTGTCGACATATAGTTACTCAAGTAAGTGTACTGAGTACATGTACTACGGTTCCGGACCTATAACAGTTTTCACCAGCATGTAAGCTGGTATGCATACTATCATGTATCAATATTTACAGTAGTTCTATATTTCTCTCTAAATCAATTCGAAACATTCCCAAATAACATCAATGACACATATCACTGCACCAAGCTATTTTTGAATGATAATCTTGAATCACGATTTAGATTATGAACAATAAATTGTTATTAACCAAAATTCATCAAGTATGAACGAATGTTCATTAAGCATAGTCATATTGTTGATGGTGGTTTTTAGTTCAGTGCTAAAATTGTAAAACCCTGTATTTAATGTGCCGTCGTTCTGCAAAGAAGCTGAGCCATTTAAGAGTGATGAGTGCCCAAGCCTCCTTACTTACATATGTATTGAGCAATTCAATATATTTACATATATAATTTACCCAGAATGGTGCGTGTAGCAACAACCCCGAATATTCTGTAAATTTTATCTCCTGCCTGCATTATTCATTAATGTATGGCTTATTGAATATTTTTATATGCTATGTTCCCCGGCTGAACCCTTAATATTGGTATGACATGACAATTAATGTTCACTCGCAGCTGAGTAGCATGAATTTCCCGAAGTATCAAGATTAAGGTCTGCATGAAAATACTCAATCAGAAGACACGCTAACTGCTCTCTGAGAATAAAAGAATTCTGTGTTAACACACAGAATTTATCAAATTTGATCAATTTTGTGATAGCTCACAAGATTCAAATTTCGGCCTAATTAATTTGCAAATTTAGGCTTTTTGCGCCCTGCGCAATATCTCGAACCCTATTGGTCCAGACATGACCTAGGTAAGCTAGGAAATTAATCCTCCATGGACTAATAGGAGCAAAATCCGACCAAAGGAAGAAAACAAGAAGTAAAAGAGGAGCTGCGGCAAACAGAAGCAACAACAAGGAGGCGCGGCCACGCCACTTGGACGGCCAGTTCGCCCCAACAGGCGCCGCTCATGGCTGGCCGGCCACGCCCAATAAAATTGCTTGCCGACCCCCTTTCCTATCGACCAATCAGATTACTTTAAACCCGCCACACGCAGTTTTAAATAAAGTTGGAAGTTGGTTGGTCGATGCGCCTAATTCCTTAAGGAATCTAATCTAGACTTCCCATGTCTGTCTCAAAAACGATCACGACCGTACGTTTTGGCCACTCGATTTATCAAGCCTAGCCTCCTCCTAATGTGGTCGGGCAAGCGCCACCGTGCATACCGGCGGGCCCACTAATGCCTTGGCCAATCGGCATCCTTCCCACTCACGAGCAGAGCCATCAAACGCTTAGCCCAAAACAGCTGGCCGTGCGGGCTAAAAAAACCCTAATTTTATTAAACGACGTTACATTACTTCCGCAAAACGATCCTGGCCGCCCAACTTCGCTAGCCAAATTGACCGGCCTGGATTTAATCTCGATCAACAGGCAAGGTCCAAATATGCTCACTAGCGACCTGGCTACAGTGTTGGCTAGCCGAACAGCTCACAACACGCGGCCAGCACTAAAAAAGTGCTAGCCAAAAATAGGTTGGTCACAGGGCTTTTTAAACCTAAACCTAAATCAACGGCAGTCATTAACTGCCGCAAAATCATCCTGTCCGCCCAACTTCGCCAGATGAATTGGCCGGCCTAACTCCCATTTTAGGTAGCCAACAAGATGTGGCCATGATAAATGGCCACTCCCCTTCCATAAGCCGCGGCCTCCCCATATGGCTCCCAAACGATCGGACAAAAGGGGCTGGTCGAGCCGCTTACATGAATTTTAAGGCAGCCATTAACTGCCGCAAATCATCTCGGCCGTCCAACTTCGTTATCCGAATTGACCAGCCTAGATTAAGTCTTAGCCGACCAATAAGATGTCACCATAGTCGCCACCCATCACTCTCCTATAGAGACCGACCAGCCTGCCTTTGGCGCGCATGAATGGCTCCTGGTAGCTTCCTAAAAATGGCCGATCATGCTCCTTTTAAGACATTAAGCTCCGCGACTGATTCAAGCAAGCTTTATACAACGATGCTTTACATGCATCGATTATTTTAAGCTGCTTGCTTAAAAGCGATGCTTTACATGCATCGAATACATACGATATTTTACGAATATCGGCTTCACAAATAACTCAGTTATTTAACCTAATAGCGCCACATGCTATTCTTTGCGGTAAGTCTCATGACTTGGCTCGTTGGTCTTGCACACAAGACCCACTCAGCAACCTGCTGCATATTTTTCCATAAAAATACTCGAGACATAAAACATGTCACAAACTGGGGAATGTTCATCAGGGTATTGGTCTGGCGGTTTACAGCATGCGGCGTGCAAAACGCCCATTATAAGAAAGTGTCAGGAAAAGCGGACAGTTAGTGGTAGCAGAGAAGTAGTGGGTGTAAACTAACCGTCTTCTTTCATAGTAAGACGTGGTTTTCAGCATTTTTACACGATCCCCACTTCTCCATCACTCAACTACTCCCATTTCCTATGAGATCAGGGCGCGTGCAACTATGACTATATAAATAGGTTTTCAACCTATTTCAACCAACAACACAATTTTGGTTAACAACACAAGTATCCAGAAAATACCAAGGACTGATATCTTACATTCCGCAAGCCAGTTCCACATTCTGATACAAGTCATAAAATAGCCACACCTTAAGAGTTAATCATTCTGATCTCAACACCTTCTTTGCTTCCCTCCCTAAGATCAACCATTCTCCTTCACTTTGTGACCGAAGCAAGACTGGAACGGCCATTTCTTGGTTTAGGCCAGGACTGTACAAATTGATCTCTCGAATCTAAAGTACTCCCGTGCAGTGCATTTGTTTAGGGTTTGAATTCGTTTCTCATCAACACACCCAAATTTACTAAAATCAGCAGAATCAGTTTTTACCCCAAAAACAACTGGCGACCACAGTGGGAGATTTATCTCTCGGTTGCAAGATCAATTTTCAATTTCATTTCAATTTTTCCCAATTTCAAGATGGTGGATCTTAGGTATGGATCAGCTACAAATACCGAGTTTACTGGCGCTGACAACACCCCTGGCATCAATATTCCTGCCGGTGACACCAATGTACCGCCTACCAGCACGATCAACGTATCTCGTGGCACTATATCCTCTACCACCAACACCAGCGGAGAAGGAAACATTCCCTCAGGCGTGACACCTCCTATCACCAGAGCCAGAGCCGCTGCCGCCATCCCTAATGTTTCTTCGAGCGTAACGTCCCGGTTGTTACCAAAGATACTTCCACTTCCCCATCAGGACGAGAGACTGGAGGAGCCAGAGGAAGTCAACCCCCTATTACCATTGTTGATTTGATGGAAAGACAAGAAGTTCTCGCTTAGGCTCAGACAGACATGGCTATAACTCAAAAAGAGGTACTTACTTTCCTCAAGAAGCTAACAGAGCGGCTACCACAAGAGCCACGTCAACCCCACACGAAGCCAATAAAGAGTACTTTTAATACTCCCGGCGCAGGCACCTCAGCAGGGTGCGCCTTAATAGATGAAGAGACTCGTTTTGTTCCTGAATGTCCATTGGAAATAAATCAGCCATCCAATTTCATCACGCGTGAGGATCTGGAACGACTTCTCCAAAATCGAAGCAAAGAAAACCCGGTAGACCTGCACCAGCATCAACCTCCTTATTCTCCTGATGTGCAAAGGATTCCTCTCCCGAGAGGATACTCTTCTCCTCAATTTTCCATTTATGATGGTACTGGTAACGCTCGTGAACATATCTCTCATTTTATGGAATCCTTAGGAGAGCACGAATACAATCATGTCCTCCGCCTGAAAGAATTTTCAAAGTCACTTACCGGAAGAGCGTACACATGGTACAACAACATTGCACCAAACAGCATATCCAACTGGTGTGAGATGGTTACCGCTTTCTACAAGAAATATTTCTTCGTATCTGAGCAAATCACCTTTTCATACTTGGGAAGAATGTTTAAACGAAACAATGAGCATCCGAATGATTATGTCAAGAGATTCAGGATTCAGGCACTGGATGTTATGATCCAAATGTGACTGAACAACAGTTGGTGGAGTCATGTATTAACGGTATGGTTTCCATCTATCGTGCTTTACTGGAGAACTTGCGCTTCAAGACATTCTCTGAACTCCATGAAGCTGCTAAGCGGTCGGCTACAACAGCACCAGCACTGTTGGAAAGAACCAGACCATCCAGGAGTGAAGATGCATACGAGACTCGAGGAAACAGGCGCCTCATCAACAAGCAATATAATATCGGTCCCTCTATAAGCGTAGTGGGTGAAAGAAGAAAAAGGAAAGCTCCAGCAGCGGAACAACAACCCAAACGTGCGGCACCAGCACATCAGACTACTCCACCTCGGAAGGCCGCGGCTAAGACCCCTCTACAACAACAAGAAGCTAGAGATGCTGCTCCAAACTTCCCATTTCCAATTGAGGAAGTAATTGAACTTCTGGAAGCGTGGATTCAAGATGACGCCATCAAGCTACCTCCTCTCAGACGTCCACCAACCAATGAAGAAATGGCAAATCCCAAATATTGTCGTTACCATAGGTTCGTCAATCACCCAACCAGTGACTGCAACAAATTGAAGCGCATTTTCAAAGAAAAGGTGGATGCAGGAGAACTCCAATTAGGAAATGAAGGTGTTCACAGAGATCCCCTTCCTGTCAGGAGCTGCATGATTTCTGGGGACTCCGTCCACAAAACTGTACAGTCTATGATGGAGCATTTATGTGAAATTCTGTATTTCTCTAAGGCGCAGCGTCAAGACATATTTGCATCCCTCAACCGTATTGTATCAGGCAAGCGTCTGTTTCCAGTCAAGGAAGCTGCTCCAAAACCCCAATCTTTCTTGGAAAGCGCGACCAATAGATGCAACTGGGGACTCCTAACCACCGCTCACTTGAAGGATGTCGAGTTTGACAACACACTTATTGACACGACCTTTGATTTCAACATTGTCACCATCAAGACTCTGAGAGCTGCAAAGATTTCAAAGCAGGAAGCTGTTCACAACCCAACCATAATCAAAAACTCAGAATGAGAATCCATAGATGCTTACGGGTACATCAATCTCGAAATCAAGGTGGGAGATGCTCTAACACACGCCAAATTTCATGTGGTTAAAGAGTACCCAAATTACGATATGATCCTAGGGCGCTCATGGATACACGATAACAAGGCCAAGCTAGGAGTATGTCCTTTGCCAGTGTCTATACCTTAAAGGGTCTCCAACAAGCCGTCCAATCCCGAAGACTATTTGTTGCCGTATCAACAACTCGTGAATGTGACACAACTGCCTGAAAAGAGCGTATCAGCATTTGTTCGCATATTCCGGATACAAGTAAATCTTATTGAACAACCCTTTTTGCAACCAGTCACTCCTCTTTCCGCCAAGGATTGGGGACTCGAGCCGATTATCAACCCAGCCGTCACTAGGAGATGTGAATGGGATGTTGTTCCTTTCAAGTATTTTATCAAAAGTTTAGAAGCTGTCACAGTTAAAGATAAGGAATATAGGAAAGCAACGGCGCAACGCCCAAACCCATTCCAAGTTGGAGATATGGTAGTGAGAGTTGTGGTTCAGCCTGCTCCGTCCAATTCCACATAAGGGAAAGACGAGCCGTACCTAGTGGCGGAAATTATTTTGGGAGGGTACTGCAAGCTCATCAATGCTGACAAGCTAGAAGGCATAGTAATACATGCCCGGTGGCTCAAACCCTTCAATACCTAAGATGTCGCGCCTCCCTCTCATCTAAAATTCCTTTTAGTGTTTCCTTTAGCAAATTCCCTTTTCATGCAATATTTGTAATTCCTCCAAAATGATTGCACTGCTTGCATTCATAATTAGGGTTTCAATTTATCAGTTAATCAAAGCATCATTTCTTTTAAAATAAAAATTCTTACTCCTGAATCATCTCAAGGCAAAGTCTCAGAGTAAACCCAAACCCTCATAAAATCATTACCCATTGATTCAAAACCAGAAAAATAAAACCACGAAAGAGGCATCTCATATCTTTCAAAAACACTGAAGAGGGGAATACATAAAGGAAAAGAAAGGGCAAGGCGACCAAAGGAAATTATCAAACAGCCTGTACACGATTTTGGGCAAGCGTCCTGAAGTGCAGCCTGCCTCAACAAAGAAACGGTTTCTCAATCATCGTGTGCCTAGATCCTGGAGAGAAGTTTCGCTATCTGTAATTCTCGGATTCTGAAAAATCCCTTCACGGAATCAGGAAGCAGCAAGCTAGCGCACGTGGTACTCCTGGATTGCAACCACTTCTTCAGACGTGTCCAATCACGTCACACACGCTATTAATTGGAGATAGATCCTCCACACCTAACAAAGACGACTCTTGGATTTCTTGTTCATGGAAGCACAACATATGTGATATACAAGGGTAGTATCAAATGGAAGTTGCAGAATGGGAAGAGCTCATTTTCGCAATCAAGGTACTAGTCGTGGCATTCGAGGAACGAATATGAGGCTCTACTGAAACTCAACCAAAGGATGTGGCGACTAAAGTTCCAAGGTATTATGAGATTTTTTCCGAGGATTTGGACTTCTTAGTCAGGATATTTCATTCATTCATCCAATTGGAAACATAAGTTTATTAAAGCAGCATGAATAAAAGGCTATTATTCGATGAAACCCTGGGTCCGGCTATATAAATAAAATCACTGAATATCAAAAAGCATCTACAAGCCACGAAAAGATGCTTATCTAAGAAGGGGAATAACGAAGTGGAAAATCTAGTTATCAACATCAAAACTAGGGCTAATGGCGCCCTCACTGGAGTTCTCTTTAGAAACTGCTTCAACGTTCTCTCTAGGAGCCGCTTCAATGTTACCTTCAGAAGCCGCTTCGAAGTTATCTTCATAAGCTGCTTCAATGTTTTATCCAGAAGCTACCTCAATCTCTTCCTTGGAAGCTGCATCGTCATCCTTTTCAGAAACTGGTCCAACAGCCTCTTGAGGATGCTCCGGTTCATCCACATCAGAATCGAGAATTATGATGCTATTATGAGTAGGGTAATCAAGTTTATTCTCACTAGAAGGCCGCTCGTGCTCAATCCTTTGTCGTTTTAGTCGGGCCGCAAATCTTTCGTCCCCGACACTCGTTGGCTGAGACGCTTCATCGCGCCTCCACTTTTCCTCCATGCTAACTGAAGCAAAGAAAGCTTGAACACGCTCTCGAACGATGCATAAATGTGTGAGAGGCATACCCTGTATGGCTTGACCATCTTCACGAAACGGAGGATCAATTTTAGCTAATACCTCATCGAATGCGGTAACCCTGGGTTTGTCAACTTCAAAACTCTTCCCCGGAGAATTAGAAGAATAATCATCACCAGGAGTTCCTATCATGCACTGCAGAGAAGCATTATGGTTATATCAACAACCTACGTAAAAAAAAAGAACTACAAGAGAATATGAAGCAATACCTAGAAAGAAGATGAGTGCAACTCTACGATGATCTGTATGAAAAGAAAAGCTCAAGTGCTCCCTTTTATATTTGATAAGATCCGGGAAAAGAAATGATTCTCTACCTGCCGTATATAAAGCCCTTAGATGCGAGATATCAACCGATCAGATACTTATCTACCTGAAGACAGTTGACGTGTGCTAGGAGGACGATCACTGCGTGCTTTGATACTCCATTAAACGTGTCTTGCTCAAAGACCGAGCCGGCCTCTATCCTGGTAACATCTGTCTACTCTGCCTCATAAGTTTTATCTTTATTTGTCACCATCTAGTGCTTACCCCGCAACAATGTCACTGTTACGTGCTAAGCAGAGGACTTAATGTTGATGGTGGTTTTTAGTTCAGGGCTAAAATTGTAAAACCCTGTATTTAATGTGCCGTCATTCTGCAAAGAAGTTGAGCCATTTAAGAGTGATGAGTGCCTAGGCCTCCTTACTTACATATGTATTGAGCAATTCAATATATTTACATATATAATTTACCCAGAATGGTGCGTGTAACAACAACCCCGAATATTCTGTAAATTTTATCTCCTGCCTGCATTATTCATTAATGTATGGCTTATTGAATATTTTTCTATGCTATGTCCCCCGGCTGAACCCTTAATATTGGTATGACATGACAATTAATGTTCACTCGCAGCTGAGTAGCATGAATTTCCCGAAGTATCAAGATTAAGGTCTGCATGAAAATACTCAATCAGAAGACGCGCTAACTGCTCTCTTAGAATAAAAGAATTCTGTGTTAACACACAGAATTTATCAAATTTGATCAATTTTGTGATAGCTCACAAGATTCAAATTTCGGCCTAATTAATTTGCAAATTTAGGCTTTTTGCGCCCTGCGCAATATCTCGAACCCTATTGATCGAGACCGGACCTAGGTAAGCTAGGAAATTAATCCGCCATGGACTAATAGGAGCAAAATCCTACCAAAATAAGAAAACAAGAAGTAAAAGAGGAGCTGCGGCAAACAGAAGCAACAACAAGGAGGCGCGGCCACGCCACTTGGACGGCCAGTTCGCCCCAACAGGCGCTGCTCGTGGCTGGCCGGCCACGCCCCATAAAATTGCTTGCCGACCCCCTTTCCTATCAACCAATCAGATTGCTTTAAACCCGCCACACGTACTTTTAAATAAAGTTGGAAGTTGGTTGGTCGATGCACCTAATTCCTTAAGGAATCTAATCTAGACTTCCCATGTCAGTCTCAAAAACGATCATGGCCGTACGTTTTGGCCACTCGATTTATCAAGCCTAGCCGCCTCCTAACGTGGCTGGGAAAGTGCCACCGTGCATACCGGCAGGCCCACTAATGCCTTGGCCAATCGGCATCCTTCCCACTCACGAGCAGAGCCATAAAACGCTTAGCCCAAAACAGCTGGCCGCGAGGGCTACAAAACCCTAATTTTATTAAACAGCATTACATTACTGCCACAAAACGATCCTGGCTGCCCAACTTTGCTAGCCGAATTGACCGGCCTGGATTTAATCTCGATCAACAGGCAAGGTCCAAATATGCTCACTAGCGACCTGGCTACAGTGCTGGCTAGCCGAACAGCTCACAACACGAGGCCAACACCAAAAAAACGCTAGCCCAAAATAGGTTGGCCACACGGCTTTTTAAACCTAAACCTAAATCAACGGCAACCATTAACTGCCGCAAAATCATCTCGGTCGCCCACCTTTTCCAGATGAATTGGCCGTCCTAACTCCCATTTTAGGTAGCCAACAAGATGTGGCCATGATCAATGACTACTCCCCTACCATAATGGCTCCCAAACGATCGGCCAAAAAGGGTTGGTCGAGCCGCTTACATGAATTTTAAGGCAGCCATTAACTGCCGCAAATCATCTCGGCCGTCCAACTTCGCCAGCCGAATTGACCGGCCTAGATTAAATCTTAGGCGACCAATAAGATGTCACCATAGTCGCCAGACATCACTCTCCTATAGAGACCGACCGGCCTGCCTTTGGCGTGCATGAATGGCTCCTGGTAGCTTCCTGAAAATGGCCGGTCATGCTCCTTTTAAGACATTAAGCTCCGCGACTGATTTAAGCGATCTTTATACAACGATGCTTTACATGCATCGATTATTTTGAGTTGTTTGCTTAAAAGCGATGCTTTACATGTATCAAATACATACGATATTTTACGAATATCAGCTTCACAAATAACTTAGTTATTTAACCTAATAGCGCCACATGTTATTCTTTGCGGCAAGTCTCATGACTTGGCTCGTTGGTCTTTCACACAAGACCCACTCAGCAACCTGCTGCATATTTTTCCATAAAAATACTCGAGACATCAAACATGTCACAAACTGGGGGATGTTCATCAGGGTATTGGTCTGCGGTTTACAACGTGCGGCGTGCAACATGCCCATTATAAGAAAGTGTCAGGAAAAGCGGACAGTTAGTGGTAGCAGAGAAGTAGTGGGTGTAAACTAACCGTCTTCTCTCATAGTAAGACGTGGTTTTCAGCATTTTTACACGATCCCCACTTCTCCATCACTCAACTACTCCCATTTCCTATGAGATCAGGGCGCGTGCAACTATGACTATATAAATAGGTTTTCAACCTATTTCAACCAACAACACAATTTTGGTTAACAACACAAGTATCCAGAAAATACCAAGGACTGGTAGCTTACATTCCGCAAGCCAGTTCCACATTCTGATACAAGTCATAAAATAGCCACACCTTGAGAGTTAATCATTCTGATCTCAACACCTTCTTTGCTTCCCTCCCTAAGATCAACCATTCTCCTTCACTTTGTGACCGAAGCAAGACTGGAACGGCCATTTCTTGGTTTAGGCCAGGACTGTACAAATTGATCTCTCAAATCTAAAGTACTCCCGTGCAGTGCATTTGTTTAGGGTTTGAATTCGTTTCTCATCAACACACCCAAATTTACTAAAATCAGCAGAATCAGTTTTTATCCCAAAACACATATATATTTTGAGAACTAATTACCAAGATAAACTTGACTCAAAATTCTTGTTATGCTTGCAATAGTCTAATTAGTTATGTGACAACGTCTCATAGATAAAAGGATGAATATAACTTGAGAAATAGGTGGTTCAGTCTTCACTTACCTTTTGTTGAAGAAGTTATCCAAAAGCTTCGGTTGATATTCGACTTCAAACGGTAGAACGCAGTGATGTTCGATTCTCAACTACATACTTTTATCATAATCCGAGACTTGACTATTGTAGACTATAAATCAAGATATAGTTTTGACAACTAAATTTGACAACAAGCTTGAGATAGCAACACTTGTGAGTTTGACCGAGCAATGCTCTAACATGAATATATATTTGTTTAAGACTACCAAATGTTAAGCGTTTTGTAAACAGTAAAGACTAAAGTAACTTAAGAAATTTTACTTACAATAAAGTTTTCGGAGAACTCCATTTTCCCGTCTTTATCTTTTTTTGAATCTCGGAGTCGACTGTCCAAATTCTTTTCGATTCTCGCAGTGATTACCGTTCTCTAAAAGCTAATACTGCAAAAACATTAAAAAGTTTGTCAGTATCCAAAGTTTAAAGTTTAACCATAAGCTTTTGGAGTTCGGCTTATTTTAAAAATGCAGATTTACAACCAAACTTATAACTTGGATTTTTAATCAATCTACACTACTAAGTTCGGCTGAAACAAAGTTAGCCATATATTACACTGTAAGTATCCTATTAGAGTAATACAAACTATAAACTACGGGTTAGGCAAACTAAGAGACAAGTTCGAATAAGCCGAACCATAAGTAATTTTTTGAACACTTGGGTTCGAATTTAAGATTATCGGCCGAAAACTTCTTCCCGAGCATGGTTTGGCTTTGAAGTTTACGAACGAATCTAAAAGTGAACTCCCAAAAAGTTTGTAAAAGTTCAATTTTTTAAATAATTGAAGCTAAAAAAAGGAGATCAAACATCATGTACAAGTATACATGTGTATTATTAACATAAGGTTCCTCATCGATGTATTCATATTCTGGATTTGGCTCATAAAAACCATCATCTTGAGTTTGAGTTTGAATAAAATCTTTCTCATAATCCAAAAAGTAAGCCAAATCCGGATCATTGTTGTAGTCGGTGTGGGTTATATTGTCTTTACGAGATGCAAATTCTCCCAGATCATTTGAATCACCCATTTGAATCACAAAATCTTATAAACCTCAAAAACCTAGTTTTCCCCCCCGCTTATTCTTCCTCTCAAAACCCCCAACTAATCTCACAAAAATCAGATTTGTCTATTAATATAACACTAGTAACTTATCTTTAATCAACCATTTACATTACTAATTACTTATTATCATTAACATCTAATCATGATCATTAACACTAATCAAGTAAGAGATGATGGGTTTTACACCCTATTTAGCCTATTTTTGCACCATTAAATATTATTGATTTATTTATGTTTTTGCTGCAAAAAGAATATATTAAAATTAATCAACCAGATGAACATTTTCTAGAGCCAGCTGACGAACAATAACCTCAGCAGGTTTTACATACCAATCCATTGATTTATTAAATTTCCTACTGAATTATGCAACTTTATTACTTAATCTAGAAATTGAAATACACTCTACGTAAATTAATGGCATCAAGAAGAATGTCTTCATTTTCCTAAGGTAGCTTAGTTGCTGACACAATTTGCAAGTCCTTTGAAATCAGTTTGTATATTGACAAACTCTAACCCGAAATTATTGATGCATCTTGTGTCACATATAAAAATATGATCAAGATAGGCAGCGGAAATAACTGCTCTTATGGCAGTATTTTTTGGATTTGGACTTTTCTTCTGAAAGACCACATCACATATTTCTTTCCAAATGCTCCAATAGAAAACTAGAGCCAGATTAAGCCATGACCTATGCTGCTCAGTATTCTTGTCATGCACAATCCATTCTTCAAAGATTTTTGAAACAATGTCTTGATTACTGAGTAGACTTCTACTCCCTCCTGGTATGACCATCCACACTGCTTTAGAGAAAGAACATCCAAACAAGATATACAAAGTATCTTCATTGTACTGGTTGCATAAAGGACATAGTTGAGAAATGTAACACACTTGACTTGAAAATCTCACATTAGTTGGTAAAATATGGTACAAGCATTTCCAGAAAAAATGCTTTATTCTTGGCCAAGTTTTGATCTGCCAGAAATCCTTCCATTTTACATCAATGTCCTAGATGATAGTATTCAATTGTTGATTACCTTGACTAACTTTCATAAGTTTGTTATATAATGATTGAAGAATGCAACCACCATGTCTAGTAAGCTTCCAAATTAGCTTATCTTATGCAGAAGAGGGAATCCTCATATTGTAAATAAGCACCACAGTTTCATGATCAAATAAGTGATTCAGAACATGAAGATTCCATTGTTTCCTTTGACTATCTATTAGGTCACTAACCCAAATATAATCTTCATGATCTAAAGCATTTTCTTTTGGAATTGGCGTGATAGACATACCAAAAATCCATATATCAACCCCCCCTTTTTTACCATCACCCAACCTCTAACAGTTGTTGTTTTTAATGAATTGAATGTTCTTATGTATCCCTTTCCATGCCCATGGTCAATTTCATTTCTCAGTAGCATGTAGAAGACTTGTATAAGGGAAGTATTTGGCTTGTATAGCTTTCATCCAAGTAGTATCATTGTGGATACATATCCTCCATACAGCTCTGACTAGAAATGCTTCATTAAGTATGGACAAATCTCTAAAAGCCAAACCTCCAACATCCTTATGTTTGTTTAGATTGCTCACAGAAGTAATACACACTCTTTTTCTCATCAAAACCCCACCAAAAGTCTCTCTAAACAGCTAAGATTTGTTTGATAGTGAAAAAGAGGGGGTCTAACAACCTCACCCAATATTTCGCTTAGCAATCTGTATGGACTAACTCCAATATACTTACAAGAGAATCAACTAGACAGTTAGACTCAATCTTAAGAAAAGTATATAAAGAGTTATATCTAAATCTCTCAATTCAATCCGCAATCAAACAAATAATAATTTGCGAGCCTGATTGAATATAAGAGAGATAACTTGAATGGTACCAAAGACAAGGATCAATCAATTTCAATCAACAACCAAAGGTTGGATTTACCAATTGATCGATTAAACGCACAACATGTGATATTTAAATTATATAACAAAATATAAATGCGGAAAAGAAATAACACAGACACCAGAATTTTGTTAAAGAGGAAAATCGCAAATGCAAAAAAAACCCGGGACCTAATCCAGATTTGAACACCACACTGTATTAAGCCGCTACAGACACTAGCCTACTACAAAGTTAACTTCGGTCTGGAATGTAGTTGAACCCTAATCAATCTCACACTGATTCAAGGTACAGTCGTGCTCCTTACGTCTCTGATCCCAGCAGGATACTACACACTTGATTCCCTTAGCTGATCTCACCCACAACCAAAAGTTGCTACGACCCAAAATCGAAGACTTGATAAACAAATCTGTATCACACAGAAAAGTCTATTGAATAGATAAATATGTCCCCCACAGATATACCTACGAGTTTTTGTTCCGTCTTTTGATAAATCAAGGTGAATAGGAACTAATTGATAACCAAGAATTATATTCCTGAAGAACAACCTAGTATTATCAATAACCTCACAATAATCTTAATCAATTAACAAAACAAGATATTGTGGAATCACAAACGATGAGACGAAGGTGTTTGTGACTACTTTTCTATCTTGCCTATCGGAGATATAAATATCAAGCCAATCTTACGATTGTACTCAAACACGATGGAAAACAGCAAGATCAGATCACGGAACTACATAGAAAATAGTTGGGTCTGGCTTCACAATCCCAATGAAGTCTTTAAGTTGTTAACCTACAGGGTTTCGTGAAAAACCTAAGGTTAAAGGAGAATCAACTCTAACTTATACAACTAGTATCACACAGGAGGTGTGGGGATTAGGTCTCCCAGTTGCTAGAGTTCTCCTTTATATAGTCTTCAAATCAGGGTTTGCAATCTAAGTTACCTTGGTAACAAAGCATTCAATATTCACCGTTAGATGAAAACCTGATTAGATTCAAGCTAATATCTTTCAACCGTTAGATCGAACTTAGCTTGTTATACACAAATGAAATGTAACTTCATTTAGGTTTGAGTAACCGTACCTAAACGTGTACACTTAGTCGGTTCAACAATAGTTAACCAATGGTTAGCCATATGAGCACTTTCATATCAACCTTATTCATCTTTACCATAACTAGTTCAAATGAATCAGATGAACTAGTTAGAGAGTTGTTCAATTGCTTAGATCTCATAGAAGTATACAAGACACAATTGAAGCAAAATCGATTTTGATTCACTCGAATCAATTCATGAACACTATAGCCACAGTTTGCAAAGATTGCATTCCTTATTATATAAATGTTTTAGTTCATGAACAAACCGATTTTCGAAATTAACCTCCTTAAGTATGAAAACGGGTACGCATACTTAAGTAACCGGATTGAGTTTGTTTTTCACTTCCAAACTCCAGCATAAATTCACAGACGTGAAACTTCCGCCAGTATGCGTATGGGTACGCATACTTACTCGGATTTCCAACAACCGCCAGTACGCGTACGGGTATGCATACTTTGGGTTCCCGGTTTTGAACTTTTACACTAATGTGAGAACACACTATGTTTTTTTATATCCAACCATGGTTACTTGTTCTAAACTCTCATTTCAATCATTAAAACTTTCTTAGAGGATGTTAAAATAGTTGTTATTCACAAATTATTTTCATCAAAGCGATTTTCAAGTTATTGAAATAATCAACATGACTTTCGTCACGAGTAAAGATGAACTTGGCTAAAGCAAAAGCTTACCAACACATATTTCGAGAAATAGATAAGCGAGATATACTCGGCTCGAAATAGCAAATGTGTATAATTGAAGTTATATAGCAATATGACTTTTGTCTCAAATAGGAGGTAGAATAGATAGACTTTTGAGTGATAGATAAGTTCAAGTCTCCACATACCTTTTGTTGATGAAGTTCCACAAGTTCCCTTGAGTAGTTCTTCGTCTTCATTCGATGAACGCCGTGGAGTCTAAGGCTCAACTACACTTACTATCCTAATCCGAGACTTAGCTATAAGTAGACTAGAAATCAAGACTTATAGTTTTGGCAACTAAACTTGACAAACAAGCTTGAGATAGCAACGCTTGCGAGTTCGACCAAGCAGTGCTCTAACAATCTCCCCCTTTGTCAATTTTAGTGACAAAACTGTCAATACATATGGAATACAAAATATATAAACTTTGTAGCTTCTCATCCAAATGCTTGATCTCCTTGGTTCTTTAACATTACTCGAAATCTTCGTCACTTCCAAGTACTCCAATGATTCTAAAGGTATTCAACTCAGCATCATCGTTGTTGAAGATCCGTAGCTATAACAATGAGAAAACAATAACTCCCAATCATTGTTATACAGTGTTATAGTATTATTACATAACATCAAAGTTCAATTGTATCACAACTTCGACAACAATACTATGGTGATATGTATCACTCCCCCTTAGTCAATACTTCATCTCTCATGAAAACCACTCCCCCTTACATAATGATCCGAAAACCATATGTATTTATAGTGTGAACTACACATTAATTCTCCCCCTTTTTGTCAATAAAATTGGCAAAGGTACGAAAATTAATGGGATCCTAATGAAATTTCCATAGAGATACTTCATGACCAAAAGAAAAGCACATATCAACTTTTTAGATGAAATCATATAGCCGAAACTAAATGCATTCATCAAGGAGTTTATAAAGATACAAGATAACGCCTATAATATTCCACAGCCGCACTCCCCACAAAGATTTGGCAATTAAGCACAAGTTCAATTAAGAACTCTCCCCCATATAATGTCATTCCCGAAAGAACAACAAGAGCGACCTTACTTTCACAAGAAAAGAAGGATTTCTTTGGACATTAACAAATCACATAAGAATATGAATTTGTATCCAAAAATCTCAATTAAATTAACCACAAGAGAACCCATGATTAATTTAATCGGAAATGCTTAAATAAGAGAACTTACGGAGCCGCACAATATTTACATAAAGATATGGATCAGGGAAGATCAATACTGCGGAATAAACAAAGATTCATTCTATTTTTCATCACTATTTGCACAATGACATATAATAGACTTTAATCTATGTAAACAAAAGTTCATCCTATCTTCCATCAATATTTGCATAATGACATTATAGGCTTAACTTTTGTTTGTCAAAAGTTCATTCAATCTTTTATCAATACTTGCATACTGACATATGAAAGACTTAACTTTTGACCACGTATGGTACAATCATAGTTCACAGACGCAAACACACATATCCCATAACAAGTTGCAATATATAAAACCATAAAGATTAATACTGCAAAAATCATCTTCCAAATAAACTTTAGAATTTAAACAAATAAATCTAAAAACATTGCAAGATGAAAACGTTGGCAATAGCTATGTGTACTCATAATAATGGCTATTCCAAACCCTAGTAATCCTTCTTAAAAACATAAGAATAAATTCTCATAAGAAGTTTCCTAGACATTATAGAGCTTTCTTAGAGCATCTAATGAGAATTCCTTCTCATTATTGAAAAACCCATTGATTATGGGATCGTTCAATTCCTCTAAATCTTCAGAAATATCAGTCAACTCACTAAGTTCTCTTTTTAGCTCACGCAAGGTGTTCTTTGTTAGAGACAACATTGTTCATAGTGAGTTATCTTTTCTAAAGAGGAAAACATTTGAGATTTTAAATCATTTCTTTTGTTGATGAAATCTCACCATACCTCTAAAGTTATTATCAAAATGACAACCTGACAAGAGGCAGTTAGAGGAAGAACCTTCTTCATCATTTGTATATCTCTCTTTCTTCTTCCTCGAGGAAGTGATTCCTTCACACAGATACACATTAACTGCTTCGACTACATCCCTTTTTGTGGTACCTCTAGTTACAGGAGCCATGAAACTATATCTTTCAAAGAAAAAAGAGGTGAAGAACACTTTGATTACAAATGAATATAAATAGACTTATGGACACCCAAACCCTAGAAGAACTTTGAACAAGTCTTTATTGGTTTATTATCCATTATCTAAATTATTAGGAGAATATTTTCTTAACAAAAATAGGGAATCTATACAAATACAAAACTTGAGCAACCCTGATGCAAACCTCATTTTCTCAAGTTAAAGATGAGGGTGCGGATGTTACTGGCATTAGACAGTGATGGAGTGAGCCGAATGCTCACATATTTTACCACATAATGGCTTATCAAGGTTTGTTGTATAAACAGATTTCTTACCTCGTCTGAATCTGGTACTACTGGATTTTTCAGGGAAACCTTGTTGATTATCCAAAGTCAAATTAATCCTTCGCATGTTCTTTTGAAGTTTGGCAATTCTTTTATTGTTCCTCTTGAATCTCCAACACATGCTTTGAACATGATTTGCATTCCCACAAAATGAACAGATCAATAAAGATTTTTTGTTTTGTTGAAATGCCTCCTGTTTATCACAACAGTCAACAAACGTTGTTCCACGATCAATTGGAACAAAAGTGTTGTTTGTGCTTACATTTTTGCTTTTAAACCCTAAACCATTTGTGTTCCCAAAGGACTTCTGACCGAATAACATTGCTGAGATTTTGTTAGAACTTCCAGATAACCTTTGTAGGTCATCCTTAAGAGTATTAATATCTTTTTCCTTTAGAGACGGTTTTGGTGAATTCATCATTAAGACAATCTATCTCAATATTTTTCACCTGGAGCGATGATTCAAGTTTCTTCAACGAAGCCTTTAGTTGAAGATTTTCTTGGAGAATCTCTTTAATCAAGAATTAAAAAATCTCTGTGTCAGACTCAAATTCTGAATCAGAAATTGAGTAGGTGAAGGTTTCTGCTGCAAGAGCTGAAAGTTCATTGCACCCATCAGAAGCATCCAAGATGTTGACACCCAGGGAAGATTTTTCTTGTATTGAACCATCTGAAGCAATAATTGGAGAGAGAGTCGTTCCTCACATCTTTTGCTTCTTTTTACAAAATCTTTGATCTTTTCTGTTATCAGTGATTTATCAAAATCAACATGATTGGAACAACATTCATCAGCCCAAGAGAAGTTAGAAGATTCACTTGTGTTGGTCACAACATTGAACGCAAATGCTCTGGCTGTGTTCTGATCAAGATCAAGTATTTTTAACTTTCCAATCAGAGTATTTCTGGAAAGCACATCAAGGTTATTTCCTTCAACGATGGCATGTTTCTTAGAATCGTATCTAGATGGCAGAGATCTGAGAATCTTCATCACAATGTCCTTTTCAGGAATAGTCTTACCCAATGCAAAAGATGCATTAAAAATTTCAGACACTTTGTGATTAAACTCATCAAATGAATCTTCATCTGCTATACGAAGGTTTTCCCAATCAGAACATAGGTTTTGAAGCCTAGCTTCTTTTTCACAAGTATTCCCTCCAAATACGGTTTCTAAGATATCCCAAGCATCTTTAGACCGAGTGCATGTAGTCACATGGTGCTGAAGATCTGGGGTAATGGCATGGATGATTGCATTCAATCCGTCAGAATTTTGCTTTGCGACAAGGATTTCTTCTGGACTATATCTACCAATATCCTTAGGTATAAATACATCACCTTCTGTATTAACCGGAGGATCATAGCCATTAACAACACGTACCCATGTTTGAAAATCACGAGCTTGATGAAAAGCACGCATAAGGATTTTCCACCATGAGTAGTTTGAGCCATCGAAGACTGGTGGTACGTTTATGGAGATAGAATTTCTGTCCATATAGTCAGATCGCTACAAACACAGACTTATGAGGTCTTAAACGTGTTTTCCTGCTCTGATACCAATTGAAAAAGCGGGGGTCTAACAACCTCACCAAATATTTCGCTTAGCAATCTGTATGGACTAACTCCAATATACTTACAAGAGAATCAACTAGACAGCTAGACTCAATCTTAAGAAAAGTATATCAAGGAGTTATATCTCAATCTCTCAATTCAATCCGCAATCAAACAAATAATAATTTGCGAGCCTGATTGAATATAAGAGAGATAACTTGAACGGTACCAAAGACCAATATTCAAGGATCAATCAATTTTAATCAACAACCAAAGGTTGGATTTACCAATTGATCGATTCAACGCACAGCCTGTGATATTTCAATTATATAACAAAATATAAATGCGGAAAAGAAATAACACAAACACCAGAATTTTGTTAACGAGGAAAATCGCAAATGCAGAAAAACCCCGGGACCTAGTCCAGATTTGAACACCACACTGTATTAAGCCGCTACAGACACTAGCCTACTACAAAGCTATCTTCGGTCTGGAATGTAGTTGAACCCTAATCAATCTCATACTGATTCAAGGTACAGTCATGCTCCTTACGTCTCTGATCCCAGCAGGATACTATGCACTTGATTCCCTTAGCTGATCTCACCCACAACCAAGAGTTGCTACGACCCAAAGTCGAAGACTTGATAAGCAAATCTGTATCACACAGATATACCTACGAGTTTTTGTTCCGTCTTTTGATAAGTGATGTAATTTGAAGTTGTAGTAAAAATGAGGTTGTCGTTCACTCGGATTTGTAGAGATTAAAGTTTTAAAAAAATACTAAATAAATATATACAAAAATATTAAACAATGGGCGAGAGGTATTGGAACTAAGGATTCGGCCAATCTTCCTAACATAAGGTTTAATTATTTATTCTCAACAATTTTAGCTCAAGAAATATAAACATGGACTCTATTTTTGCCAAGGTAGATTCTCAAAACATTAATTGTAAATGTTAAGCATGGGACATCAAATCACCTAAGCTAAGCATGACCGATCTAATCAAATGACAACCAATTTAATCAAATCATATTTCAATTAATTTTAATGCAAAAGTCATAAAAAGAATAAAAATAAATTTACCCATGTATGAAGTTCGGCCTCCTCCGTTGTCCCAGTGTTGGGGTTTAACTCATCATGTCGAAAACACACTCAAAATATGTATTCATGGCTCAAAAAGTGTTTACAAGAAGAGAAAATAATGAAACAGGAAACCTGCAACAGCACAAGTGCGTTACAGACCAACTGTTTCAACTCTCAACTGTTATGATGAAGATAATCGTTACAAATCTGAAGATAAATGTTGCAGAAGAGGATGAAGAAACTGTTACAATGAAGATAAACGTTGCAAACCAGTTGAAGAAACTGTTACAACGAAGATAAATGTTGCAAACCAGTTGAAGAAACTGTTACAACCAGTTGAAGAAACCGTCGTTGTTTCCCTGTTCTTCACGAGCAGCAGCAGCAGCAACGGCAACAACAGAGTTCTGAAAACTCTTGATTCACGCCTCCTGAGCTCTCCTCTCGACCCCAAACTCTTGACACCCCTTCTATGTGATCCTAGGAACCTATTTATACATCATTTCGACATTGAATCTCCTCCATTAACTACAAATAATCTTCTTTTACTCGGGTATATTTTTTTCCATTTTTTTTCATTGATTTTGATTTTCACGCATCTGCAGCTGTATTTCTTTCCTTCTATACCTTCTTCACGCTCTATAATATCGGTTAAATCTTCCAAGCACGTGCAGTACACGTTTAAATTTCTCACAACTCATGCAAGCTCATGTTTTTCCTCCAACTCCCTGTTTGGATTAAACCAAGTTATCCAGCCAAATTTGATCGATAAAATCACCCATACTAGCTTTCTATAGTCATATCACGTCTACCCACTAAGTTTCAGGGATTGAATCTTACTAAATCACGTCCAAACATCCGATCGAAATTCTGCTGTTAATGAAAAAAAATCCCGCCAAAATTCATTTTTTGAATTTGAGAAGAACATGTCCTCCCCCTAATCCTGCACGGGTGTCCCTTTAGCACTTGTCTTATGGGGTGCAAATAGTAATTTTTGGGCGTAGATAGTAATTTTTCCGGGGTTCCTCCGACACATTTTTGGGGTGCTTCCGGTGCATTTCTTGGGTGCCTTTAGTACTCTATCCTGGGGTGTAAAACACCACTTTTCGAGCCAATTTCGCCGCAAGAGCTTATTTCTCTAAAAATACCTACAAAGACATAAAATAACAAAATAAATACAAAATCGAACACTAACAATATATACAATTGAGACATATTAGACACAATAATGCATCTATCAATAAGTCAAGGTGAACAGGAACCAATTGATAACCCGAACTTATATTCCCGAAGAACAATCTAGTATTATCAATCACCTCACAATAATCTTAATCGATTAACGAAACAAGATATTGTGGAATCACAAACGATGAGACGAAGGTGTTTGTGACTACTTTTCTATCTTGCCTATCGGAGATATAAATCTCAAGCCAATCTTACGATTGTACTCAAACACGATAGAAAACAGCAAGATCAGATCACGCAACTACAGAGAAAATAGTTGGGTCTGGCTTCACAATCCCAATGAAGTCTTTAAGTCATTAACCTACAGGGTTTCGTGAAAAACCTAAGGTTAAAGGAGATTCGAATCTAGATTATACAACTAGTATCACACAGGAGGTGTGGGGATCAGATTTCCCGGTTGCTAGAGTTCTCCTTTATATAGATTTCAAATCAGGGTTTGCAATCTAAGTTACCTTGGTAACAAAGCATTCAATATTCACCGTTAGATGAAAACCTGATTAGATTCAAGCTAATATCTTTCAACTGTTAGATCGAACTTAACTTGTTATACACAAATGAAATGTAACTTCATTTAGGTTTGAGTAACCGTACCTAAACGTGTAAACTTAGTCGGTTCAACAATAGTTAATCAATGGTTAGCCATATGAGCACTTTCATATCAACCTTATTCATCTTTACCATAACTAGTTCAAATGACTCAGATGAACTAGTTAGAGAGTTGTTCAATTGCTTAGATCTCATAGAAGTATACAAGACGCAATTGAAGCAAAATCGATTATGATTCACTCGAATCAATTCATGAACATTATAGCCACTGTTTGCAAAGATTGCATTCCTTATTATATAAATGTTTTAGTTCATGAACAAACCGATTTTAGAAAGTAACCTCCTTAAGTATGAAAACGGGTACGCATACTTAAGTAACCGGATTGAGTTTGTTTTTCACTTCCAAACTCCAGCAGAAATTCACGGACGTGAAATTTCCGTCAGTATGCGTACGGGTACGCATACTTACCCGGATTTCCAACAACCGCCAGTACGCATACGAGTACGCATACTTTGGGTTCCCGGTTTTGGACTTTTACACTAATTTGAGAACACACTATGTTTATATCCAACCATGGTTACTTGTTCTAAACTCCCATTTCAATCATTGAAATTTTCTTCGAGGATGTTAAAATAGTTGTTATTCACAAACTATTTTCATCAAAGCGATTTTCAAGTTATTGAAATAATCAACATGACTTTCGTCACGAGTAAAGATGAACTTGTCTAAAGCGAAAGCTTACCAACATATATTTCGAGAAATAGATAAGCGAGATATACTCGGTTCGAAATAGCAAATGTGTATAATTGAAGTCTATATAGCAATACGACTTTTGTCTCAAATAGGAGATAGAATAGATAGACTTTTGAGTGATAGATAAGTTCAAGTCTCCACATACCTTTTGTTGATGAAGTTCCACAAGTTCCCTTGAGTAGTTCTTAGTCTTCATTCGATGAACGCCGTGGAGTCTAAGGCTCAACTACACTTACTATCCTAATCCGAGACTTAGCTATAAGTAGACTAGAAATCAAGACTTATAGTTTTGGCAACTAAACTTGACAAACAAGCTTGAGATAGCAACGCTTGCGAGTTCGACCGAGCAGTACTCTAACAAATAGTATCCTTTGAAATCTGAAGACAACTCATATAGTAAGCTGGTATTGTATTGGTGATAGTCTTAATCATAATAGACTTACCACATTGAGATAAAGTCATGTATCTCCATATTGAAATTTTAGATTTAACTTTGTTTAGAAGATGAGAGAAAGATAGCTTTTTACCTTTTCCAGTAATAAGTGAGATACCCAAATACTTCTCATTAGGATTCATTCTTTGGACCTTTAGTATTTTTGAAAGTAATCTGCAAAACCTTTTAGGAACATTGACACCAAAGTGAACACTTGATGTACTGAAGTTAACCAACTGACCAGAGGCCTTGCCAAATCTATCAATAACATGAAGCAGATTATGTGCATTATGCAGATCAACATTAACAAATAAGAGACATTCATCAACAAAACATAAGTGTGAAATAAAAGGAGCTGATGGAGCAATTTGATGCCTTGTATGAGATTATTCTGCTCATCATCTAAGAGTTGTATGTTTCCTTCCTGACACATAAGCAGCTTGTAAAGGACTTCTAATCTTACTCGTGATTTCTTCATTCTTAAAGACAAAATTATGGAGATAGTCTTGTATGTAGTATTACACAAAGCTACAGCCCTTAAATCGGAAGGGATTTGTTTTTTTGGTTTTTGGAATAAGACTGATATTGGTATTGTTTAGACTCATAAGCAAGTGACCAGAAATACAAAATTTCTTGACCATTTCAATTTGTCAGCATCAACTATCTCCCAATGAGATTGAAAAAATCCAGATGGAAACCAATTGTTGAAGGGATATATTGAAGTAAACCCTCATCCCTAGGAGCAATAGAAATACGAAGATCCTTATATTGACAAACAAGAAAATATTCTGAATCATTTCTAAATGAATACCAGCTCCCATTTCCATGAGAGCAGTAATGTTATTTATGAATCTTAATATATTTTTGCACCATTAAATATGCCTCAAAACATAATTCCTTTTGCTATGCTTCATAAAAAAAAAAACGCCGTGCCATATCACGTCTCACAATTATCCCGCATCCTGGCGAATGAAAAGTATGATCTCCAAACGCTTTTGTAGCAATCCTGTTATAGGGGCGGAGGATTTTATTAGAGGGGCGGAAGCTAATAGGACAAAAAGGGTCATTACATGGTAATTCAAGTGCCCCTTATCCAAAAAAAACTGAAACTGACTAATTAACCCTTACATAGTTTAGTGTTGATAATCTAGTTTAGTGTTAATGATTAAGTTTCACTTCAACTAGCTCTAAATCAAAACAAAATCATATTTTAGAGTTTTATAAAAAAGATAAAAAAGTTTAGAGGAGAAGAAAAGAAAAACTTTTGTGATATTTGTGAAACCCTAGATTTTTGTTGCTCAAAGTTAAAAAAAAATTACCAGGTATATTTCTAAATTAGTCCCAACTAGCTTTTTGTTGCTCAAAGCTATCTAAAGTACGTAAAAAATTCAATTTTTTTACATTTTCAAAGCTAATTACGGTTGGAATTTTTCTCGTAACCAACCGTAAATCTTAGTTACGGTTTGAAAAAGATGAATTACCAACCGTAACTGGTTAAATTTGGGGAAAACCAATCGTAAAATCAGTTACGGTTGGTAACCAAATGCTCAAAACGAACCGTAACTTAGTTACGGTTCGTAAACTAAAATGGTTACCAACCATAACAGTATTTATGGTTCATCTCGAATTTTAGTTATGAACCGTAATTGGTGACCTTTCTGAACTATGGTTCCTGGGTTATTTACGGTTCGTAATTCTGGTGTCGAAATCAACCGTAAGTGAACTTACGGTTGGAAAAAAAAACGTAACTTAAAAAATTTCTCAGATATAAGAACATACGGTTGGTAATTGAACTATTACCAACCGTAACAACATCAAAATCTCCTGTTACGGTTCGTAATTGAGTTAAAATCAACCGTAACTCACATAAACCCAGAAATTTGAATTTCAATTTTCATCTAAAACCCTAATTTTTGATAGAAATTAAACTTAAATCGAACAAAATAAACTAAACCCTAACTGGGTTTTTCAAAACATACCTCATATAAGTCATTACACTACACTTGATTAATTTTCTAATCACCGATTAATCGAAGACGATGAAATTTTCAGTTTTAATGGAGGTCACAGTTGATGGGAGGAGGAGAAGAGAAGAAGAAGGAAAACAAATTTTCAATTTAGCTTTGATTTAGGTTAAAAAATGGGGGGTAATCTAGACAATTTACAATACCATTTGGACACCCCCTAACCAACTAGAGGGACATTATTATCATGCTTCCGCCACTCTAATGAAACCTTCCACACCTATAACAGGGATTGTTTTGTAGATATGAGTCACGATTCCACCGAGACATAAGTTAAATTATGGATAAGATCACTAATTATATTTTGTTTGCTTAGAAGTTAGAACTGACACTTCACTACACCACATTGGAGCTGACACTTCAACTAACCTCAAAAACTCTTTGTTTCCTCTGGAAAAGCAGCCAAACTCAATTAACTGGACCACTTTGTAAACCCTAGTTCACAAATAAAACCCTTTTCCATTCAAGCCGAACTCCGTGACTTCAATTTCTTCCTGAGTTCATTCATCCATGGACATCAGAGTGTTTTTCATTCTTCTTGTTATATTAACTACAACATTTGATTCATTTGTAGAATCAAAATATATAGTTTATAATACTAGTCAAGGTATTGTTCCTGGGAAAATCAATGTTCATATGGTTCCTCATACTCACGATGATGTTGGTTGGTTGAAAACTGTTGATCAGTACTATGTTGGTTCCAACAATTCTATTCAGGTCTAATCTTTCCCCCCAACATTTCAGTTTATAATTGGATTTTTTTGGAGGAAATGTTGACTTTCGTTGTTTGTTGTCAAACTTTGGTATAGGGAGCTTGTGTTCAAAATGTATTGGACTCGTTGATTCCGGCTTTGTTAGCCGATAAAAATCGGAAGTTTATTTATGTAGAAATGGTAAGATCAATAGTCTTTGTTTCTGTTTTGTTAATGGAACTGATTTGGGTGTTCAAAGAGCCTGCTTATGTATGAAACTATAATTATCTCTTGTAAAAATTTGATATTAGTGTGATTTTGTTTGATGAATCATGCGTAGGCATTTTTGGAGCGTTGGTGGGATGATCAGAGTGAGGAGGTCAGAAGTACGGTGAAAAAGCTTGTTAGTTCGGGTCAATTAGAGCTCATGTATGATTTGGTTTCGCTTTGTTGAAATAATTTTGAACGTATTGGGATAAGATATAACAATTGAACGTATATTGATAAGATATAACAAAATTGTGTTTGGTAAGCTGAATATATCTGGTGGCTACAATCCAGAAAGATAATATTTGGTGGCTCATGTGTGATTTGGGCTGTACAGAAATGGGGGAATGTGTATGCATGATGAGGCGTCGCCACATTACATTGATATGATTGACCAGACGACTCTTGGACATCGGTTTATTAAAACGGAATTTGGTGTGACTCCAAGGATTGGTTGGCAAATTGATCCATTTGGACATTCGGCCGTGCAAGCTTACATGTTGGGAGCACAGGTTCTTTTGTGCTTTCCTATGTTCAAGACCAGATAGGGTCTTTTAGACACCACCTTTATTGTTTCTGTATAAAGCACACACACTGCTATATTCTTTGAAGAAGTTAATTTGTGAATATAGTGTCTATGCTGATGTGGATTGCCAAAATGTTTCTGCTGTAGGTGGGATTTGATTCTCTTTTCTTTGGTCGGATTGATTACCAAGACAGAGAAAAACGGAAAAAGGAGAAGACCCTTGAGGTTGTATGGCGGGGTTCGAAGTCCCTTGGTTCATCAGCGCAGGTGACATTACCTAAATGCATTAAAAAATGATATGAACAATACATTTGATTACTTGTTGTTATTATTATAGCTAGTTGTTAAAGTTTTGCTCTTCGTTCTCTTACGCTAGTTAGTATTGTGTCACATTTCATAGCAGATACTTTTTGTAATGTTGCAGATTTTTGCTGGTGCATTCCCTGAAAATTATGAACCTCCCAGTGGTTTTTATTTTGAAGTTAATGCCGAGTCACCTGTTGTTCAGGTAATTAAGGCATGAGAAAGGACTTTTGAAAGGCTCTTGAATTATTAATGATAAGAAGTTACTATCATCCTGTCTGTGTTGCAGGATAATATGAAATTGTTCGATTACAATGTTCAAGAGCGAGTTAATGACTTTGTAGCTGCTGCAGTAGCACAGGTAAATTCAGTATGACCGTGTTCTTGAGTTCCATATGATCTTCAGAATGTTATTATTGGTACTTTTGATGTCACATAAGTTTTAGTCTTCACATCATATGAGAAGTAGCGAAAGTTCTGTCTAACTGAACCTCTAATCTTTCTCAGGCTAACATAACTCGAACAAATCATATTATGTGGACCATGGGGACAGATTTTAAGTACCAATATGCACACTCATGGTACAGGAATATGGACAAGCTCATCCACTATGTCAATTTGGTAAGTGGTCACCCATATCCATTTAGAAAGTGCTGATTGCTACTCTTGGTAATAGCTTTATCCTGATGCTTATAGGATGGGCGCGTCAATGCCTTCTATTCAACACCATCTATTTACACTGATGCTAAATTTGCAACAAATGAATCGTGGCCACTCAAGACTGATGACTACTTTCCGTGAGTCTTAACACTTGAATTAACCTTTCCTTCATTATTCATTTTTATCTTTGTAAAAATAGAAGCGTGCTGTTTTCAGATATGCGGATCGTGCAAATGGATATTGGACAGGATACTTTACGAGTAGGCCAGCTTTGAAACGCTATGTCCGCGTAATGAGCGGTTACTACCTAGTAAGTTATTTGTTCCCTGATTCATTTTGAGTAAGAATTGCGTCTTCTATAGTTTGGAATTTTTTTCTTTTTCGTTGCTTACAAGCCTATGTGCAACCAGGCAGCAAGGCAATTGGAAGTCTTCCAAGGACGGAGTGAATCTAGCCCCACGACGGACAGTTTGGCTGATGCTTTGGCGATCGCTCAACATCATGATGCAGTTACTGGAACAGAACAGCAACATGTGGCTAATGATTATGCTAAACGATTGTCATTGGGCTATGTTGAGGTGCATAATTTAGGTGTACTAGCAAAAGATTGTTCTAGTTTGTTCCATGCCTTACTTTAACTTGAAATTCTTATTCCTGAGTATTTTATTATCAGGCCGAGGAGTTGGTTGCATCTTCACTTGCCTGCTTTGTAGAATCGAAATCAGAACCTAGATGTGGGAAAACATTGACTAAATTTGACCAGGTAACATGTTCTTGTGTGATGTTTATCGATCGGTCCATAAAATATTTAGCTGTGTCCTCCAATCTAATTTCATTCTCACATATAAGAGAAATAGAAGAACTTCTAATGCATGCAGAATATTGAAACTTAACATCCCCAGCGTTTTATTTTCTTGAAATGTTTTCTTGTTTTCCTCCTGTTTAATGTCGGTTCCCCGTTCCCGAATTGCAAATGAAGATAAATCACAACTGGTTTTTTCCCCTTAAATGAGGCAGAACAAAGTCAGTGGAATTCTGTTTTGTGGATACTATATTGTTTATGTTTATGCAAGAAGTCGGGCCAAGGCCAAACAACTGTTTTCTAGTTCACGTGAAGTGAAATTATTAATGCTGAATAACGATTAGAAACCTATCTTCTGCAGTGTCCTCTTTTGAACATAAGCTATTGTCCTCCATCAGAAGTCGATTTCACAAAAGAGAAAAGCTTGGTAGGGTCTCTTCCTTTTTTTTTCTCTTTCTTTCCCGATATATTAATGATTACTAAGTTCTCTCATTCCTATTTTTTGGGTTCCTTTTCCAGGTTATCGTTGTTTACAACCCACTTGGGTGGAAACGGGAGGACGTAGTTCGGATTCCAGTAAGCATTTTTGATCTGATTCATTTTAATGGCAGTGTGCATAGTTTTGTTACCTGTTTCCCCTTCGCTTGTCATTCTTGTTGGATATTAAAAAATCCAAAGCTTTTCCAGCTGTGTCTCTTCTAGAGAATATAACAGTGGACTCAGTTTTCTTTGCCGATGGGATTAACAACATCTCTAAATGACATTATAGTTAGCTGTTATTTAAAACCACAGCTAGATTGTGGTGTAGATACATTTGAAGTGCCCTTGTTCCATTTCTATTTAAATTTACATCTTTGCCCCAGATCATCAGCGAATCAGTTACTGTACGAGATTCAAATGGAAAAGAAGTTGAGTCGCAGCTCATACCTCTAGTTAATGCTTCTGCAACCATTAGAAATTACTATGTTAAAGCATACTTGGGTATAACTCCAAGTGAGGCACCTAAGTATTGGCTAGTATTTTCAGCATCGGTACCTCCTCTCGGTTTCAGCACTTACATTGTCTCAGGTGCAAAAGGAGCAGGTTAGTCCTTTTATCTTCATTTTTAATGTCAGATTTTCCTAGATATTGACACTGATGGCTGTATTGTTATTTTGTTTGTTACAACTGCAGGCATTAGTTCTGCAATGTCAACAACACTTGCATCAAACGGAGGTGATATGAAAGTTGGGCAAGGGAATCTGAAACTCATTTATGCTGAAAATGAAGGCAAACTTACTCATTATATTAATAGCAGAACCTTGGTAAGATATGTGGTTAATGCGTTGCGTGCAAAATAGACTCCTGTGATTATCATCTCTGTAACTCTTTATCTGCATAAGATTATCGTGATTTTATTTCTTGTGCTATATTGTTAGCAAATTCTGCATAACTAAAGTCTTTGTTTACTTTCAAAGGTTAACTCACCTTTAGAGAACTCATACAGTTTTTATGCTGGACATCTTGGAACCAAAGAGGATCCTCAGGTAGTCGGTTATTTTCAAGCAATTTTTTTTTGTAAACCGTCTCAGTCTATTATGTTTTTTATGGAACGCTTATGTTTTTTAATTTATTTGTAATGATAAAAAATTTACCATTTGTGACTTTCTTTCTTCTTCTTTCTGCTAACTAAGGCCTCGGGAGCATATGTCTTCCGGCCAAATGGCACTTTTCCCATCAAAACTGAAGCGAAGGTACATTATGCCCTCTAAAGTAATTGTTCGTCTAAGATATAGATTGTGGAAGTCAATTTTAAATGTTCTGTTGGTGCAGGCTCCGTTGACTGTTTTCCAAGGACCAGTTGTGGATGAAGTACATCAAAGGATCAACCCATGGATCTATCAGGTTCTCTACCTGTCAAAGTTTTACTATTCACGCGTCGTCTTCACACCCTCGCCGTTCTGTTTCATTAATACTAAAGCCTTTGCAGATCACTAGGGTCTATAAAGGAAAGGAGCATGCTGAAGTTGAGTTCATCGTAAGTGTGCCGTCTACTTCTGTTTGCTACTCACTGTGGTTATGTGTAACCATAGTACAAAGTTGATGTTAACATCTCTCTCTCTCTCTCAATGATGGTCTCGAACTTCAGGTTGGACCTATCCCTGTTGATGATGGAACTGGGAAAGAAATTGCAACACAAATTACAACTAACATGGAGACAAATAAGACCTTCTACACAGATTCCAGTGGACGGGATTTCATAAAAAGGGTATGTAACATATATTGCATATATCTGCAGTTATTCTCAGAGTTTTCATGTTGCTAGCCAGTATCCTAGTCAGTTCATGTCTTTGACTAACATATTAAGTATATAGATAAGATTATACTGTATTTCTTTTGTGCTCAAAATATAGGAAGGTTTTGGTACGAGTGTTGCTGCCTTTTTTTTTTCCTGTAAATTTTGAGTAAATACTTAAAGTTGGATTTCATGTTTGATTTCCAGATTCGAGATTATAGAACAGATTGGGACCTGGAAGTGCATCAGCCTGCTTCGGGAAATTATTATCCTGTATGTTTCTTGTAAAAGAAATAAGTGAAGCATTTGTGTTCAATGTTTTGTTTGTCTTTAGAAAGATTATGGATTTTATGTACCAAGTTTATTTTCCCTTTCAGATTAACCTCGGGTTATACATCGAAGATAAAAGCACAGAGCTCTCAGTTTTAGTGGACCGAGCTGTAGGTGGATCCAGCTTAGTGGATGGGCAGATAGAGCTCATGCTCCACAGGTTTTCATCTTCTCTTTCTTACGTGTCAGTGCATAAATAGGTGTCTACTGTCTAGGTGATAATTTCTTCATTAGTTTTCATTTCCGTGGTTACCTTCAGTGCCACTAGTTATTAACTTTAAGTGTTAGTCTCAGACCTTCTTTTCCTTTTCTTTCTCTCCTTTTGGTAATACAGGAGGCTGCTCCACGATGATGGTAAAGGAGTTGGAGAGTCGCTAAATGAAACAGTATGCGCCCTTAGTGAGTGCAAAGGACTAACAGTAAGTGCATCTTCCAACCTTTTTAGTCACATGATTATGTGGTTTATTGAACGGAACCAAACTCTTACTGGATTGTCCCCGTTACTGCAGATCCAAGGAACCTTCTATTTCCGAATTGATCCTTTAGGAGAGGGTGCCAGGTGGCGCCGATCATTTGGACAAGAGTTATATTCTCCGTTTCTTTTAGCCTTCACTGAACAGGTGACTGGAAAAATATCTGACAGTACTCGTTTTACTGGTGTTGCCCGTTGATCCTCATATGCTTGCTTCTTAACTTCTGATTTGGCAGGAAGGAGATAACTGGACTAGCTCCCATGTTCCTACGTTTTCCGGGATTGATCCTTCCTACAGTTTACCTGATAACGTGGCATTAATAACTCTACAGGTATGAGTATTGTCCTTGTGATAGGAGTCATGGGAAAGTAATGTGTTCCTTTGCTCAGTTCGAAACGATGAAAGAGAGTAGAATACTTACTCCATAGGAACTCAACCTTGGAATAAATAAAATTTAGACAATCGAACTCTAAACACTAACTGCGCCACGGTGGAACTCTGGACAATTCAGCATTGACTAGAAAATCTGGTTTCTGATGTTTCTCAACCTTTGCTCCCCAAGCCATCTCACCAATAAAGCTCGAACTTCACAAAAAATAAGTTGATGATCTTTTTCTGAATCTGCAGGAGCTTGAGGCTGGAAAAGTTCTACTTCGGTTGGCACACCTATATGAGGTAATTATTTATCTCTACCTAGTAGTTTACCCCTGAACAGTAACTCATTTTTTATAATACTGGAGTCAACCCAAAAAGTAATGCATGTTCTTATAAATTTCTCTTAATAACTGAAATGTGCAAGGTGGGAGAGGACGCTGATCTTTCTGTAATGGCTCATGTCGAACTGAAAAAATTGTTCCCTAACAAGAAGGTAAGTTCTCTGCATGAGACTGAGACTCTTTATTGGGGTAGGGATCCTAGGGGGCAAAATAGGGCTAGTGGGCCAGCTGACATTGGGGGCAATGGCTCCATAAACTATACTGATCTGAGCAGCACGTATAATGTTATATATATACGTTGTAAATTATTGGTTGTACTTCACAGATAAAGAAGGTAACAGAGCTGAGCTTATCTGCAAACCAACAAAGAGAAGAAATGGAGAAGAAGAGATTGGTTTGGAAAGTAGAAGGCGCTTCAGAAAAAGAACCGGAAGTTGTGATAAGGGGAGAACCTGTCGATCCTACGAAACTGGTGGTAGAGTTGGGGCCAATGGAAATACGAACCTTCACTGTTGATTTGGAGTACATATACCTGAAAGATCAAAATGTTTCTGTAGGTTCCTCTCACATCTAGAATGACCGTCCTCTTCTTGTTGATTTGCAAGTTTAAATGTTGCAGAGAGCTACTCTTGAAGCAGTAGAGATTGTAAATAATGTCCAGCTAAATAATGACCCACCGAATTTTTCCATCACATGCTTTGGTAGTGATTTTCTTTTTATTTATTTGAACAATTCCATATAATCTTGGAAATATTCCTGCTAGTACCACAACTCCTCGGTGCAACAACGTTTAAGCCTCTATATCTACCATTTGCCCGTTGAGTGGAAGCTGCCTATTGCCACTAGATTCACTCTTGGGCGTAAAAAGAAAGAGTACCCACCGTTGATAAAAGAGAACCAGGGAGCATGATTCTTTGTAAACTTTGAGCCACGTTTCGTCGAAACATTCAGATTCCATCACGTGTTTCTTCCTCCTCTTCTTTCTTCTTAAAAAAGAACCAGTGTCGTTCCCAAAAACTCAGACTCATTTTTTCGAAGGAATGAGATGTGTTAGGGTTTCTTCCTCGTCGTCCTCATCATCATCAACAAATTCACTCGTCGTTCTCGCCATTCAAACTTCAAATTTCTCAGATTACAAGAAATATTATATTAACCGAGTTGAATCAAGATTCTCTCCTACTTTCAAACTAATGTGCGGCACTGTATTGTAAGTATCAACTATTATTTTCTTCTTCTTTCAATTTCTTAAACACTATAATGTGTAGTATTTTTTATATCTCTATCTTTCCGAGTGCCTATACTCGAGTCAAGTTCACTAATGATCTCGTTTAACTGAATATTTGACTTAGTAGATGTATTATGAATGTGTTGATTTAAGTAGCTTGTAAGTGTTTGATAAGTTTCCGTTGATTTTGATTAGGCACTTGGTGTTTACACATGTATATTCGATTTAGTATGTGCTGCAACAGTGTTGATTTAAGTAGCTTTTAAGGTTTTCAAATGGCTTTTCTGTTGATGTTGGATTAGGATGAGTCTTTGTTTGTTTCTTTTTGGTAGGTGGATAGCAATTAGGAGGGCATGCATCTGACTTAGATTCTGATGGATCTTGAAACTATAATTCAAGAGTGATGATTTAAGTAGCTTAAGGTTTTAATAGTTTTTCTGTTGCTGTTGGATTAGTTTTTTTTTTTCTTTCTCTTTTTGGGTTGGACGTAGGAATTATGATGTTTATGAGTTTTGAATTTTCAGGTTATAGGTGTTAATATCCAACGATTTTACTATTCTACCAAATAGACGTCTGCATTGGATTGCGAAGTCTAAGTTTGCATTTAGTGGTTTATCAATTGTTGATGGTTTTTCTTGTAGAGTAATAAAATTGTTGGGTGTTGATACTTATGACTTGGGGTTTAGATTCAGAACTTATTAACACTCTAAATATGCATGGGTGTTTGGAACATTGATAAGAGCTGGTTGATAAGTTAGGACGCATGGCATCTGGCATATGGCATATTAACGAACGAGCTAAATTATATCTTTTCATTTTTCTGGTTTGTCTCCCTATTTACTTGTAAGAAAGGCACAGACAGAAAGAAGTTCTATATGTTTTTGTTCCAATGATCTTTGCTGAACTGTTTTTGGGTACAATATTTTGTTGAATATGGTGCAATAAGGATGCGTACGTGTCTCATTAGCTGATAAAGCTTCTACATGAGTTTGCAGCATTCCCTTTTCAATTGTAATAGGTTATCTGTATCTTTCGAGCATCATGTGAGGTAGGCCTGATTATACTAGTATATGCATTTGACTTCGAATTTAGATAGCTCTTGAAACTGTATACCAAGAATGTTGGAATAAGTAGCTTGAGTTTCTGATTGCCTTTCTTTTTTTAATTAGATTTTCAAATTTATTTTTTTTGATCTGACTGGTAGGAGTTATGATGTTAAACAAGTTTCAAATTCTAAGTTGCAGGTATTAATATCCGGCGATTTTACTATTCTATTAGAGAGACATCTAAATCAATTTTTAGATTTGAGTTGCCAGTTAAAGAAACTTATTTTATTTCATTGATGATGAGGTAAACACCGATGTAGATATTTCTCTAATAGAATGGTAAAATTGTTGGATATTGATATCCATGATATGAGTACGGAGTCTATGAGCACGTAAATTACTCAATCAGTTCCAGCAATACTGGTCAAAAATTAGAATAAAAATTGGTTTGTCAAATTTAGGATGGTTAAGTATCTCATTTGCGGGTAAAGCTTGTAAACAAGTTCGCAGACTCCCTGTCAACAGTAATGCTTTACTTACAGAGATTGTTGATTTAAGGAGCTTCGGTCATTGCAAGGTTTTCTGTTGAGACTAGGTTAGGATTTTTGTGTTTTGTTAAACCTGTACCAGCTTAAGATTCTTTTTAATTGGTTGGTATCAATTGAGATGCTAGATGCGTTTTAAATTCAAGTCATAGGTACTACCATGTAACGGTTTTACTACTTAGAGATGTGTCCCCGTTACCGTGCGATTCTTAGTCGCCTTCATTAACACTTGGTCTGTTACTTGAATGTAGATGCCCCTTAATACAGTAGGAAAATTGTCTAGCATTGATACCCATTACTTGAGTTTAAAACTCATCAATACTTCAGTGAATATTGACTCGTCAAAAATCAAATGAAATAAAAACTGGTCTTGTCAAATTTAGGTTGCATGAATATCTTATGCACTAATAAAGCTTGTAGATGAGTTTGCAGCATCCCTTTGAGCACTTTTCTTTCAGCAATGCTGGTTGTCTTGCCTTCTAAGCTTGCAGTCTAGGCTTATTCGTCTATATACCACTATGTGCCAACATAAGAATTGATATTTGAGTTGCGATCGATACAAAAAATCAACTAGCTTTTCAAGTTAGAACTTGCTTTTCTCTGATCGGTCGGTAAAAATTGGCTTCCTGACAAATTTCTAATTCAAGTTATAATCAACATTTAGCGATTATATTACTCTGCTGGAGAGGCATCTGTAATGGTTCATCAATCAGAAGTTGCAAATTAACTATACTAGTTAATTATGAGTTGCAAAACTGCTGTAGATGTCTCTCTAGTAGAGTGGTAAAGTTGTTGAATTTTGATATTCACAATTTGAGCCCGATATTTATTAACATCCTAATTTGTACTGATCGATTAATACGAAACCAAAATAAAATAAGTCAAATGAAGCTCGTTATGGGTTTGGAGTATTTCCTTTAAGACATGATATGTCACTTAGATCTGTTTCTTTCAGAGTATTGATAGATTTTGGAACTGTATTTTTAGAGTATTGGTTTTCTGTTGATTTTTTTGTAGGCTAAGATCTGCGTTTTTCTTCCTTCTCTTGTTTCTTCTTCTCTTTTTTCTTGGATGGTAGGAATTAAATGTTGACGAATTTGAAA
Source organism: Papaver atlanticum (assembly GCA_023531105.1). NCBI lineage: Eukaryota > Viridiplantae > Streptophyta > Magnoliopsida > Ranunculales > Papaveraceae > Papaver > Papaver atlanticum. The sequence goes on along the minus strand of JAJJMB010001096.1, from coordinate 2,611,971 downwards.
TTCAGATTGTTGGTATTAACATTTAATGATTTTACTATTCTATTTGAGAGGCATCTGCTTCGCTAATATCGTTATGAGTTCTAAGATATTAATTAGCTAAACTTGTTAGTTGATGATTAGTTTGAATACTCTTGTAGATGTCTCTTTAATAGAGTGGTAAAGTTGTTGGATATTGATGTCCACGATTTAAGTTTGGAATTTATCGGCACTTTATTTACTATGGAAGGCAATAAAATAAAATAATTAGTCAATCAAAATTAAGATGTTCAAATGTCTAATTCAATTTCTCTAGATGATTTTGCGGTATTAGTGAGAGAAAAAAAATTCCTCTAGCGTGAAAGAGGTAGGGCAGGTAGTATTGCTTTTACGAGCTTGCAGATTAGGCCATTTCAGCTGTGTACTCCAGTCTCAAAGTTCGCCTTGGAGTTGCAATTGGCACACAGTAATTGATTAGCTTCTTCATATTGCTTTAGTTGCTGGGTTATGAACAAGACGATAGAGCGTTCTCATTCGTTTCCCTAGTTCACTTGTAAGAATGGCATGAACAAACTGAGTTGGCCATGCTGTTGTTGTCATGTTAGTTGGTGAACTCTGCCTGGACACAATTTTTTGGCATTTTTCTTTGGAATATGGTATCATTCGTTTCCCTAGTTCACTTGTAAGAATGGCATGGACAAACTGAGTTGGTCATGCTGTTGTTGTCATGTTAGTTGGTGAACTCTGTCTAGACACAATTTTTTGGCATTTTTTTGTGGAATATTGTGTCGATCTAACTACAAACAAACAAATTCCGGTCCATCAAGAATTCAATGTTAAAGCAATTATGATGCTTATGGCATGCTTTTGGGTTACCTCTCAACTCTTTATGGGGGGACTTTCATCACTTGTGAAAAAAGTTGTCAGTGTCTTTGTTGATGGGGTGGAGTATTTCTGATAAGCTACATAGTGGGTTGATAGATATCTTTAAAATTGAATTCTTCACAAAATGGCCTACAGTTGAGTTTCACTAAAATTTGGTAAGTCGGTTGCATTACCAGAATAATAAAAAAGAATCCTATTATTTTTTTTTATTATTATTATTTTTTATTTTTTTTTGACAAAGAGAAAGATATTATATATTAAGGAAAGGATACATCAACTGCTAGTTTTACAGAGAGAGCTGATGATGGAACAAACCACCATTCTCCAGGATTATAACTTCTAAGGACAGATTTAGCCAAACAATTTGCCGCTTTATTACATATTCTAGGGATATGCACACAAGACTAGTTGTTATGATTATTACACATTTTAACACACTTATTTAATAGAGGAGAAGATTGCCAGTAGGGAAGCAAACCTTCATTTACAAATAAAACCACATTCCTACAGTCAGACTCAAAGATTACTCTGTTCCAGTTGTTTTGTATTGCATAGCTTCTAGTAAGGCCCAACTTTCAGCCCGATGAACATGATTTACTCTTCTAAGAACTCCTTTTCCTGCAACATAAGAGCTTGTAGAGTTTCTTGTTAACATAACAATACTAGCCAAATGGAAAGGCTTATGAAAAGAAGCATCCACATTGATTTTCAAAATGTCTGGTGGAGGAGGATTCCAATGATATACATGCTCTACAGAATGTCTAGTATGTGATGGATGAGTACTATTGACAATATCAGTGAGATACTTAAAAAGAGGCAGTAAAGCAGAGTTAGGGTTAACAATTTCTTGCTGAAATTGAACCTTACACTTGTATTTCCATATATGCCAAATAGTTGCAATCATGCCATGTAAAGAAGGAGTGTCTGAAACAAAGTTGATGATCGAATCTGTTGGCCACGAAGCAATCCAGTCCTGAAGAGTAGAAAACCGTTGAATATAATTAAAGTGTTGAGGTAGACAAGCTTTCCATATTGCATTAGCAAAGGGGCAGGTAAAGAATAGGTGATTGATATCTTATATTCGCCAAGTATTGCAGAGGACACAGATATTATCATTTGCAGTTGTTATGTGCAAATTTGCTTTAACATGAAGTGCATTATGTATACCTTCCACATAAAGATCTGTAATTTGTAAGGAATTATCAGTTTCCAGAATTTCAACCAAAAAGTAGTGTTTAAAGAAGTTGGTGTTGATGGAGAGTTAATAGCACATAAATGATGGTAAGTTGAAGCAGTAGAAAAATTGGCCAGATGAAGTAGGAGGCCAAATTAGTTTATCCCGAGATTGCAGTTTCAAAGGGATACTTAAGATAGAGTGCACCTGATTTGGGGAGAACAACTGATAAAGAAGATCAACATTCCAGTGGGATGCATGTGAGTCAATTAGTTGAGAGACCCATTGAGTATCAGATGTATTGAGAGCATCCCAAGAACACAAAGCTGAGGTTTCACTTGGAATCCAATTATGCTTCCATATGTTTATTGTTGTGCCATCACCAACTTGCCATTTACTGAATTTTTGAACAATCTGAATACCATGTACAACACTTTGCCAAATCCAGCTGGAGTTGTATTTAAGATCATGAGGAGGTTCATATTTAACAATCTGAATACCATGTACAATATCAGGAGGAGGTTCATATTTAAGATCATGATAAGGAAAGTATTTAGACTTTAATAATTTCACATATGAATCATCTGGATTATGAATAATGTGCCATGCTAGTTTGGCTAACATAGCAGAGTTATAATGATGAAGTTGTTCTAAGCCTAAACCTCCTAATCTTTTCGGCATATTCATCTTGGACCAAGAAATAAAGTGTCTATTCCTATGAGTAGATGAACTGTTCCACCAATAATTTCTCTGGATTTGATCCGTACTATGTATGATAGTGTCACGTAACTTCAGAACTTGCATATGGTACATTCCCGTTGTACTAAGAACAAAATTTAGTTGAGTTGTCTTACCAGCCTGATTAATAATCTTACTGCTCCAACCTTGAAGTCTTGCAGACATGTGCTCCAAAATAGGCTGACAATTTTCAGTTCTTGATCGATGCGGGAGTAAAGGTATACCTAGATATTTTTCGCCAAGACCCATAATCTTTATATGCAAAATGTTAGTAAAATGCTGCTGAAGAGAAGGGGAAACATTTTTACTAAAGAAGATAGTGGATTTTTGGAGATTCACTACCTGACCAGAAGCCTTAGTAACACCCAAAATATGTTGCAAATTTCTAAGATAAGGCGGAGAAGCTTCAAGAGATAACAAACAATCGTCTGCAAAGAAAAGATATGGCTCACCTCTGAGCTGTTTTTGGCCACTTTGATTTCTTTTAAATTTCCTTGTAAAATTTGAGATTGAATAATTCTTGAAAAGGCTTCCATAATGATAACAAATAAGTAGGGTGATAGTGGATCACCTTGACGAATTCCACGTGAAGGATTGAAGGAAGCAGATGGTCTCCCATTGACAAGAAGTGAAATGCTTGTTGTGGTAATACATTGTCGAATTAGCTGAATCCAGTGTTAGATGAAATCCAAGCCGTTGAAGAATATCAAAAAGGAAATGCCATTCGAGTCTATCGAAGGCTTTAGACATGTCTAATTTGAGGCCCATAAAAGAAACTTTTCCTTCTTTTTTTTTCTTATGAATGATCTCATGTGCCATGATAACATTGTTTTGAATATGTCTGCCAGGTACATATGCACATTGTGTAGGTGAAATGAGGTTATTGAGTAATGGTTTTGTCTATTAGAGATGTTTTTTGAAATAATCTTATAACTAATAGTACATAAACTAATAGGTCGATACTAATTGGATGTTTGTGGACCTAATGTTTTAGGTATAAGAACTTGAAAAGTATGGTTAATCTCTCTTAGCATAAACTTGTGAGTAAATAATATTTTTTTTTTTTTTTTTTTTCATAAAACCCTAATTTATATTAATATTACTGCAAGCCGGTTACATAAGTACTGAGACGACTGAGTCGAATTCAACGATCTATCGATCTTACAATCACCAAAAGCATAGCTAATTAAAAAGTTACAATAGAAATTCCTAAACTGACTTCTAACCATTTCCTGTATCTGATTCAAAGATAACAAAGGTAAAGTAACAAAGTTAAATGGCCATATTTGGTTTGAAAACAAAGTCAAACCCATTAACAAATCCACATCAAGCAGAAGTGTTAGGATCATTAAGAGATCCAACCATTTCTCAAGGATTAAATCAACTACAAAGTAACAAAGGTAGCAGTAGCACATGTGTCTGAATCGGTCGGGAACAACTGGAATCGGTGTCTGAATCGGTCTGATACGACTGGAATCGGTCTGAAACGACTTCGGGATCTCGGTCTTGAAACTGATTACTGCTGATGCTGATGAAGAAGTAGATGAAAACGAAGGTGATGAAGACATTATTAGTGCTGGAGATGATCACCCACCACCACAAAAATTAAAAACAAGCTTAAAGGATTAGATCTAAAACTTTAAAATAAAAACTAGAACTTCTGAAAATAAAAATTAAAACTATCAGTAAAGGGATTGCAAGAGAAGATTAGAGCAAAGAGAGGTTTTGATTGTTGATAATCTGCTCAGACCTACTCCATAGAGCAGATCTGAGCAGAGAGGGGTTTAAACGGTCGGAGCTTTCAGAGTTTTTCTTTGAGAGAGGAAAGAGAGACTTTTGGACTCTAACAGATAATAATTGATATTACCTCTTTACCTACAGTATACCAGCATTGTTGATAAAAAACTGCTTGGAATCCATTTGGCCCCGGTGAAGCCCATGGCTTGATTTGAAAAACAACTTCTTTTATTTCTTGTTCAGAAGGTATTTGGAGAAGTATTTTGTTATCTGCATCTGTAATACAATTCTGAAACTGAGATAAAATAAAAGTATCAGTGGTTGGATTAGTAGTTGTTGAAATAGCAGAGAAGTGTTGTAGGAGAGTATTTTCAATCTCATCTCTAGAATCATGCCAAATACCAAAGGAATCCTGAATTGCATCAATCTGATTTCTTTTCTTGTTGTAATTTGCAGTAGCATGAAAAAAAGATGTATTCCTGTCTGCATCATGAACATGTGTTCTAGCTTTTTGCATGTGGAAATCTTTCTAAATCGACAACCAATTCTCAAGAGATTTAGTGAGATTAGTGATGATGGGATGAGAAATGGGCATATATAAGCTAGTAAAATGGTGTATCTCTTGATTCAATATTTCATGAATTCTAGATTCAATATTACCAAAAGATTGTTTTTTCCAAAGCTGAAGTCTTTGTTTAGTATACTTCAATTTAGAAGTAAGCTGATAAGAAGGGGAACCTAAAAAGGTTTGGGGTCCAACTATCAGCAATAGTGTCTGAACAAGAATCTTGAGAAAACCAGCATCTGTAGAGGCGAAAAGGGTTATTTCTTGGGCCAAAATCTCGACAAGTAGATAGTAAAATTGGTGAATGATCTGAAGCAACAGGTGGAATATGCTGAAGAGAAGCTGAAGTATAAGCATTCATCCAAAAAACATTAACTAAAGCCTTGTCTAGCCTAACAGCAATATGAGCATTATCAGTTCTGTGATTAGACCAAGTTGTAGGCGAACCTGAAAACCCTAAATCAATTAAACCTAATTGTTGGATAATAGGTCTAACTAATCTAGAGTGCTTATGAGAAGAAGTATGTGAACTTTGTGTTTCTGAATCATTCATTGTGAAGTTAAGATCTCCAAGTAGAACCCATGGCACCTCTACATGAGGTTGCATATCTAATAAATAGTGCCACTGTTCTTGATTTTCAGAAGGATCATGAGCTCCATACATACAACTTAGCAAAATATCAGGATTATGAGAATGAGTATGCAAAATGGCATGAATGTTATGTCTAGTTGTATGCATAATTTCAAGGTCAACACCTAACTTCCAACTCCAAGCTAAAGAAATCCCATCAGACAAACCAACAGAAGATGCAGTCCAAAAGTTAGGATATTTAAATTATTGTAAATAAAAATGCATCTTAGACTCTGGAGTTTTAGTTTCTGATAAAAAGAAAATATCAGGGTTGTACTTATTGATACAAAATTGAAGATAGTCATAAGTGGAAGGGTTTCCAAAACCCTGACAATTCCAAGAAAGGATTTTCATTAAAGGAAAATTAAGAAAGCATGATAAATTAAAATGCGATTGAAGGTTAGAGTAAAAGTGATAGGCAGTACATGTTGATCTGCATCAGTGAGATTTCGATTATAAAATCGATAGTCCTTGCAGCAATATCTGAATTTGTTGGCCCAAATTAACATTGGCTCAGAGGTGCCCAATTTTCGGGTTGCTGACTTGTAGAAGCTTGAGCAGTGACATTTTGATGATTACTCATAGAAGCATGATTGCTAGTGGTAGCCTGGTCTGTATCATCATCAGATAAAACAACATTGGTTGTGTTCTTGATTCTTTTACGAAGGCTGAAAGTACGACTAGCAGTTCTAGAATTACAGCTTGCTGGAACCAAAGCAACCTGAGCATGATACATAGCCCTGTCAGCTGGTGCAATTGAGGAGTCTGATTGAGAATCTGTAGCCGTAAAGTAAGAAATTTTCATTCCATCTAAGTGACCAAGCTGAGCAGAAGTTGGTTCTTATAAGTAAGATTTTCTCTTATGACCATGCTGCATAAACAAGCTAGCCAATTCTTGAGGATTTCTTTCTGGTAAAATGACTGGTTCCAAAGCAGGACCAAAATTTCTCACAGTGCTTTCCATGTAAAGTTTCCGAGTCTTCCTATCTCCATAAAGTCTAGTGTTATGATCTGGAACTTTACACTCATCACATAACTTATATGGCTGCTTCTCAAAATGAAACCCAACCCATCTTGCAACACCTGCAGCATTAGCAGCATGAATATCATTGGTGTTGTAACTCTCATCATAACTAAAGATCTGAATTTGTTTGATTTAGAGGGATGGATACCATCAGGTTCTACAACAACAGTTTCTCCAACAATATTACCAAAGAGCTGAAAAATTTCAGGATAAGTAAATTCAGGGAGAAGATATTTGAACTCAAGCCAAAAAGGAGATGTATCAAAGTTTAGTTTTTGATAAGGATAAGATTGGTGCCAGTCTCTAAAGACATTCAAATATCCATCAAAGTTCCAAGCTCCTCCAAACAAGATTGCATCTTTATCTTCAGTTGAACAAAATCGAATGGAAAAAATGTTAGGTTCAAGAGATCTCATCATAAGTTGCCATTGATTATCCCTTTTAAGGTGAGGCCATATATACTTTGCGTCCTTTTCAGCATTCTGCCATAACATAATACCAGGAGCAAACAGTTTACCTGCAAGACAGATCTTCCAATCCTTAATACCTTGAGATAGAGCTGTCATTTTAACAACTCTAGCTTTATTATGATGATCCGCTAAGTTGATACCCTCCATATGTTGAGAGATATGGTTGATATTATCAGACATTTTAGGTTGTAGAAAAAACCACAGGGTTAGAAGATTAACATGTAATTGAAGAGTATGGTCTGGTAAAGTATTTGAAGGAACATCAAAGTAGGTTGGTGTAAAGATGAGAATAATAGCTAGGTGTATTCACAAATATTGGTAACAGAGAAGGTGAGTAATAAGAAAAGTGAACAAATGTTGTAGCAATTGATGATACTATGTGAAGCCTGGAATTAAAGTTTGCAGGACCATTGTTGAGATACCAGGTAGCAATTAAAGATATGAATCGTTTAATATGGTAGTATAGATGCACCAATGCATATAGGATAAGCCAACAGACCTTTAACCAATGAAATTTGAGCCAACTGATGTTGATAGACATTATTGCCGTCACTGATGCAGACAACAAGCCTTTAATACTGCATAAACCTGAAGAAGACAACAAAGAAAGAAAGAATCAGAATCAAACAACAGTAAAATGATTGGATAAACCCTAAAATTGTAAGATTCGATTACATCAAAAGAAGGGAAATTTTAGAAGTAATCAAATGAAAACAAAAGGATAAGGATGAAGAAATTAGGGTTTAGAAAAATAAAGACAGGATAAAATTGAAGGAGAAAACAACAGGAAGAACAACAATTAGAGATTAACAGAAGAGCACAAAAGAAATTGATGCAGGGAAATGAAGAAATTTAAGGTAAGATTTGAGTTGACTAAAGTAGACTTTTGCTTGAATTTTCGCGGATCTTGTGTATTTGACTTAAATGGTTTTTGCTTTCAAAGAATCCTATTATTGGGGCTTTAAACGGCTGGGTATTCTGGGGCTGTATAGGGTCATGAAATAGTAATCCATAGAACCCCTTATCCTGATATTTTATGTAATAACTAATCTACCCTCAATTTGATTAGTGCTAAATAAAATGATTAGGCTAACTAATCAGTATTAGTGAATGGATTAGACTAATCAAATGATTAATCTTTTGGAAATCAAAACTTGATTTTGATTTTGATTTTGAAGAAGGAAAAATGGTGCTTTTGGTGAAATTTTTTTGAAGAAAAATGATGAAACCCTTCGTCACAAAACTCGGGATAACATAGCAAAATCTAAATATTTTACCAGTTACGGCTAGAAAAATGTGTCGAACCAGCCGTAAATAGGTAATTACGGTTGGAAACTGAGGAACTCCCAGCCGTGAATACAAATAACGGATGGGAACTTCTGGCCGTTATTTTGCCCAGAATCACCTGAGTCTGTGTTACGGCTGGGTTAATATGTTTAGAATGCAATTTTTATCATCCGTAAATGAATATGTAAGTTGAGAAATTTTGAGTTTCATCATGAATACGTACTACGATTGAAAATTAGTGATACTTTCATTAATTAGATCACAGTAAAACCCATTACATACTTAATAGATCCCCGTTACAAAGTTGGTTTTAATACCCCTTTCGATGTATCAAGAAGTCTTTGATGATGGCGAATTGAGCTTCGAAGTTGAAATTATAACCTTTCCATTTTCTCCATTCCTTCTTAGCTTGAGCTACGACTTCTTCATCAGTCCCACCTCTAAGTCGAAGTTGCTTGCACATACGAAGTAAAGCCATATATTCTTCCACTTTTTTGCGTATGTCTGAAAATCGAAAATACAATTCAACTCCATCGCGGTTGTTAGTGTTACCTGTTTCACTACAAAAAAATTCAAAAATATTACTCCAATACGATTGACTTGGTAAACCACCTTTCCTTCGTTCTTCTTCCCTCTTTGCAAAGATATAAGTCTTCTTCAAAAGTAAAGTTGGGTTTATCCTTTGAGTACATTGCATTGATTTTGTAGGGGTTTTGGTGGAGATTATCGATGTAGAAGGTGTGATTTTGATTTGGAATGGGTGGTTATATGGAGGTGGAGTTCTTAAATAAGTGGTTGAACAGCTAGAACCTTCTATTTGAAGACGGATCTATTTTTCAAAATTCAAAAAACTAGCCGATATGATGTGGTATAAAAGGAAATTATAGGTGTTTACGGCTAGGTCGACCAAACCGTAATTAAGTATAAACCTGCAGGGTTTGTGGTTTGTCAGATTTACAGCTAGTAATTCTGGCCATAAACCAGAGTTATTGCTTTCTGTCAGAATTACGGCCTGGATATCTAGCCGTAACCAGGAGCCATTTTCTTTTTGGGTTATCAGAGTAATATACGGCTAGGTATTTCCCAACCATAAACAAATTACGGATGCTTTTCGTAACCGTTCTGATTTTACGGCGAGGAACTAGAAAGGTCGAGATTCAGAGACATATAACCTTTTGGACTAGAAAATATAATAAGAAAGATAGAAAGGAAAAAAGCAGGTAGAAAGAAAATAATGCTCCATGGTCCCTACCAGAGAAGAATAATAAGAAGATAAATACCGATGCATCTTGGATTTCAGAAAACACTAATGCAGGCTATGCTGTTATTTTGAGAAATGATGCAGGTACGTTCGAGGGAGGAAGAGCAGGACTAATGCACAGCCGCAATCAACAAGAGGCAGAAGCTCTAGGACTTTTTCAGGCAGCTTTATGGGAAGAGGACTAACGACTTAACAAACTTCAACATTGAGGGAGACTGTGAGCATTTAATCAACTATCTAAACAATCAAACAGATGATATCGATTCGTCTAGTAAGTCAATCTTAGATGAAGTTATTTGTAAAGTTTCTCTATATAAGAATTTCTTAGGTTTTTCTTTTGTTCCTACACTTGGAAATGCAGTGGATGACACTCCGGCCAAAAATGAATTTTTTTTTGTAACAGATAGCGAATGGAATGCCATTCTTCCGCCTTGTATTCATGGGTAACTTCTAGTAGATTAATCTAATATCATAAGGTCGGATACCCGGATATTAGATAACTCTACTTCGGATGTAATAGAGACATTGGTCTCCTGAAAGTTCTTTTGAATGAATTTTCACTTACAAAAAAAAGATAATAAAATCTTAATCAAACCAAATCAAAAGCTTTTAACGAGAAAATTGCGTACTTGATTTATGTTTGTGGATAATCTTTTTTTTTTTTTTTTTTTACTTTGACTTCGAAATTAGGTGTGAGATATGCAATTTGCATTACTCTCGGTCTTCGGTTTTCACAAATAAAAAGAAAGAAAGGTTTTTGTTCTAAATCGAAGAGGAACTATATGTTTATATGTTGAAAAGACGAGGGTACCCAAATATACCTCAATCTAAAACTTTTCCACCTATAAGTCCTCTTACCGAAAGTGATTGTCTATGGACTGAGTTGAGACAATACAACGAATCGGTATTCACACTTTGTGTGATCGTCTATGGATACAAGACCGAGACAATACAACAATCAAAGTGTGATTACTTGATAATAGGTTCGGACTTACCAAACTCTATAGGATCACTATCAAGTAATACGGAGTTAACGTTTGTGTAATTTACTTTAAATTTTTGTTGTTACCTTTGTGTGAATATTTTTTGGATGCTTCTTCCCTTCCTTGTACTTTTCTTAGTTTCGATCTCTTCCTTATTTTATCAGCCTTCTCCTTTATTTCCTGGTTTGACTGATCATTAGTTGTTGGTTTGTCCCTTTTAGTTTCTTCACAGTTGCAATGAGTACCTTTTAAGGATGCTACAGTTTGAGTACATGAAGATTTGGCGAACTTTATCTCTTTGTCAAGATCTAGGGTATTGCAACCTTCGTAACCCAAACCACGGGTATCCCCATGACTTCTCCCTATTTCCAATAATGAGGATAGATTGTTTGATCTCTCATTAAGTTTTCTCAAATTGGAGATTTCTTCTTTTAATGATTCATTTTTATCAAGAGCGGAATTAAGAGTTTCCTCCAAATGCTTTATGTGAGAAAGAAAAGTATTTTCTTTTTCCTTGAAACACAATTGTTGCGATTTTAATTCTGCGTTAGAATCATCAAGTTCTTTTTCTAAAAGGCAAACCCTCTTTAGAGATCTATCCAAGTTCTTCTCACAACTTTCTGTATGAAGACGCTCAGTGCTCACTCTTTCTTCGAAGCATAAAACTTGTTGAGAGATTTCTCCTTTTAGCAAGTTATGTGCTTCATTGATATTTTCAACCTTCAAGGTTAGGTCTCTTTCTCTCTCCAGTGCAGAAAGAAGTTCACTAGAGCAAATAAGAAATTGTTTGCTTAATTCTTTCAGTTTAGATGTTTTTACACTTGATCTTTCATCTGAAATTTCAAGTACAGTGCATCTTCAAATGAGTAACAAGAGTTTGAAGAACTGTCTTCTCTTGAGCACATATCTTGTGATACGTTAACTGAGTCTTTCTTTAGTTGTAGCTCTCGCTTAACTTTACTTTGACTCATGTCTTATAGGTTGGATCGCACCAAACACAGATTGTTAGATCTTTTTCGTGTTTGCCTGCTCTGATACCAATTGAAAAGACGAGGGTACCCAAATATACCTCAATCTAAAACTTTTCCACCTATAAGTCCTCTTACCGAAAGTGATTGTCTATGGAATGAGTCGAGACAATACAACGAATCGGTATTCACACTTTGTGTGATCGTCTATGGATACGAGATCGAGACAATACAACAATCAAAGTGTGATTACTTGATAGTAGGTTCGGACTTAACCAATCTCTATAGGATCACTATCAAGTAATATGGAGTTAACGTTTGTGTAATTTACTTTAAATTATAATTTCGGAAAACAAAAGTAAATGACACAGCAAGATTTTGTTAACGAGGAAACCGCAAATGCAGAAAAACCCCGGGACCTAGTCCATGAATACTCTCAGAATTAAGCCGCTATACAAAATCACACCAACTTCGTATAGTTGAGACCAAGCAACTAAACCTATAGTTCACCTAGTTTCTTCAGTATCCATGCGCTTCCGACATTCAATAAGTGCACGCACTGGAACAATTCCTTTGGTTCGTATTCCAAACAGTAAAGGAACAACAAATCTGTTCGGTAACAACTCTATTCAATCTCAGTGATATGAGTTAGACAAAGGCTCTTCTGTTTAATCCAATAAACTCCTTTGTCGGGTTTAGATCTATCTATTCAACAACTACCAAAGTAATTGAGATTAGATTTTGCAATCAATAATAAGATCTACCAAGATACCAAATACTGATGCCGATCTACGCAACTAATCAATCAAATCTATCAAAGATAAATCGATTATAGTTGGATCCCAGCCGATCAAGTTTTGTGCACACCAAAGATTATGAAACCCAATAAGAAATCTTCTTCATCTTCAAATCTTCTTAAATCTTCAATAAACACCTGCACACCACAACTTGAATCTCTTGTGATAAATCACGCACAGAACGGAGTCTGTTAACAATGGATTATCACAAGATGTCTTTAGATCTACAAACAGTTCTAAAGATCCCGTCGACACTTCGATCTAGTTTGAGTGAATCTTATCAGAAGAGAAGATTCTCAAGAATAAACAAACTAGGTGCAATCAAAGTTGAACAACCGTTAGTCAATCAAATCAAATAGAAAACTAATAATACTGCAATTATCTAGTTTCACACCAACGGTACTCGTAGAGTTTCGTGATCCCACAGAAGTCTTTAAACGAGCGGTTTTAAGAGATTTCGCCTAATTAGGGTACTTTCCTCTCCGAATAGACGGCTCCACCAGTAACAACACAACAAGGTAGTTTTGCTCGCTCTTAGGATAGTTTGCTCGAAATGCAAACTTGGGTATTTATAGACCAAGGAAGTTTGGACACCAAGGAATTTCCAAAACCGAAATATTCTTAAGATATGCAATATAATTCCAAATCGGTTTTCAAAATTCCTAGAAATGCTCTGTCCAAAAATAACCGAAATCCTACTAGAAAATCTCCAATTAGTAAATGCACATTACCAATTTTTATTTTCCAGAGATATGCATTTTAATTGCTTGTAATTAAAAGCATATAAAATTAACAACCTTAATTAAAAGATTATCAACTTATTTCGGTCCGGGATCTCCTTTAGTTATTAAGGAATATCTTTGAACAATAAAAGAAAAGAGTTACTGAACATGTTCAAAGCATGTCGACATCTTATTTCTTTGTAAATCATTTTTCATATTTACAATCTTGGAACCGATTATACCACACTTCCAAACAAGTTTAGAACTGGTTCATCTGATTTTAAAGAACTATATGATTGATCAAATATCAATACACTAATCACGGGTTTACGGTTCTACCAAACACAATGATCGGTTCTACCTCAATATGGTTACTGGGACCGGTTACATCTGAAAAGACGAGGGTACCCAAATATACCTCAATCTAAAACTTTTCCACCTATAAGTCCTTTCTCTAAAAGTGATTTTCTATGGACTGAGTCGAGACAATACAACTAATCGGTTCACACTTCGTGTGATCGTCTATGGATACGAGATCGAGACAATATGACAACAAGATAACTTGCGTGATTGACTATGGATAAAAGATCGAGACAATACAACAACGAAGTATGTTTACTTGATAATAGGTTCGGACTTAACCAAACATAATAGGATTGCTATCAAGTAAATAAGAATTAGCGTTTGTGTATTTTACTTCTAATTATAATAAAACAATTATAATTGCGGAAATAGAAAAGTAAAAGACATAGCAAGATTTTGTTAACGAGGAAACCGCAAATGCAGAAAAACCCTGGGACCTAGTCCAGAATTAAATACTCTCAGAATTAAGCCGCTATACAAAATCTAAACCAACTTCGTATAGTTGAGAACAAACAACTAAACCTATAGTTCACCTAGTTCCCTCAGTATCCCTGCGCCTCAAACTTGTTATAAGTCTCGCACTTGGAACAATTCCTTTGGTTCGTATTCCAAACAGTAAAGGAACAAGAAATCTGTTCGGTAACAACTCTTTTCAAACAACGTGATAAGAGTTTGACAAAAAGCTCTTCCGTTTATCCCAATAAACTCCTTTGTCAGGTTCTCAGATCTGTCTCTCAACAACTACCACCGTAATTGTATAGACTTATGCAATCAATACTCTTAATCACAAAAAATTATATTGATGTCGATCTACTCAACTAATCAATCAAGGTTATCACAAAGATAAACCGATTATAGTTGGATCCCCAGCCGATCAAGGTTTGTGCACACCAAAGATTATGAACCCAAATCAGAAATCTTCTTCGTCTTCAAATCTTCTTAGATCCTCAATAAACACCTGCACACAAACAACTTGAATCTCTTGTGATCAATTACACACAGAACGGAGTCTTTTAACAATGGATTATCACAAAACGTCTTTAGATCTAAAAAATGTCTAAAGATCCCCGTCGACACTTCGATCTAGTTTGAGTGAATCTTTTATCAGAAGAGAAGATTCTCAAGCATAAACAAACTAGGTGCAATTAAAGTTCAACAACCGTTAGTCAATCAAATCAATCGAAAACTAATAATAAACTGCAATTATCTAGTTTCCCACCAACGGTACTCGTAGAGCTTCCCAATCCCAAAGAAGTCTTTAAACGAGCGGTCGTAAGAGATTTCGCCTAATTAGGGTACTTTCCTCTCCGAATAGACGGCTCCACCAGTAACAACACAACTAGGTAGTTTTACTGGCTCTGAGGATTAGTTTGCTTGAAATGCAAACTTCAATATTTATAGACCAAGGAAGTTTGGACACCAAGGAATTTCCAAAACCGAATATTCTCAAAGATATGCAATAAACACAAAATCGGTTTCCATAATTCCTGGAAATGCACTGTCCAAATATTGACCGAAATCTCAGCAGAAAATCTCCAATTAGTAAATGCACATTACTAATTTTTATTTTCTAAAGATATGCATTTAATTGCTGGAAATTAAAAGCATATAAAACTAAAAACCTTAATTAAAAGATTCTCAATTTATTTCGATCCTGGATTCTTCTTTAGCTATTAAGGAATATCTTTGAATAATAAAAGGTAAGAGTTACTGCACATGTTCAAAGTATGTTGACATCTTTACTTTGTAAATCCTTTTTCATATTTACAATCTTGGAACCGATTTGCCACACTTCCAAACAAGTTTAGAATTGGTTCATCTGACTTCCAAGAATTATGTGATTGATTATCCTATCAAATCACCAATCATGGGTTTCACGGTTCTACAAAAACAAGTTTCGGTTGTACCTCCATGTGGGTACTAAGATTAGTCACGCTAGTTACCAAAAGTTGGTTGACTAGGTACTAGGATCGGTTACCACATATTTATGGTATCTAACTTGTATTCAGTTGCACAAGTCATAGGATCGGTTCCCCAATTACTAAAAACTTGTTGCACCTCTTACAAGGATCGATTCCCTCTTGTGATTGGTTGCACCTCTTACTAGGATCAGTTCCCCAATGTCTAGAGTTGGTCATACCAATTACAATAAATCGATCATACCATCTCAGGTGATTACTTAAGACCGGTTTCACTAATAAAATTCATACCAATACAAAAGTCAGGCATTGTGAATAGTTTTACCAAGATACATAAACAAGTTATGAGCGGTTATACTAAACACACATATTGGTAATCCAAAGATTTGCAATGAATAACAATACCAATAATCCTAGCGATTTCCCTTTCGATTCACAAAACAAGTTTATGAATGTACTTCCTTTAAACGAATGTAAAACATTGTTTCCTAGGACGAAATCTTCACCCATACCCATACATAATCACAATAGCATTCATACGATTATGTCGATGTCTTATATACGAAGTTCAAAAGATAGACGTTATACTTCGTATTGTAATTCCTTAATATTATGTCTAACTAGAGTATAATCATTCACAGCTTCGCAGTTATGTTTTCAATATGCACGACTTGAAAGATACGTTAGGAATGAAACAGTTCAAGTCAAATATTACTAACCTCAAGTGGAAGGATGATGTCTTCGTTGTAGTTCTTTACTTCTTCACATTCTTCAAGTCTTCACGTAATACTTGTAAGTCTCATATCCTAGTAACTTTCTAGCTAACCTATACTAAGTTGACTCTAGTAAATAATCAAGCGACTCTTTAAATGAGTTTTGATTCACTAAAATATGACAACCAAACTTGACATACCAATGCTTGGTGGGTTGAACCGAGCTATGCTCTAACAACATCAGTTACCAGGATTGGTTACATCAATTACCAGGACCGGTTACCATATTCTCATGGTATTACTTGTGATCGTTCACCCCAATTACCAGGATCGGTTACACCAATTACCAGGACCGGTTACACCAATTACAAGGATCGATTACACACTCTTTTGTGATCGGTCACAACAATTACTAGGATCGGTCACACCAATTACAAATATCGATCATACCATCTTAGGTGATTACTTAGGATCGGTTTCACTAATAAAAGTCATACCAATACATAAGTCAGGCATTGTGACTAGTTTTACCAAGATACATAACAAGTTATGATCGGTTCTACTAACTCACACATATTGGTAATCCAAAGATATGCAATGAATAACAATACCAATAATCCTAGCGATTTCCCTTTCGATTCATAAAACAAGTTCATGAATGTACTTCCTTTAAACGAATGTAAACATTGTTTCTTAGGACGAAATCTTCACCCATACCCATACACATAATCACAATAGCATTCATACGATTATGCCGATGTCTTATATACGAAGTTCAAAAGATAAGCGTTATACTTCGTATTCTAATTCCTTAACACTATGTCTACTAGAGTATAATCATTCACAGCTTCACAGTTATGTTTTTAATATAGCACGACTTGAAAGATACGTTGGGAATGAAACAGTTCAAGTCAAAATATTACTAACCTCAAGAGGAAGGATGATATCGTCGATGTAGCTTGTTACTTCTTCACATTCTTCAAGTCTTCGAGTAATACTTGTATGTCTCATTATCCTAATCTTTCTAGCCTATCCTATACGAAGTTTTCTCTAGTACATAATCAAGCTACTTTTAAATTGAGTTTTGATTCACAAAAATATGACAACCAAACTTGACATACCAACGCTTGGTGGATTCAACCGAGCTATGCTCTAACAGATGTTATACTCTATCGAAATCAATATTAACTAGATTTGTGCCCGTGCTACGCACTTGGCATTTTTTCTTCCTTTAATTAATTTTTTGGTGTGGTGTGCACAGGGCCTCGCTCTGCCCCGTGACAATGCATTTTTTATTTGATGTGTGCGGGGCTTCACCCCGCCCCGTGGCGATCCATTTTTAATTTGATGTGTGCAGGGCTTCGCCCCACCCGTGGCGATGCCTATTTCAGCCAATAGAAAGCGAACTCTTCTCATTCCAAATGGGAATCTAAAAGCTAGATTTTTCATATACTCGTGTATCATTCTAAATGTAGTTCCAAAGGTAACTCATGATAAACGGTGCATGAAAATTTTCCAAATTTAACACACTGCTCGTTTTTAATGTAGAGAATATGAGAAAGGAATAACTGGAGCAGTGACATAAGTTAGTCAGACAAATAACCATAACACATAGTAGAGGGGAACACTCTGGCAACCTGCAGATGTACAAAGAGAAAGAAGATCAGTTTACAAAAAAAAGGCAAGGCATGCAACTCCTAAAGCATCATTAAGAGTTAGATAAATGTCACCATCTATGTACAAACACAAACAGACGATGTAGTTGAAGATTGGGGGTTGGGACCTCCTTAGAATGTAATCGATCCCTCATAAGAAATACAATGTTGTAGCATAATACTAAAATTATCGAGTGCACGCCAACGTATTGTTCGGAGAACAACTAACCGACACTGATTGGAGAAGGGAAGCACGTTTGTGGGTAAATATGAATATTATACTGGCCATGCAATACGCTGCTTCCTCCATAATTTATATATGACCATGTCCAATGGTGATTTTTCTCACGCAGAAATCAGTACACATGAATAATGAAGGACTTCATAAACCAAAAAATATATGATAATAAATGAATATTTCCTATTATCTGCAAAATAAGAACCTATTGTCGTCCAAGCAGTACTTGCTTTTCCACAAATCATGAGTTGGAACTATTATCCGCCACACACACTTGAAACGGCAGCAACTATAACTTATAACTTCTTTAGTCACACTTGAATTAGTATTATCATGTTTAACATTTTCCTTTCTTATGAAAACTAATAAAATTTGTCATTGCTTAGAATTTGTACATCATGGACACGACACCATAAACAAAATAATCATATCATTAGAAAACACAATGTCTATGTGACAATATGATTCAAATCAAGATGTATTAGGGAGACAACGCTTAGGAATATAAAACGATTCAACGTTAAAAATTGAATCAAGATGTGACAATATGATTCAAATCAAGATGTTAACAGTTAACTACTCATCTTGTCAGCCAGCGAAAGAGTGATTATTCTCAAACTAAGTCCAGTACTACTGTATTTAGTTTTGAGAACCCCAAAACCAAAAACTCAAGTACGTAATTTAACTGAAAGAAGAATCCTAAATCCCCTATAACCGAGTCATACATGATATAACATGATGACCAACTTAAAAAAAATCTCTTTTTTATGGCGGTGTCTCCTTAATGGTGGAGTATTAGAGTGATTGAAAAATAGAAGAATGAGGCATAGAAGCCGCAGCAAAGTGTTAGTATAAACCAAAACTGCAAAAATATCTCAAAGTCAATCGAATATAGAATCAAAGGAAAGTATCTTACGATTCTGAAGAAAATTCAGCTTGACTGGTCATCTAAAAATTCATTATCTTGAGCACCGATATCACATAATTTATTATCTGAAGTTTTAATGAATAGGGAGAGAAAAAATACGAAAATTGGTTCAGACAAAATTAATCTCTGCAAAAATCCAAATAAAATAGTTAGTTATGGAGAATAGGAGGAGGAGCAGCACTGATCTTGCCTAAACCGAACATCATAAATAGGAGGAGGAGCAACACTGATCTTTCCTAAACCGAACACCATGAAAAGTAGGAACTCCATAAATCAAAATATCAATGAATTAAAAAACAATTTTGTATAGATTATTCAGTACTGTTAAACTTGGAATCCTACCTACAAAAAGAATCGTATACTATATTTGTGCCTAGGCCCGTGCTTTAAAAATATGAAAAGATACGTTGGTAACTCACTTAGAGCAAGTCCAATGGGACTATGCTAATAAGCTTGTTTGTGGTGCCAGGTGGATGGGCAAACTGAGTTTTGGGCAGTGGGAAGATTGTATATCGAGTCATAATAAGCCGAGCGTACCATATTAGGCCGGTCGGATCAACCTGGGCCGAGGCTCGTCTCAAGTAAAGACGACAGTCGTCCCATTATGAACGACTAGTCTTGTATGGATCGGCAATGGCTATGTTTTGTACGCCCCCAATGGTTATGTTTAGTTCTACACTTATATAAACACACTCAATCCACCAATGATAAACACACTCGAATACATTTCATTGTCTGTTGTACAAAAAAAATCTTCCAATTTTTTACATCTCTTTTGTTTTCATTAATTTCATTCATCATGGATCCTAAAATGGATAATGAAGAAAGTCAATTATTAGCGGTAACATTTTTCCATCAACAAGAAGCGTTACGCAGTAGCTTGATCAAATGGATGCAGATTCAAACGATGAGAGATCCAGAACTAACACAATGCTACAATTATACACCGGGCAAGTTCCACGAGATCCAGAACCAGGAGATGTATTGAGGAGAAAATATACGTGGAGATTTCGAGAGGAAGGTCACCAACAAATGGTATGTGATTATTTTATTAATAGAAGTGTCTACTCTGATGAGGATTTTCAACGTCACTACCGAATGCCACATCAATTGGTCAGGCGGGTTATTGGAGAGCTTTGTCGGGTAAACCCTAAATTTAACTATCAATTTGATGCACGAAATATACGAGGGCATAGTCCTGAACAAAAGGTCACCGCATCCCTTAGGATTATTGGTTATGGTCTTCCAGCGTATGCTTGTGATGAGTACGTTCGAATGGCCAAAGCAACTGCATATGATAATCTCAAAATGTTTTGCAAAACTGTAGTCAACCATTTTGGTCCACGTTTTTTACGGTATCCCATGCAAGATGATGTCAATCGTCTACTAGATGAGAATCGGTCCAGAGGCTTTCCTTGACTGTTAGGTAGCCTTGATTGCATGCATTGGGTGTGGCATGGATGTCTGTATGCTTGGCAAAGTCAATATAAGGGCCACTACACAAAACCAACCGTGGTTTTGGAAGCGGCATCTTTTTATGATTGTTGGATATGACATGCTTTTTTTGGACTTCCGGGTTGCAACAACGACATCAATATCTTGCACAAATCACTGTTGTTCGAAGAATTGGAGTATGGAAATGCTCCAGCTGTCAATTTCACCATCAACGACAATCATGGGGCATTTTCTGGCGGACGAAATTTATCTGCGGTAGTCAACTTTGGTTCAAGATTACGATGAGATACCTACAAATGAGGAATATGTCTGTGCTAAACGGTTGTTTAACAAAAAACAGATGGCGTGTAGGAAGGATGTGGAACGAGCATTTGGAATTTTGAAGAGAAAGTTCCATATAATTTGTGGACCATATCGTTCGTATAAACCAATAGAAATGAACAGGATTATGCTCACCTGCATCATTTTGCACAATATGGTAATCGAGGAAACTCGACGGGATAAAATATGGGTTCATTATCCAGATAAAGATTTGAGAAAAGAAGTTCAACCCGCATGGGGTGTCCCTGTAAGAGATTACAGAATGGTGGAAGAAAGAATTCAAAATAGAGGTTTACATTTAAGACTAAGGGAGGATCATACTGCTCACTTGTGGGATGATTTTGGAAGAAGAAACCCTCATAGGATTTAGTGTTTTTTTAGTGTAATTTGATTTGTGTACTTTGTTTTCGGTAGTTTGATTTGTGTACTCTGATTTCGATAGTTTGATTTGTGTACTATGATAATTTAAGTTGAAAATTAGGATTAAATTGAAACTAAAACTAAAAGGATTACATATAACAACTTAAACAGTCATGAATTTTAAAAATTAAACCAAAGTTATGGCATTATCGATATCCTCCTCATGGTTATCTTCTTCTGGGGAAGAAAACCCGTCAGTTGCTGGTGGCCGTTGCTTGGCCTTCTGTGCTTGGAGTGCATCAAATTCATCTTGCCAGAGACGAAGTTATGTCCGATTCATCTTAGAAGTGTCCATTCCCATAATTCCTCGCATGTGTGCATTAAAAATATTCTTTTCAACTGCCTTACGTCCTTTCTTCATTTCTAAAGCCATTTTATTACGTATGACTAGTTTATCAATATCATTCTTTTCTTGTTTTGAAAAATAACCTTGAAGGTTCAACTCTGATGAACCTGAATTTGATGATTGTGCAGCAGCTTGAGCTTCCTTTCTAAGATTTTTAACTTTTTTCTCACCGACTCCCTCCCATACATTAGCCGTCCCATTAACATTCAAATTAGAATTGCCATGTACTGATGCACCAGTGTTGAGGTGAGGGTGTGAGTTTGTTTCTGGTGAAGAATAAGGAGAACTTAGAGAACCATGTTGAGATCCACCATGCTGGGATTGACCACCATGATGGGATCCACCGGTCTCGTAAGGGGATTCCTTTGGCACAACATATCCATCCAAAAAATACGGGTTGTATCGGTTGAGCTTTCTGAGGATGTGGAAGCATGATTCGTGTTTAAAACTAGAAGTTCTGGGTTTTTGCCATTCCTCTCTTGTTTTTCGTTTGTTACAGTTTCAACAATATATAAATTAGCATTTTGCATGAAATTGATAAAGGATTTCTAAATAAATTAAACAGTATGTTAATGCAACTTACCAGATCGACATCAGTATCACCACTTCCCCTTTTTCATTCATCTATATCATCAAAGCAACCCAACTGTTCATATCTTAACTGATTGCACCAAAACGATGTGACAACCCGGTAGCATCGCGGTTTTTTGGATTCCCGGTTTAATGACAGAATTGTGTAAAAATATTTCCCCAAAGCGTTTCATGTGGTTGTTGAACCCCATTGATTGGATCAAGCGTAAATGCTACATAAGCTCAGCAGATAGCTTTATCTTCATCCAAACTGAACTTCGGACCGCGAACTCTTTGTGATGCAGTATTTTATGTATCTGCTTCACTTGCCATTTTCTACAAAAAATTGTTTTAAAGATAATGCAGTGAAACTATAAGGTGGGTGTGGAAGGTTAGACTGGAGTGAAACTAAAAAAAATTGTGGGTGTTGAAGGAGAAATTGAAGATGAATTATAAGATTTTTCTATGTGTAGAAGGTGGAGAAGGTGTGAGTTTAGAGTTCAAATCAACTCAATTTATAGGAAGAGGATTCATAGCCGTTGGATGTTCCTAGCCGTTGTCGGCGCAGTAGGAACTGATAAAATTTTAGATAGTGGTAAGAAATGAGGTTGTCGTTCACTCGGATTTGTAGAGATTAAAGTTTTTAAAAATACTAAATAAATATATACAAAAACTATTAACAATGGGCGAGAGGTACTGGGAATAAGGATATAGCCAATCTTCATAACATAAGGTTCACTTATTTATTCTCAACAATTTTAGCTCAAGAAATATAAACATGGACTCTATTTTTTCCAAGGTAGATTCTCAAAACATTGATTGTAAATGTTAAGCATGGGACATCAAATCACCTAAGCTAAGCATGACCCATCTAATCAAATGACAACCAATTTAATCAAATCAT
>JAJJMB010001096.1:2475673-2588911 GCA_023531105.1 Papaver atlanticum | reverse complement strand
GATAATGTAGTTATGGGTGAAAATGCGTCACACTTACGTGCTTATCAGGAACCGACCGGCTCCATGTGAGACGACGCTCGGTTTTGTTTGAGACGAGTCTCGGCTCTGTAAGGGCCGATCGTCTTTGGTGAAACCGGTCGTCTCAGCTTGAGCCGATCGACTCTGTATGAGACGCGATGTACAAAACCTTTTATTTGAGGGTTTGCTCATCCGTTTTAATGGTTTGCTAGTCCCATTGTAGGTGTATAATCACCAAGCTGTTTGATGTTCCCATTGGAGTTGCTCTTACCGTTAGGTTTAGATTTCGAGGTAAGTATTGTCTAAATCAAACGACGTCATTAACGTCCAGTTAAGTATTTGATGTAAACAAATCGTAACCAAATTAGTTATGTGTAAACTCTGACAAAAGTATTGTCCACCCACCGTTACTTAGACGATGTTACTAACGTCCGGTTAAATACTTGATGTAAACAAAGTGTAACCTAAATTTTAATGTTTCAACCAATTGAGTTTCGCCAAGTATCCTCACCATAGCATCTGCATTAGAAAAAACCTATTTTGGCCAATAGGAAGCGAGGGTTTCATCACCGCTGAACGTGGAAGCTTATTTTGTCAAGGCCTTTAAGGGGAAAGATAGGTTTAAGTATTCCACAAATTTTAGAAAATCTTCACGTGTTGTCGCCAAAATACGGCTAAATATTTTTAGGTGCTAAAAATTTGGTAGGTTAAAACTTGGGTTAGATGACATCTTAGCCACATACTTGGCAACGGTGGTGTTAAATCAAAGTTCGAATATAAAGTTTGGTTTAAACTATGAAGGAAACAGAAACTGCAGAGTGAAGAACTAATGCAAACCACAATCAAATTTACACTCCCAAAACCACACACTCACATTCAATGGGACTCACCCTTTCCAGAATCAATCAAATTTCTGAACCAACAATACATCTAATCCACTAGTGTTAAGAACGGGTACCTAGCTCAGCTGGTCATCCCCGTTCCCCAAAGTTTCATGCGTTTCAGGAGGTCCCAGGTTCGAGCCCCCAATGGCGTAATTTGCAGAAATTAACATGGAAAGTAGAGTTAGTTTGCTCCACTTGTGACACAATCTCAGTCCCCCATCCGCTTCGGCTCCCTTGGCTAGGTTACCCATAAGGCTCGCTGGTAGGCTAGCACAGTAACATGTTCAATTAATGTAGTAGTATGTTGTTGGAGCTTAGCTTGTTAGGCTTCCAACTAGTTAATATAATACTCTTTATCTAATATTTCAGAAATTATTATTAAATTCGGATATATATTTTGAATTTTTTATAAAAAAATGGATATTTGAACCCCTATTATGATGCAGATATTTTGATAATTTATCCGGATCTGTGAGTTTCGGGACATCAAAATCAAATCGAGAATCTGAGGTACAACTACCTTCTGTAGCGTGTAAGAGAAGATGCACATCTGCAAATAGCTACACGTGTCAGTTACCATTTTTTCGAATTCAAACCCAAACCGCCATTTCCTTGAATAAGTCTAGCTCATAAATTCCCGTTTCACTCTCTTCACTGATCTCCAGATCTTCAATGGCGAGTCTCAACGACTCTTTACCTCCACCTCATGAATTAGTCGGTCTATTGCCAGTTAAACTCACCAATTCAAATTACAACACCTGGAAATCTTTGTTTCTCCCAATCTTAAGACGATATCACGTCCTTGATTTACTAGACGGTTCTTCCATTTGTCCTCCTCAGTTTCTCTTTGTTAACGATCCTTCAGAAAAACAGATTTCTAATCCAGAATTTCAAAAATGGATCGATCGTGACGGATCTCTTTTAATTTGGTTAAATTCAACTATTTCAGATTCAATTCTTCCTCATGTTTGTGAAAGTAAATCACCTAGAGATCTCTGGATTAACCTTGTAAATCGATTTCGCACACTGAGTGTTTGTGATAATTACCAAGTTATAGTTGTTAGTGAAGAAGAAGAGCCTACTACTCCTGCTTATTCTCATGTTTCTAGTAGTACTACAAATTACTCTACCAGCAAAAACAACAAGAACAAGAGAAGGTTATCAGACTGTGTTAAAGTTGCTGTGATGGTTAGACCGTTGATTGATAAAGAGCTTTTATTAGGTTGTGTGGATTGTGTTAGTGTTGTACCAGGAGGAGAAAATGAACCTCCACAGGTGGAGATTGGATCCAAGAGTTTCGTGTTCGATCATGTATACAAAATTACTGCGCCTGCTACGTCTTGTTCCATATTTGACGATTGTGTTGCTCCCTTGGTTGAAGACCTCTTCCATGGTTGCAATTCAACAGTTCTTGCATATGGCCAGGTATGCCTTTGTTGACGATCTCTTTTTTATTTATGTATTATTCCATTCCAATACTTGTAGTGGGTGTAGGACGCATCTGTTTCCACTCTAGTCGTGGTACTGCACTAGTATGCCTCTTACGGATTGCAAATGGTACGGTACATTTTAATTTTAATTTTTTATGAGGTGAGTGAAAGGTTGAAATCTTGTTGAAAAACGAAAAAAAAAAAGTGTTCTTTAAATACACCCAGAACATGTAAAGGGATTCCTTTGAATGCTTCCTCTCTTGATGCCCACAATTGATGTCAAGCAGAACCTCATCCAGTAGTTTAGCACGACCCCCAAATGTTTTTCCATTCCTCTGATCCTCACCGGCCAAATAGATCAAGTTATTGCATACGCGAGAAAACTCCATATATAACCCCTTAAATTTTTCTGTCATTTAATGGGTTCATGGACCAAGTTATTGCCGTTCGCAACTACTCTATAGGGGAGAGAGTTGCGAATGGCATTTGGTGGAACATCTCTGCGCTGAGATTGATCTTCTACTTTTAGCATCTCTGAGTTGCAGAGCTTGCCTGAGAATGTATCAGCTTCCTGCATTTGAACTTCATCCCTGTTTATGTTTAGAGGAGGGTCTCCAACTTCCTCCAGCAACTCTAGCTTGTATTGATCATTCACATTGAGATTAGCTCTAAGTTTTAGCTCCCAAGAGTTGTCATGATTCAACATCTTTGCTATTCTGAAGTTCTTTGAGGTAGACGTCTGATACAAAACCTTGCATATCTCCCGAGACTACCTCCTTTAACCACCTTCATGCCAAAAATAAAATCTGATCACCACTATTTATGGGGAATTTTACTCTTACATGTTCTTCCACAAACAAGTGGTTATTCAAAATCCCCTTCCACAATCCTCTCCCTTGAGATAAGTTGTCAGTTAGCATGAGTATAGCAGGTCTTGATTTCGTCTCATTTTCCTTAGTAACTTCAATATTGGCTCACGTATAAAAGTTAGTTGATATATACGTGGAGACTTATTGATGACAGATTTAGCCTTCGATGGATCACGTTCAGTTCCTCTATCGCTGATGAGAAACCTAGCAGCTTTCATAATTCTGTTCACTTTCTGCTGTTGTTTTGTCTAACTCTACTAATGTACAATTTCATTGGTTTCTGTATTGGTGTAGAGTGGATCAGGCAAGACGTATACCATGGGAACTAATTACAGTGGAGACACAAATGGTGGTGGGATTATCCCAAAAGTGATTGATGCCATCTTTGCTAAGGTTAAAGAGACAAAAGAAACTCATAAATATTTAATCAGGATTTCTTTTGTTGAGGTAAGGTTCTTAGCCTTCTATATACACTACAATAAAGTATTTGGATGAATGGGTAACTTTGAGTTATGGAAGTATGCGCAACTGTTTTACATCAGCTGTTTTGACTTGTTCACAGATTCTTAAAGAAAAAGTTTTTGATTTGCTACGCTCAAACTCATCAGTTTCTAGATCTCCTTTAAAAATTCGAGAAACTGCGAACGGGGGCATTAAACTTGAAGGTGTTACAGAGAAGAAAGTCGGAACAAAAGCGAAGATGGCAACATGTTTACACATGGGTTCAAAGGCACGGGCAACTGGAAGTACAAATATGAATAGTCAATCGATGTGTGTATGCTTATTTATTTACTTCTGATAAATGCACAACCTTAACGTTTTTTGTTAGTGTAGCTAATTATTGTATATCATGGCGCTCGCACTTGTCTTTGAAATGGTTTAATAAGCTTTTGCTGCATTTCATTTGTGCATCTGTTGGATAGTCGCTCTCATGCCATCTTTACAATCTCACTGGAGCAAAGTAGAATCACACGGGTCACCAAAGATGATGCTGGAGATAATATATTATCTGCAAAACTTCATTTGGTGGACCTTGCTGGTTCGGAGCGTGTGAAAAGAACGGGAACAGATGGGTTGCGTTTGAAAGAAGGTGATTATAATATACAAATCTGTCCGCTAAATATCTACGGTTTCTTGAGCTGTTTACTCACGAAGTATGATATCTGTAGGCATTCACCTAAATAGAGGATTATTGTCTCTTGGAAAGGTGATAAGATCTTTGGGAGAGAAAACGAAGAAGGAAGGAGGGCATGTTCCTTACCGCGACAGCAAGTTAACACGTATGCTTCAGGCAAGGGGATATTCATATATGCATTTTGGTTTCTAAGCTATAACTTATTTTAAGAACTCAATAGTTTTTTAATGAGTATGCTATGGTGAAAATTACTGATCCTCCCTTTTACTTTATGTTGATTTTGCAGGACTCTCTTGGTGTTAATGGCAAGACAGTGATGATTGGTAAGTACTGATTTTTGTGGTTCTCGAGTTTGGTTGTTGTTAGAGAGACTCAATGTTTATTATTTGGATTATTTTATTTTCTGATTACAGCCTGTGTGAGTCCCGCAAACATAAATGCCGACATAACATTGAACACTTTGGAGTATGCCAATCGTGCTCGAATCATCCAGAACAAGGCATTTGTAAGGATGTCTACAGGTTTGCAAACTCCACTCCAAGCCTGTAGAGGTACATATATTACTAATTGGGTAATAGTTTGTTGAAATTATTGTATTCCTAATAATCTAAGAGCTTAAAGTCGTGTTTTGTGCAGCTCAATCTTCTGCAGAAAGGAAGAGAAATATATCAGTCAATTCATCTGATCCAGTAATGCTTGAAAGCGTTGAAGTACCTGAGCCAACCTGAAGGTTTATTGAATAACATGCAATCTACACAGCGTTTCGCTTAATCTCTTCAAACTAATGATTTTATTTACTCCATTTTGCTATTACTAATATGCAGACCACCTTTATTCAAGAATATCTTGCTTGCTTGAACACTGCTAGCAAGTAAGTTCAGCTGCTATGCTCACTTGATCTCTTTCTATCTTGTACTTAAATGTTGAGCGTTTTATTTATTTGTTACTTGTTTCATTGCAGAGAGCAGCTGATGGAGCTAAAGGTACTATTTAGGAATCTGAAATGCAGAAGTTGAATATGAATTTGTTTGCTGTGAATTATTTATTTTCGTTTTCCTTTACTTGTGTTTCAGGGCATTGGAAAGAGAAGAGCAGACCACATAGTCGCACTAAGAGAAGCAAGCCCCATAAAATCGGTTAGAAACACTTTGAAATTTTGATATAGTTTCAGATGGGACATGTTGATATCAAATTCGCAACATATAAATGAATCTACTTGGGTTTCCTTATGCAGCTTTCCGATTTGGAAGACATGGGACTTTCCTCAAAGCAGGTACAGAACTATAGTTCATTAAAGTTCTTATTTTGAGTCTTTCTTATTCATTAGTCTTCTTGAGTTGAAAAGAAGAAGAAAGTAATAACTGAAAAAATAATCGCTTCAGGTTAATGACATAATCGGAAGTACTGCAAGAGGATTATTTGACTAAAAAGTAGTTGATGAGAAGCAACCTTAGTTATTGGGTAAGTCATACACTGCATGGCTTAGTTGGTGCTTGGTTTTTATGATACTTGAAGATTTATACGCAAAACAAAGTAGCTTGTGAGTCTGAATGTAACTGCTTTCACCAGCATTGCACAGAACGGAAAGAAAATTATGATATATATTACAAGAGGTGTGGCTGCTCAAGCTAAGTAAAGAGAAACAGTTGTATCTACAAATCAATAATTAAGAACAATTTAACATCACAGTTCCCTTTTCCTGTTTTACCTTGCTATTGCAATATGTAGGGAAGCATTTCCTATGTTTTTCTCTTAGTGTGTTCCAAGATAATGTAATGCATTTTGAAAAGTAGAAACTGGCAATTAATATAGTGCATCATAGTGGAAGAAAAAATAATTTTTTGCCCTTGTGAATTTTCCATTCCCGCTCAGCTGTATCTTCGATGTCACTTTTGCCCCGTAATGTCTCATAGGGTTTCTCTCTTGGACCGTGTTTAATGTAGATAATATGCAAAGACTATTGCGGCATTCACTTTTCTAGGATGAAAGAAATGCAACCATAAGGGATGAAAGGATGGCACATTTGTATTCGTTATATTGTTCTTTCTTTCTCCCCAATAAAAAAAAGACGGCAATAAAGAGAACTGTGCCTACATTTAAAAAAGCTCGAACTGTGACGCGTCAACTTCGAAAATCATAAGCATTACAATTGGAATTTTCGAATTTACCCTCTGCCACTTATATACATATGACCATTTCAAGTTCCAACATTAAAAGTACATCGTCCTCTGTACTGTAGGTAATGTCATTTTGGGCTCTCTCACGTAACCTCGAACAAAGAGAATCATCAAGAACTACCTAAACATCCAGGAATCTGCAAGCTCATTAACCTGTATGTTTGAAGCACCATACATACAAGTGAGGAGCCAATCCACATTCTTAAGATCGGGCTTAAGGATTTAACCTACATTTTCTAATGGATGGACACTATATTGATAAGGCCCTCTTTTTTTTCAATACAAGTGGCAACTCATTGTTTAGTCTTAGGTATTTGGTATCTGTTCGCAAGTTCTGCAAGTCCTACTCAGGAGACAACTTATACTGCTAACTTAGCATATCTTGGGTACTATTTACTCTTAGGTATCAATAAGCAGCAGAGTACACTATCATCGAAATCCAATGATTTCTCCAGTTGTTTACACTCGCAACTGCTGCTGCTGCTGGTGCTTCTTCAACACATCCATTTGCTTCAGCAACAACTGCATTGCTGTAATCCCAATTTCAAGTTTTGAGGCATCAGAACTTAGCACTCTGATCAGCTGACTACCCCATTCTGGTTTATAATTCAATGCAAGAATTCTAAGCTAAAACCAGAATAAGTATTACCTTCAACATCCTTTGGTTTAAACTGCAACAGTTCCATCATCAAAAACATCCAACTTTACGTCAATTCACCATCCACTGTTATCGGTTCCTCCTCATTTTGATTCACCATCCTGCAAAACTCACAAATTAACTTATCTCAAACAAAACCCAAACCCTAAAACAGCATGTACCATAAATTTTTCTCTGCATTAACATGTCTTAGTCTTCTTCCTCTCATATCTCTACACTACAATCATCAAAATTATTATAGTTAACAGAGACCCACATCCTTTTCCATCAAGAAGGTGTACAAGTATATGGTTTGTGTCTTTGTGGAAACCCACCAATACTTTAAGGGGAAAAAACCCATGAAACTAAAAGGTAAAAAAAACATGAAACTGAGTGAGATCAACATTCCATTACTTTACCATTAGTTTCTTTTCATTGATTATTGTTATAAAAACACAGATTGTTGTTAATTCGACGAACCGTCCTTTTCAACATTTGTATAAGTATGTCACTCAAGTCGGTTCCTGCAACCACTTCAAGTTTGTAAACTCTGTCCACCAATGCAAGCTGTCCAAAGAACTGCTGTAAACAAACAAAAAAATGTAGAGAAGTTTAACAAAAGCACAATATTTAATGACGCATGAACAAACTACAATTCCAGCCTAAGTCGAAAGCAGACAAATAATAAGAAACAAATTCCAAGACGATTGATCATGTTTAGAATTTACCTCTTCTAGAAGTTGAACCACTCATAATTAAGGCCCGATTTGTCTTTGTGTGCAGTTGGCCAAAGGAACTAGCAAAGCAACAAAGAGCCAAGTCAAGCCATGCAGTTGGCAAAATGAAGCAGCGAATCAGTCCAGCGTGGAACCAGCCGAAGTAATCATTTAAGATACCCCAATCAGTGAACGCTTCATCTATGCTGTTTCACTTAGACATTTTTTTGAACCCTCGTCATTTGCATTATTTTGGTGTCCGCCTACGAAATCGTTTACACTGGTTATGTCTTGAACCCACCCAAATTTAACCATGGCAGCCAAGATAGTGGTAGCTTCGTTTACATTGCCAGCTCCATGACATTTACAGATTAGATTCCTACACTTATCAAGTGTGGGCTTAAGTCCTTGTTCTCCCATTTCATTAAGCAAACTGAGTGCTTTAGAGAATTCTTCCTTCTCAGAGACTGCATCTATTAGTGCATCATAAGTTGTGGTGGTAACTGGCATTCCCTTTTGAAGGATCTCATCTCGCAACTCAAAGGCGTCTAATAAGTTGCCTTCCTTGCAATGAGCATCAACCATTAAACCGTAGGTAAGTTCATCTGGCTTGATTCCGTTCTTTTTCATCTCATCAAATAGAGCAAATACCTCTTGTGTATTCCCTATTTTAATGTATCCATGCATAAGTGAAGTATAAGTTACGGTGTTTGGCATCAACTTATTTTCCTGCATCATCAAGAAGATCTCTCTAGCCTTTTTCATTTTTCCAGCCTTGCAGAAGCAGTCCATCACCGTCGTGTAAGTAACATTATTAGCCATGATCTTCTGAAATGCCATATCTCCTAGCAATCGCTGGGCTTCTTCGAGGTCTCCAAGTTTACAAAACCCATCAATTAAAATATTGAAAGCGAGTGTAGTAGCAAAGCCCTTACCCAACATTTCCTGAAACAAATTCAGAGCCTTTTCCATGTTTCCTTCCTTGCAGCAACCATCCAAAAGAGCACTGTAAACAAATCTATCAGGCAAGACTCCTCTTGACGGCATCTCATTGAACAATCTGAACCCCTCCATTATATTACCTGATTTGCAGTATCCATCTATTATTGCAGCATATGTGAAGCCGTTTCGTATCAGACCCTTACCAGGAATGCTGTCAAACAATTCTCTAGCTCTTTCAATATATCCTGACTTACACAAACCATCGATCATGGAACTATATGTAACAATATTGGGATTGACTCCTTTCCTGCACATCTCGTCATGAAGCTCAAATGCTTTATCAATCTCAGCTTGCTTAAAAAACCCAGATATGAGAGCACTGTAGGTATAGACATCAGGAACCAAACCCTTCTCCTGGAATTCAGAGAATACACGCATAGCCTCCTGCATCTCTCCGTTCCTCGTGAGACCATGGATGAGGACACTATAAGCTTTCACATCAGGAAGAATTCCTCTATCTATCATAGTACGAAATATCAAGATGGCCTCTGGAACTTGTCCCGCCTTGAAGTACCCATCAACCAGGGCAGTGTAAATAACATCATTTGGAAACAAACCATGATCAAGCATCTCTGTAAAATAGCTGCCCGCCTTCTCCATTTCCCCTGCCTTGCTATGCCCATGTATGAAAGCTCCATATGTATATGCATTCGGCTTTAACCCTTTCGCTACCATCTCCACTAAATAAGGCTTCGCTTCTTCCATCTTCCCATCTTTACAGAAGCCAATTATAAGAGAATTGTAGCAAAAAACATCAGGTGCGACTCTTTTCTCACTCATTCCCTCTAATACCTTAATAGCATCTTGAAACCTACTTTCCCTGCAATGACCTGCGATCAGATTTGTATAGATGACAGCATTCGGCTTCAAACCCCTTCCAACCATTTCGTCCAAAACTCTACTTGCTTGAGAGAAATCCCCAGAGTGGCATAAGCCATTGATTAATACACTGTAAGTAACTACTGTGGGTAGTAAGTTCTTCCGAGTCATCTCATCAAGCACTTCAAAAGCCTTACTCAAATTACGCTCTCGACAATAACCCTCAATCAATAAATTGTAGGTGTGAGAGTCAGATTCCCATCCCAAGTGATCCATCTCACTCAAGATTTCGCGTGCCTTTTCCACTCTACCTCTCTTACACAAACCACCAACAAGCATATTATAAGTTATACGATTCAGTTGAATTCCACTAGCAACCATCTCCTTCTTCACTCTGAAAGCTTCATCTACATTACCTTCTTTCATGAACCCGTCAATCAAAGTCGAGTAAGCAACATGATTAGGCTTCAAACCCATCTCTACCATTTCTCCCAGAATCAATTTAGCATCACTAGACCTTCTCTCTCTACACAACCCATTGATAAGTGCAGTAAAGGTATACCCGTCAGGAACCAAACCTTTTCGAGCCATTAACCGTTTCAACTCAAAAGCTTCATCTAGTGCTCCAATCTTACAAAAACCTCCAATAACAACATTATACGTTACTGAATTAGGATTACAACCTTTTCCTTCCATTTCAATAAGTACTTTCTTTGCTTCATTTACTTTACCCACTTTACAAAAAGCTCCAATAACGTTAGAATAAGTATAAACATCAAACAACATTTTTGTTTCCAACATTTTATCATATACCTTCCAAAACAAACTTAACTTGTTTACTTTCACCAAATCCTTCATTAATGAATTACAACACCTTAAACTAGGAAAATAAAACGCACTCTCAATGCCCAGAATTACTTCCACAGATTCTTCCAACTTACCCATTTTCTTGTACGTATCTATCAATATATCAATAACCATATTTTTCCTAAGAACACCATCACCAGCGGAAGTGGCGCCACCGCTGACTTCTTGGAAAGAGTTAACAATAGAATGTAAATTCTTCAAAGGGGATAAATGGGTTTGTATCATTCGTTCTAATAAACCATTAGCTGGTCCAAATAACTTGGAATTACACAAATAAATAACCAAAATGGAAAAGGAATTCAATTTCTGAGGAATACCTAATTTTTGCTCAGACCAATAAAAGAAATGTAAGAGACGCCCAGCAGGATTATTACTAATACTAACCTGATGATGAAGTATTGACTGAATGATATCTGGGTTTAACTTGTTCGATATATCTGATGATTCCATTAGATACTGCCAGTTATCGTGTTTAAGAAGATTGGATATTTCTTCAACAGAAGAAGATTCTTTGAAGGGTTTTTGCACTAAGATACAGAAACCCGTGGATCTTCTAGAGATCCCATTTTGTTGTATGAAGAGGAGAAGCTTTTTGTGAGATAATAATTTTAACATCTCTATACAGAAAATCAGACTCAACCTCTATCTTTTCAGTGTTGGAGAGAGCTCGAGATGAAATGGAGTAAGAGATTTATATTTTATTTTTGGAATGTCAATGAGGAAATTCGAACTGGTGACTTCAACGTAGCTTTAGCGGTCTGAAACCGAGCCCAATATTCCTATGCACATGCCAAACTCATATAGTATTTGCCAAAGGAAATCAAGCATGATGGATCACAAGCTATAAAGTTTATTTATTTTGTAATCCATATGTATTGATAGTTTTGTCACTAAAATTGACAAAGGGGGAGATTGTTAGAGCACTTCTCGGTCGAACTCGCAAGCGTTGCTATCTCAAGCTTGTTTGTCAAGTTTTGTCGCTAAAAATTATATACTTGATTTCTAGTCTACTTATAGTTATGTCTCGGATTAGGATAGAAGTGTGTAGTTGAGCTTTAGACTTCACGACGTTCACCAATTGAAGAAGAAGATATACTGAAGAGCTTGGAGGAACTTCATCAACAAAAGGTATGTGGAGACTAAAACTTATCTATCACTTAGAAGTCTATTATATTCTATCCTCTAAGGAGACTAAGTCGTATAGCTATATAGACTTTTACATTATACAAATTTGATATTTCGAGCTGAGTTTATCTCGTTTATATATTTCTCGAAATACGTGTTGGAAGCTTTTAGCTTTAGCTAAAGTTCATCTTCCACTTGACGAGTTTAGTTGGAGACAATTTATTTGTTGGAAACTAAATATTAAGTCAAGATGATCATGTGAAAATTATCTTGAACCCCTTACATGATTTGTGTGAGGCAATCATTTGATGTTAGCTTGGGAAGTTTCGTATTGATCGATTAATCACTTGAAAATTACTTGAAGCTAGT
Source organism: Papaver atlanticum (assembly GCA_023531105.1). Classification (NCBI taxonomy): domain Eukaryota; kingdom Viridiplantae; phylum Streptophyta; class Magnoliopsida; order Ranunculales; family Papaveraceae; genus Papaver; species Papaver atlanticum. The sequence goes on along the minus strand of JAJJMB010001096.1, from coordinate 2,576,863 downwards.
GGTATGCGTAAGATTACCATTGTCTTCTTCTAAGGATGTTTCAATGATTAGATGAGAGTTTAGAACGACTACCAATGCCTGGATATAACACAGTATGTATACTTTGTATGTGCACTGTGAAGCTCTAGTTCAGGTCCGGAACTCTTGTTTGCGAACTATGTTTGCTAACGGGTTTACCAGTGAAAAGGTCTGGAGCTGTTGTTCGCGTACTCTGTTTGCGAATGGTTAGACAAGGCTGAGTCCGGAACTGTTGTTCACGTACTCTGTTTGCGAACGGCACGGCAAGGCCAAAATCCGGAACTGTGGTTCGCGTACTCTGTTTGCGAAAAAAATGGTTAGGTTCTAAAATCGGTAAGTATGAAATACATACTCATGAACTTAAGTTCGTTTGCGAACTAAAGTCCCCGGAACTTTAATGAAATAAGGTATGTGAACTAGTTTTACAAACCGTGGCATTATGTTCATGAATTGGTTATTGTATAAGTACTTTGTACAATTACAAACCAAACCGATTATGTTTCAAATGGTTCATATATATTTCTCTGGGATGGTGAACATTGGAACAACTCTCTTAAAACACATTTAGATTCATATGATTATCTATCATGATTGATTGATCATCATATTTGATCTAGAAGTGTTAGATGAATGTGGCTAAACTATAAGTGTTCATGTGGCTAACTTCGGTTAACTATTATTGAGCCAACAAGGTATACATGTTTGGGTACGGTTCATCCATATCTAAATATAGGTATATTTCATTTGTGTGTATCAAGCTAATACCATCTAACGGTGGAGATTAATTGCTTAATTTCTAAGCAGACTTAGCTTGAATCTTAAATCAGGAGTTCATCTAACGGTGAATATCAATTACTTTGTTACTAAGCTATCTTAGCTTTGATTGTAAGCACTACACCAAATTCAGGTTTTAGCAACTCAGATTCGCAACAAAAATGTAGCAGTTTCGAATTTTCAGTTGAGAATTTCTGTTGCTAAATATTCGCAACAGCCCATTGCTGTTGCGAATTTCGCAACTGCTGATGCTCAGTTGCTAATCACAACTGTTTTTCTCTCACGCATGCCAGTTATGTGTGTGGCACCAAACACCTGCAAACAGTTTTTCACTTTTTGAGGCATGCGAGTTTCGCGTGTGCCACATGCTTAAATCATGGCCATAACCCTAACTTCACTCTTCTACACTTTATCTTCAGAAGCCAACCTCACGCGACAACCACTTCATCTTAAGAAGCCTCTCTCACCCGACCACCATTAACAACAAAAACCCTAACTCCAGCTTCCCATTTCTATCACCACCATCGTCATCAACATCAAAAACCCCGTAATCCCTTAACAACCACAACTACGTCGATTGGGTTTCTTCATCTTAAACGATTTCTAGGGTTTCACAATCTCTTCCGTGTTTTCTTAATTTCTCAAATAGATGTACTACAAAACCTAATTTTCACTCAGCGATGTAGAAGAAAAGGTAATGAATTACATTTGTTACTTATAAGGTTCTTCATCACTTTTTGGTAAATGATACTCCCTCCGTCCTAAATTATTAGTCCGCTTTGACTAAGTCAAGATATTAAGGAGACCGGAGGACTGTACCAAACTATCCCTATTAAATGTTATGTTATTACTAAAATTAAAAGGAGTAAATGGAGCATGTAAGAAAAATACATATTTGGTAATTTTATTATTTTATAGAAATGTTTAAATAGAAGATAAAAATAAAAATATTTATGGATTGATTTTGTAATTTTTTTCCTATCGAGGAAGATATCATTTAAGACGATTAAATAGAAGATAAAAATAAAAATATTTATGGATTGATTTAGTAGATTTGTTTATTATTTAGGAAGATATCATTTAATATTTTTGATTGGTTATATTTAAAATAATCTTATAATTATAAAAATTAAAGGATATATTTGAGAGTTTGACCAAAAAAATATGACTATAAACAGAAATTGATCAGTATTTTAGGACAAACAATAGAGGACAGAAATTTTAGGACAGAGGAAGTATGTGATTTTCTAACCCTAATTTTTGTTTAACTTCACTGTTTATTAGGGGTTTTATCGTTTGAAGATTTTGGTTAGAAATTGAAGCTGTTTCTTACAAGGTTAAAGCTCATTTCTTCTAAATCTAGGGTTTAATTAGTAAAAGTTTACTTTTCCCTGTCTAATGACTACTTCTATTTTATTTTTTTCTAATTTTTCTTCAACAGTGAGAATTACGAATTGAAATGGTTTTGATTGAAAAAGATGCGTCTTATTTGTTATTGTTGCAGATGCACTTGGGGATAGTAAAACAAATGTCTGTTGAGGTAAATTAGGATTTTTGTTGTGGCCCAATTTCGTCAATTGTAACAAATTGAATCAGTGTAAATGTGATTTAGTTAAAAAGGTTGCTCTTTAATTATTTTCAATTCATTTTTAGGTTCAATTTTGAGTTCAACTTAGGTTCAATTTTTGAGTTCAACTTGATGTGTACAGAGGTATTCTTTACATAGATCAGGGGAGCTTAACACAAAAGATGAATCCCTTTAATTTTTCTGTTACCGATTCAGTTTTGACTCGGTATTCCATGAAAAATAGTCTTGGATCTGTTTTTCATCGTCAATTTTTCCTTGTAAACTTATTGTGAAAGATCTTTGCTCTTATCGAATGATGTTCCTATTCAACATTTTGTTCCAGAGATGTACTTGAGTGATTCGATAATGGTCGCAGTATTGATTAAGACGTGTTTTGGGGAGTTGAAGATTAAAGTAGTAGGTCGCAGTATTGATTACGACGAGTTTTGGGGAGTTCTGAGGTATGTTCTCATATTTGCAGTTCACGTTATCTCAACTTCTGTTTCTTTTAAAATTTCGAAAAATTGTTTGTTTCATTTGGACCATATTTGTTGATGCTGCGGGGAAGGTTCAAGATTTCAGACTATTGTATGGCAAATTTAGGCATATTTTTCTGCATAGGATGGCTCTGTTATGTCTTATTGAGCAATTACTTTATGAATTGTAGATTACCACAAGGATTACTGCATCTAGTTATAATGTTAAACTGATCTCGTCATTTCTTGTTCCCTCAAATTGGACTGGACTCTTAGGGATGATGAATAACTATGGTCTCTCCTCCCTAATAAGAAGGCTCTTTTTGATATTTTTTGTGGCGCGCACAGCTAGTGCGTATATGGATTCATTAGCCATCACTCTCATAACTTTTGTCACTGATGACAGTTTCAACGGTGGTGAAAATGCTTTGTAAGTCATACCAATCCCTTCCTTAGTTATGATCCTCAAGTACATGACTGTCCTTGTTACTAGTATTAATCTTGGAGTCTTCTAAATATGGTATTTGATACTGGTTTTAAAAGAAAAATACTATTTCTTTGAAGCTTTCAGCGAATGAGCATTACTAAGAGAGTAGGGCCATGTCTTGAGTCAAAGTACTCGGATGATCCTCTTGTGTACTTCATTGTCTGTTTGTAGGTTCATAAGGCCTCAATTCTTTTATAACAACCCGTTGCTTTCTTTCATTCAATACATGAAAGGACCTTACTCAGATGATCTAGGAAATGTATTGCCTATCTGACAGATTTTTGTTTTTTGCTGTAGGAATGCCCCGAATTTACGGCTTATGCTGGATTTTATGAAGTTTGCTGCCCTAAGAAGGGCGAATATGTTTTTATTTCGGCAGCCTCTGGGGCTGTTGGTCAGCTTATTGGGCAACTAGCAAAGTTACATGGTTGTTATGTTGTTGGTAGTGCTGGTACAAGTCAAAAGGTATGAATTTGCTTGTGGTCTATGAATTAGCATTGCAGTATTATTTTCATTCTTGAAGATGGTTTATTTCCCATTTATCATCGTCTTTGAATTTTGCAAATCAAGTTGATCTGTTGAAGAACAAGTTTGGTTTTGATGACGCATTTAACTATAAAGAAGAATGAACATAGATGCAGCTCTAAAAAGGTAAATAACATTACTAGCTTTTGGAGTAGTTAAGTTTATATGAGAGATCTTAAAGTTATAGGCGACAGTCCTAAATGATGAATGCCGATATAGAACGGATTATGTCCAAAGATGTAAATTTGCATGATAAGTGCAGGAGATGCGTACTGAGAAAAAAATAAACAACATATTTTAAGCTTTCGTGCCATCTATTTTACCACATCCTTTCCATCGTAGATTCTTCATTCACGCGCTGGGGGTTCAGCTATTCTCGGTTTTGCTCCTGGAATGAACTCATCGCAGTCTCAGCCCCATCTCTTCCATCAAACTATGCCGCCTATGCAAACTTAATCATAAAGTCCTATTATCTTCTATTGCGAGTACTGTGATTTTATCTCTTACTTGTAATAGCTAGCAAGACCACACAATGCAAGTTGTGTGGTCCAATTGGATAAACCCCCACCTTACCTGTTAGATGTGTGGTTTTCCTCCTTACAAGTACCTGAACAAAATCGAATTGGTCTGCACCACAATCATTAATCTGGTTGTACCAACTTGTTGCAGATGTCAAGTGTATGGGTCAATGATGATGAGATTCAAAGTGTTCTGCAAATGGGTATGGTTTCACATCCAGATATTAGTAATCGGGGATCTAACGTTGAATGCCTGATGTTGAGATGAGACAAATTCCTGGAGAATTGTTCTGGTAGGCAGACAACTAACTGTGTTTAAGGCACGGGGAAAGAAGTCAGTTCATGATAGTAAAGTTGAGAAGGCCATAAGCGAGCATGTTGACCTATGCAACCTTTACCTTGCAAAGGTATTCATCAACTATTGGTTTGTCATAGATGGTAAGTTCGATTTCGATATGAAGTTATTAATTCTAACCCATCACTCCTTCCATATTTGTCACTAGGAAGGCATTATTCTCGAGGGCTTGCCTGCTGTTGAAGGTGTTTCATCATATGATATGTCCAAACGTCAAGCGTAAGTAAGTCAGAACACTCCAGTCTAACCTCACATATGCATTGTATATAGGATCTTGATTTGAATAAAGAAAACAAATCAAAACTGCACTATTTAAATATGCAACCATAAAGAGTTGAATTCAGATTTTGTTAGCCCCTGAATTCCATCTCATTCTGCTTTTTGGTGGTTTATGGGATAGATTATTGCGAACTTAAAAGCATTCAAGTTGCACCTTCCAAGAATTTAGGATTACTTGTGGCTCGCTGAGGATGGCATGAAATTGCAGGTCAGGAATAGCTTTTGTTCTTTCTTGCATCAAGTATACCTATAATTGAACATCTTTCTCCTGAAATACTATTGTAGTGTATCAACACACCTATTGATTTGGTAATACTACTCTACCTGACCATGTAATATTTATCTTAATGTTCAAACGAAGATGCTAAAAAGATTATCTTTCTGTTATGTACCAATCCTGTTGTTCATGGTGGATAACTGATATATTTATTTTCAATAACAACATAATGATTCTATTTATCATCCAACTACAATCACTTTCTGATTATAGGAAACATTAATGGTTTTACTTACTTACCTTGGAGTTTTGGTTGTTTTTTAGCCCAAGTGTAAATTGAATCGAAATGTGCGTTGAATTAGAGTGAAGCCACTTCATTTCTGTTTCCCAAAATTGATTGAATCACAGGAATTACAGGGGAACTGGGGTAGTTGCAGGTTAAAATGAAGATGGGAAAACAGATTTTGACTTAGGTCAATGAAGAACAACCTTTTTTTTTGTTGCAAAAATTTCGCAACAGGTGTGAACTGTTGCTAATTTTTTACCACAAAATTTTTGGGTCAATCTTCGTTGACTTAATCATGATTTAGCAACTAACAGTAAAAATTTCGCAACTGCTTTGTGGCTGTTGCTAAATTTTTGAGTCGCAACAGCTAAAAACTGTTGCGAAAACAGTTACGACTTGAAAATCGCAACAGCTGCATTTCCGTTGCGAAAATTCGCGTCGCCCCCTTTCGCAACAGCTGAGTGTAGTTGCGACCCCGATTTGCAACAGAGGGAGCCAGTTGCAAAACTCCATTTTTGGTGTAGTGAAGCAACCCAGATTTGAAAGACTATATAAGGGAGAACTCTAGCATCTGGGAAACCTAATCCCGACACTCTCGTGTGTCCTAGTTACAAACTAGAGTCGATTCTCCTTATCCTAGGTTTTCTAAAACCATTATTAGGTTAACGACTTGAAGACTTCATTTGGGATTCGTGAAGCCAGATCCAACTATTTTCTCTGTAGTTGCGTATTCTGATCTTATTTGTTCTATCGTATTGAGATTTATCTTCTCTAAGATTTACTCAAGATTTATCTCTGATAGGTAAGATATAAAAAGTAATCACAACAGTTCTTCGTATCAGACTCTTGTGATTCTGTTAGAGCATAGCTCGGTTGAACTCACCAAGCGTTGGTATGTCAAGTTTGGTTGTCATATTTTAGTGTGTCAAAACCCATCTAAAGTTGCTTGATTGTATACTAGAGTCAACTTCATTTAGGTTAGACTAGAAATTCTAGGAATATGAGACATACAAGTATTATTCGAAGACCTGAAGAATGTGAAGAAGTAACGAGCTACAACGACGACATCATCCTTCCTCTTGAGGTTAGTAATATTGACTTAAACTGTTTCATTCCTAACATATCTTTCAAGTCGTGCTATATTGAAAACATAACTGCGAAGCTGTGAATGAATATTTTACTAGTAGTGAGACATGATCATAGTGTTAAGGAATTAGACTACAAAGTATAACGCTTATCTTTTGAACTTCGTAGATATGACATCGACATAATCATATGAATGATATTGTGATTATGTGTATGGGTAAAGGTGAAGATTTCATCCTAGGAAATAATGTTTACATTTGTTTAAAGGAAGTACATTCATGAACTTGTTTTATGAATCGAAAGGGAAATCGCTAGGCTTATTGGTATTGTTATTCATTGCATTTATTTGGATTACCAATATGTGTGAGTTAGTAGAACCTGGTAGAGCACTGCTCAGTTGAACTCGCAAGCGTTGTTATCTCAAGCTAGTTTGTCAATGTTAGTGATCAAAACTATAAGTCTTGATTTCTAGTCTACTTACAGTAATGTCTCGGACTAGGATAGATTGTGTAGTTGAGCATTAGACTTCACGACGTTCATCAATTGAAGACGAAGAACTACTAAGGAGAGCTTGTGGAACTTCATCAACAAAAGGTATGTGGAGTCTAAAACTCATCTATCACTTGGAAAGTGTATTTCCACTCTATCTCCTATATTGAGACAAAAGTCGTATTACTATATAGTATTCAATTATACACATTTGAGATTTCGAGCTGAGATTAACTCGCTTACATATTTCTCGAAATATGTGGTTGTAAGCTTTCGCTTCAACCAAGTTCATCTTATGTTCTTGACGAAAGTCAAAAGATGATCATGTGAAAATCGCCGAGTAACATCTTACATGGTTTGTGTGATATAATCATTTGATGTAGACTTGGAATGTTTCGTTATGATTATTTCAATAACTTGAAAATTGCTTTGATGCTAATAGTTCGTGAAAACAGCTATTGTCATCCTCTAAGAAAGTTTCAATGATTGAAATAGAGTTTAGAACACTTAACCATCATTGGATTATGAACATAGTATGCATTCTTTCATATATGTGATCCATGACCGGAACTATAGTATGCATACCTGTATGCGTACTTGTTAGTTGTGAAATTCCAAGTACCCAAGTACACATACCCGTACGTGTACTAGCGAAGGGTTTGGGTCCGGAAATTTCTTATGTGTTTGGAAGTATGCGTACCTGTTTGCATACTGGCGAACCCAAACTCAGACCGGCTACTTTAAGTATGCATACCCGTTTGCATACTTGAGTGGTTAAAGTTATAAAATCGGTTTGTTCATGAACTAATACATTTATATAATAAGGAATGCATTCTTTGCAAACCGTGGCTATAATGTTCATGAATTGATTCAAGTGAATCAAACCGATTTTTCTTCAATTATTTTCTTGTATACTTCTATGAGAATATAGCAATTCAACAACTCTTTAACTAGTTTCATTTGAGTCATTTGAACTAGTTGTGGTTAAGATGAATAAGGTTGATATGAGAGTGTTCATATGGCTAACTTCGGTTAACTACTGTTGAGCCAACCGAGTGTACACGTTTAGGTATGGTTACTCAAACCTAAATGAAGGTACATTTCATTTGTGTATAACAAGCTAAGTTCGATCTAACGGTTGAAAGAAATTATCTTGAATCTAATCAGGTTTTCATCTAACGGTGAATATTGAATGCTTTGTTACCAAGGTAACATTGATTGCAAATCCTGATTTGAAAACTATATAAAGGAAAACTCTAGCAACTGGGAAACCTAATCCGCACACCTCCTGTGTGATACTAGTTGCGACTAGAGTCAATTCTCCTTTAACCTTAGGTTTTTCACGAAACCCTAACGACTTAAAGACTTCATTGGGATTGTAAAGCCAGACCCAAGTATTTTCTCTGTAGTTGTGTGTTCTGATCTTGCCCTGTTTTATCGTATTGAGTATTATCTTCTCTAAGATTTTCTCGAGATTGATTCTCCGATAGGAAAGATACAAAGTAGTCACAAACATCTTCGTCTTATCGTTTGTGATTCCACAATATCTTGTTCGCTACCATACGATTAAGATTGTTATGAGGTGATTGATAATACTAGGTTGTTCTTCGGGAATATAAGTCCGGTTTATCAATTTTTTCATGTGCACATTGATTTATCAAAAGATGGAGCAAAACTCGTAAGTATTTCTGTGGGAGACAGATTTATCTATTCCAAGAGACTTTTCTGTGTGAGACAGATTTGTTTATCAAGTCTTCGACTTTGGGTCGTAGCAACTCTTGGTTGTGGGTGAGATCAGGTAAGGGAATCAAGTGCGTAGAATCCTGCTGGGATTCAGAGACGTAAGGAGCATAACTATACCTTGATCAGTATGAGATTGATAAGGGCTCAACTACATTCCAGTCCGAAGTTCATTGGTAGTAGCCTAGTGTCTGTAGCAGCTTAATACAGTGTGGTATTCAAAGCTGGACTAGGTCTCGGGGTTTTTCTGCATTTACGGATTTCCTCGTTAATAAAATTCTGGTGTCTGTGTTATTTCTTTTCCGTATTATATTTTGTTATATAATAGAAATATCACAGGTTGTGCGTTAAGATCAATCAATTGTGAATCCAACCATTGGTTGTTGATTATATTGATTGACACTTGAACATTGGTCTTTGGTACCGTTCAAGTTGTTTCACATAATAACCAGGCTCGCAGATTTCTATCTGTTTGATTTGTTGATTACATTGTGAAACAGAGATATAAACTCTTTGATATACTTTCTATAAGATTGAGTCTGACTGTCTAGTTGATTCTCTTGAAAGTATATTGGAGTTTGTCTATTCAGATTACCGAACAAAATATTGGGTGTGGTTGTTTGACCCCCGCTTTTTCAGAACTGATCATAACTTGTTTTGTATCTTGGTATAACTAATCACAATGCCTGACTTTTGATTTTGTATGACTAGTTTTAATTAAATAGTGTAACCGATCCTAAGTAATCACCTGAGATGGTATGATCGATATTTGTAATTGGTGTGACCGATAACAAAAGAATTGTGTTGAGAATGGGTTAGGGAATCAGACTACGAAGTATAAACGTTTATCTTTTGAACTTCGTAGATATGACATCAACATAATCTTGTATATACTGTTATGATTATGTTAATGGGTTATGGTGAAGATTTCATCCTAGGAAACAATGTTTTACATTTTTTTAAAGGAAGTACATTCATTAACTTGTTTTATGATTCGAAAGGGAAATCGTTAGGCTTATTGGTATGCGCTATTCATTGCAAATCTTTGGATTACCAATATGTGTGAGATAGTAAAACCGATCGTAACTTTGTTATGTATCATGGTATAACTAATCACAACGCCTGATTTAAGATTTAGTATGACTAGTTTTGAGTAATTGGTGTAACCGATCCTAAGTAATCACCATGAGATGGTATGATCGATATTTGTAGTTGGTGTGACCGATCCTAGTAATTGGTGTGACTCATCACAGTGTATTGTGTAATCGATCCTTGTAATTGGTAACCGGTCCTGGTAATTGGTGTAACCGATCCTGGTAACTGGTGTGACCAATCACAAGCAATACCATGGAATATGGTACCGGTCCTGGTAACTTGTGTGACCGATCACAAGTATTTCCATATTTAGGTATAACCGATCCTAGTGATTGGTATAATCGATTGAATCCATGTATGTGATTTGATATTTGATCAATCACATAGTTATCTTAGAAAACAGGTGAACCAATTTTAAACTTGTTTTGAAGTGTGGTATAACTGATTCAAAGAATGCGAATCCGTGTAAATATGAAATAAGGATTTGCAGTGAAAAAGATGTCAACATACTTTGAACACGTACAGTAACTCTTATCATTTATTGTTCAAAGATATTACTTAGTACTCAAGGAGATCCTATGCCGAAATAAATTGGGAATCTTTTAATTAAGGATTTTGGTTTTATATGCTTTAATTACCAGCAATTAAATGCATATCTCTAGAGAATAAAAATTAGTAATGTGCATTTACTAATTGGAGATTTTATATTGAGAGATTTCGGAAATTTCGGACAAGCCTTTATTGGAATTAGGAAAACCGATTTTGGAATTCATTACATATCTTGAGAATATTTTCGGTTTTGGAAATTCCTTGGTGTCCAGACATCCTTGGTCTATAAATACCTAAGTTTGCATTTCTAGCAAACTATCCTAAGAGCCAGGCAAACTTCATTCTTGTTGTTTCTGGTGGAGCCGTCTAATCGGAGAGGAAAATATCCTAATTAGGTGAAATCTCTTACGACCGCTCGTTTAAAGACTTCCATGGGATCAAGAAGCTCTACGAGTACCGTTGGTGTGAAACTAGATAATTACAGTGTTATTAGTTTTTGATTTATTTGATTGACTAACGGTTGTTGAAACTTTGATTGCACCTAGTTTGTTTATTCTTGAGAATCTTCTCTTCTGATATAAGATTCACTCAAACTAGATCGAAGTATCGACGGGATCTTTAGAACTGTTTGTAGATTTAAAGACATCTTGTGATAATACATTGTTAACAGACTTCGTTCTGTGTGTGATTGATCACAAGAAATTCAAGTGGTGTTGTGCAGGTTTTTATTGAAGATTAAAGAAGATTTGAAGACGAAGAAGATTTCTTATTAGTTCTCATATCTTTGTGTGCACAAACCTTGATCGGCTAGGATCCAACTAGAATCGGATTTATTCGATTGATTAGTTGCGTGAGATCTGCATCACTTTATTGTTTATTGTTGGAATCTATATTGATTGATTGCGAATCTAAACTTAACTACTTTTGAAGTTAATGGACAGATTGATCTTACCAGGCAAATGAGTTTATTAAATTAAACAGAAGAGCCTTTGCATATGACTTGAGATATCTTTATCTTGAAAGAATCGAAAGAGTTGTTACCAAACAGATTTGTTATTCCTTTACTGTTTTGAATACGATCCAAAGGAATTGTTCCAGTGAGTGCACTCATTGAAGTTGGAAGCGCAGGGATACTGAGGAAACTAAGTGAACTAGGGGTAGTTGCTTGGTCTCAACTATACGAAGTTGGTTTATATTTTGTATAACGACTTAATTATGAGAGTATTCAATTCTGGACTAGGTCCCGGGGTTTTTGGCACTTGCAGTTTTCCTCGTTAACAAAATCTTGCTGTGTGATTTACTTTTGTTTTCTGCAATTATTTTTGTTTATATAATTTAAAGTAAATTACACAAACTTTAACTCCGTATTACTTGATAGTGAGAGAGGTTAGAAGTGGGATTCTAGGGTTTCTGAAAGTGAGTTACGGTAGGTTGAGCACGAACAGTCTTCGCCTAAACCACGCACAATTGTCGTTCAAAGGATGCTTCAGTCACAGGGAAGAGATTTAGGGATGGTCTTAGGCAGGAAGCAGATGAAGACAGAGATCAGAGAATTCTAGGGTTTGAAGAAGAATTGCTCTGACAGGTTATGAGAAAGATGATCGTAGCTTGGAAAAATAGAGGGCCTATTTATAACTGAAATCTCTAATCTCATGTCGATGAAGATAAGGATTGCTTTTTGTGTTGTGCGTAGCAATTCTCCCGTCTCTTCAGGAATAGGGATAAACTAGGTTGAGTTTATCTCATTATTCCACCACCTTTAATCTCTTCTGGGGTGAAAAATAAGCCGGGTATTCCTCACACGTGCTGTAGACCGCTATACCAAAACCCTAATTGATATCCCCTCATTTGTGTGAAGATGAGTCAGCCTTTGTGATGATGTGTTGAGAGAGAAATATTCTTTTTAGCCGAGTTGGCAAAGATATAGAGATATTCTCTGATTTGTGAGAATGACTAGGATGAGTGACGTGAAAAGGCATCGAATTCCTCAGGAATCGTGTGCAGAGTGTGAGAGGAGCTGAGGCTAATCTCCTTATCTCCATGGCCGGTCACATATGTCATGTGAAGACCATATTATGTTTGTGGGTCCCTTTGTTGAGCATGCGGAGCTCAATAGAGCTTATCCACATTTTTGGATAGACATGTATAGTTGAGGTTCAATTTACTAGCCGTGAGTGTGTTTGAGAGGCTAAGAAATAGGTTTGATCCCTAGGTAAGGCGTGTGCCATGAATCTCTCCGAGATTTTGAGGAGAGATTTGAATCTCTCCGTGATTTTGCAGACGGATCAAAATCTCTTCGTGATTTTGCAGAGAGATTTGAATCTCTCAGTGATTTTGCAGAGAGATTTGAATCTCTCTGAGATTTTGCAGACGGATCAAAATCTCTCCGTGATTTTGCAGAGAGATTTGAGTCTCTCTGAGATTTTCGCAGACGGATCAAAATCTCTCAGTGATTTTGCATAGAGATTTGAATCTCTCAGAGATTGTGTAGACATATCAAAATCTCTCCATGATTTTGCAGAGAGATTTGAATCTCTCCGAGATTTTGCATACGGATCAAAATCTCTCTGAAGATTTTCTTAACGGATCTGAATCTCTCTATGGTCAGCTGGGACTCGTCCTGAGAGAGAGAAAGGCTTTGTATGCCCAATTAATGCCTCTGCGAGACTTTGGCTCACTTGTCTTTGACCAGCGTATCTTGCAGAGATGTGCTAGGAATCAACTGTGTGTCCATATGATGGTCCAACAAGACCAGTGTATCCTGAAAGGATGTTCTAAGAGTCTGTCGAAAGGAACCGAAGGCAGAATAATCAGTGTATCTTGCGGGGATGTCCTAGGAGTTATTCGGAAACCTCAGTAATTCGAGTCAGAGCCTAGAGCAAACATGACCAGTGTATCTCGCGATGATGTACTAGGAATCAGTCCTTGATCTCAAATAGGGTGAGCCGTTCTTACAAGAGATATGCAAATCTCCGCTGTGGGTCTTAAGTCCGCCGGGGACGTATTTATGCATCTACAGAGCCTACATGACCAGCAACATCTCCTTGAGGATGTATACTAGGAATCATGGCATCACAATCAGCTGCGTCTCGCGAAGACATGATGAAATTGTGGCTGTTCTGGTTCATAAGTCTGCCGGGGACATTTTACGCTCTACAGAACCTACATGACCAGTAGTATCTCGTCGAGGATGTGCGCTAGGAATCACGGCATCATGACCAGCAGTGTCTCGTGGGGACGTATACTATAAATATCGTGGCTATGGATGCCTTGAGGGCCAAGGGATTAATCTCTCCTGTGAGAGTTGAATTATGTCTATAGGGTTGAAATGATACTTTTGCCCCTTATACCTAGGCATAGTCACGTATTTAAAGAGGGATTGGCGCGTCTCTGGTCCTGGTTTTGGAAATCGTGAATCCGAATTGCCTGTTTTGAGCCAGATTCCCTTTATTTTCTCTGAAATTCTGCCTTCATGGATTCCGTTTCGACTCCATTCTTCTTCGAACTCTTAGAGAACTCAATATTCACGTGTATGAGGCCTTTGGAATGATTATATGAGAGCTTGGTCGGTCTCTAGCCGTATTAAGGCTTTCTTCTTTGAAAATACTCCAAATTGCAATATAAGGGTATTTTGGTCAAAATCCCTTATGAGTTCGTTTTTTTGTTGAAGAGTAATGATATAAAAGGTATTGAGAGATTCCTAGAGAACCGTCCAAGAGAATGGTAGAGGCTCGGTCCCCTCTCTTTTAGAATAAATCCATTTTTTCACCAAATTCTTGAAATTAGGGTTATTTTCGTCAAAACCCTAATTCTCTTCGACTTTGATCCCTCTGAAAAAATTCCGAGAGAATAAATCACGTCCCACTGGCCTAGGAGAGCATCCTCATGCATGAAAAGGGCTTGTCCACGATTTGGAGGAATTTTTAGAAGAAAGAAAACCCTCAGTTTCCTTATTTGATCCAAATTCCTTTAATTTCCTCTTTTAACTCCAAATCTTTTTCCTTTTGCTTCAAGGCTTCCCTTTTGAAATCAAATTGAAAAGAGAAGTATTTTGGACGTGTTCTAGGTTTAGAAACCGGTCCAGTATGTTCAATGAATTTTATTCACAGTAGAATTCCTTGTTTAAGTTGAATTCCTTTGCCTTCTTTTAAAACTCCTTTCCTTGCTTGGATTGAACTCTAGTTGGACACATTGGAGGCTGAGGTAACTTGAAAACCGTGTGTATGGGTCTGGTTCCATTATTGGATAAGAACTTGATCACTTCTCTTAGCCAAATCCCCTTTTCTTCAAAATAGCCAAAATATCGAACTAGGGGAACTTCTGTGTTTACTTCTGCCTTTTTTCTTGATAAGTATGCGTTCAAGGAGGTGGAGAAACTTCGGAATGAATTGTGATTTACTTGGGTAAGGATAGAAACAAGTAGAACACGTCCTGGACTCTTTTTGGAAGTTGGTTTCCTTGTTCAAGTGAGATTCATCCTTTTATTTGAAATAGGATTTATATTGCACTCCGAAGGAAATTCGCATGCTAACTTTTAATGCTTGGTGTACTTGAGTTGAGTTCTTAATAATGGTGTGCTGAGTGATAAAATCTTTCTTTTGCATAGAGGGTAACCTTGTTCTTCTTTCAAAACGATACTATTCTTCAAACTGATGACATAGAAGTTAACAGAAGTACATATCATCTTGAGTTTGCTGATGTAGATACCCATCCTCCGTTCTCCATAGAGTCATCTTCGGTAAGTCTTGATATTTGTCCCTCCTTGATCATATATTCATATTCCTTCGACCATTGAATGAATAGAAGTAGTTGTATTTGTCAAGGATTCACTTTGTTTAGGTGTTCGTCAAAAAAAAACTTCAGATTTGAGACACTTAGGGAGAATGGCTGTAAACACTTCATACGGACTCTGATTTGAGTCCCTGGCCACATATTTGAAAGAAAATAGAATATGCTCTCTAATGCAAAAAGAATGACTTTATTCCGAGTTTGTTTGTCCAATCAAATCCGTGTATACTTTTGACTTCAAAAATCCCGTATAAAATTTCAAGAGTTTTTAAGATTGCACTTACTTCGGTATTGGGACCACATCTCCTATATCGTTTGTCCGTTTGAAGCGCCATTTTGGTATGTTTTTGGGAAGACAAAATAGGAACACATTTGCTTCAGAAAGTACCCCGAAATTCCTTATGAATTGTCATTAGTTTTCAAGTCTTCGCGCTGCAATGTTCATCAATCTGAATTACCAAAGGAATCCTTGTTTCAGTTGGATTCTTAAAACGTTCTCTTGCTTTAAGCACAACCCCTTGGAGTATTATGACTTCACTACTCTTCCTTAGCTTGGTTTAGGTCGTGAATTTTGTATTATTAGGCAAGAGACATGTTCGTGGTATTGATTATTCGTTTTTACTCTTTGGTTTCCATAAAACGTATTTTGCTTGATCCCTTGTTAAAGTGTGCACCTAAACAAATCCACGAGTATCTCATGAGATGTGAGATGGATTTCTTGATAAGTACAGAACTCTAGGCATGAGGGTATGCTTGAAGGTATTAGGAGAAGACAAGGCTTGAAGGGATTGTAGGAGGACAAGGTTTTAGGGGGAAAGGCCGGTCTTTGTTGTTGCTCCCTTGATTTTAACTTATGTAATTTGAACTTTGCAGCCTTATCTGATCTTCTCTTTGTTTGTAGAGTACTCTTCATGGTGAGAATGAGTTAGATCTTGGTAGAATGCAGATGAGGCGGGCTTCAACAATTTCAAAGGGATTTCAGAAAGATATTCGGGTGCAGAGACAACTGACCGGCATGAGGATAATTTCACAGAACCCATGTCTTGACTTCGGATGAGACACTTACCGATGGATTATATCATGAGAATGATAACTCTGAACGGTCTTGCTTCTGATGATTTTGTAAACCTGGAAAACTTGGTGACAACCCGTGAGAATCTTTGCTTTCAGTGTGAGGTGGTTGCGAGAGTGGCTCAATTCTGTCAGGATCCGTCAGGGTGAGTTGAGTTCAGGTCCTCGTATTTTAGAGAGTTTCTTAATTTGTGCAAACGCTAGCTGGCTCTATTGCATATGCGAGTAGGTGAAAACCCTGAGTAAAATTCGTAAAAGGAAGTTCTTCCTTGCGCGATCTTCACTCCAGAGGTTGTAGAAACTTCGTTTGACGTCCGATTTTAGTGGTTGACCCCAACTATCGAACAGAAAAGACATTCCTTTCATATATTATAGAGAAAAATTAAGATATGGAGACTGTTTTCAGGTGATAAATGCATGTGAAGTTGAACTCGGAAATATATGGTTTTACAATAACTATTCCTTCAAGTGTTTTGATATATCTCTTGGACTATACTTCGAAACATCATTCCCTTTTAACACGTGGTAGGAGAGATATAGACAGATATTTTTCATCAAGGGCATGTTGTCGAATTTTTACCCATTTGTCTCAGTTCGTCGAGTTATATGACTAAAGTATGAGTCGCGTCTGAGTAGAGTGGAGACTATAGACTCCTTTTCAACCGATTGTGAACCCTAGTTTGCTCCTGCATGCGTTTATTATTGATGGATAATTTTATTGCTTCTTCTACTTGATATAGTTCTGGTGCACGCGTATAAAACCCTAAAACGTCTTATCTTCTGTCAGGATCCAGGACATGGTTGCAATTGCTGAGTACAGATGCTGACGGAAAAGAATTCGACGAGACCAGAGATAGATGCGAGATTTCTCGAGATAAGTCCCCTTCACGATTTTAAAGGTCGATCTCTAGTCACCTAATCCCAAGTAATAACATGTTGTGTTGTGGGTTTGGGGAGTTGAATGGTCTTGATGTGTCTCGATCTTTTTAGACTCCCGCGCTGATCGTTTCTAAATCTGTTATATGAAAACTGGATGTCTGGGCCACCTCCTATTAGCCATGCAGGTATGTGACGCACGATTCTCGGTTAGTCCCCAGTTTGATATAAGACTAGGGATTCCCATTGGCTCGGGACATTTGGAAAATGAAGTAAGACCCTTGTAGCGTACGAGATTGAGTCTTCACGGCGGGCAAGAGATAATCTGTGGGATGGAGACGTCTTTGGAGAGTCATGTCGAGATACTGCCGCATGTGTCTTTGTAGACAAGATGAAGTTGTTGTTCCGCCTCTACAAGGTGTCTTGACAGGGATTTGTGTGAACTTATGTAGTAAAATTATCCGTTGAGATTTATTCTTCTTTTGGGAGGATGCTCAACCGAACTTGAGAGTAATATATGCCTTCTGGTACAATTAGGGTAATAGATACATTCAGGTCCAACTACGCAGTTGATTTTTGTTTGTTTTATTGATGGAAGAGTTCTCTGGGAATCTGCTAGGTAATTCTTCACATGGAGGAGTCGTTTTTTTACATGAGGAAATTGTATGTGATCATCATATCTTGTCCTTCGCTCATCGCGTTTGAGCATGACTCATGGAATAACCTGTCAATTGGATTTTTTTCGACAGAAGAGACTTTGACCGAGGGAACTGCTAGTATGCGCCTGAATGAGTAACGTGTATCATGAAGCTATGGTCTCAGATCTTTCTCTTGTTTTACTTCAGTGACGGTAGCTGGTTGTAGCTGTATGTCGAGTAATGGAGTTTTATCTGAATTGTTGGCACTTCAGATTTCTTTTCCTTTAGTAGGTTCAGGTGCGAAGATATTCTCCTTCTACTTCTTGGGTGAACTGAGGTCCCATCGTAAAATGATACTGGATAATCGTTGGTGTAGCCGAGATGGAGGCTCATCGAGACTTAGTCGTACAATCGCTAGGACTCATTCTCTTTCTGACGGGACGGGTGTTGAGATAGCATATCGACCGGAGGCTTTGAATCTTCAGATAGGTATGAGCTTTGACTGAGCAATGTCTTGGAAGCTAGTCTCATGTTATACTTTGTCGCATTCTGGTAATAATCCTCTGAAACACGAAAACGACAAGATGCATCTCGGCTGGCGATTTATGACCTTATGTGGCTCTGCAAATCTTTTGTCTAGGTCACGAATGTTTCGGAACCTTTCCAAGTTTTCGCTAAGTTTATCCTGTAAACGACGAAGAGACAAATCCGACAGAAAAAAACTAGGTCAATTTGATACAGAATGAAAGAGTTATAAGTAAAATAATAAAGTGAAGTAAACTTCCCGAGTCCCCTGTGATCAGGTTGAGGGCTCTTGACCTAAACGAATTTTGGAGCAAATATTCATCAGAATCTCTAAGTTTAGAGCGTTATCTGGTCCTTGAGGTCTTTGAGAGTAATAAGGTCGGCTGGATGGTTGCTCCATTGCTCTGTCGCGTTCGTAATGGGCTTTATCTTCTCCGGTGAAGTCGATTGCAGGCAAGATCCCGTAAGTGCTATTCTCAGCAGTTTTAGTACTCCTTATTTACGAAACGTTTACTCGATCTAGATTTGTTGGATCTATCCCTACTGGTAACTCTAAAGGCGTTTCAAATAAGTCTGGATGTCGATCTGAGATTTTTGTTGAGTCTCTGGGAGTTCTCCTTGGTCCTTATCCAACGTTTTCAAGGATTAAAAGTAGATTTTTATGAAAATAGGTTACTAGTGCGTTTTGTTATGCAGGAAGAGATCCATGTGATCCGGGACGCACTAACCTATTCACTAAGGTCAAACTCGAAAAAGAGAGAAAGTGCTGGTAGGGATAACTCTCTCTAAGTCTGTAATGGATTTACAGAGACCAAATCAATGGAACGTTTTTGTGTTTGGAGTGTTGGAATCATCTTCCTTCCTAAGTGACCTGGATTAATATCTGTAACTGAGTGAACAACCTCCCACTGTGGTCGCCAAAATGTAGTTACCTAAAATATGAGAGAGGTTAGAAGTAGGATTCTAGGGTTTCTGAAAGTGAGTTATGGGAGGTTGAGCACGAACAGTCTTCGCCTAAATCACGCACAGTGGCCGTTCAAAGGCTGCTTCAGTCACAGGGAAGAGATTTAGGGATGGTCTTAGGGAGGGAAGCAGATGAAGAGAGAGATCAGAGAATTCTAGGGTTTGAAGAAGAATTGCTCTGAGAGGTTATGAGAAAGATGATCATATCTTGGAAAAATATAGGACCTATTTATAGCTGAATTCTCTAATCTCAGGTTGGTGAAGATAAGGATTGCTTTCCGTGCCATGCGGAGCAATTCTCCCGTCTTTTCAGGAATAGGGATAAACTATGTTGAATTTATCTCATTATTTTACCACCTTTAATCTCTTCTGCGGTGTGAAATAAGCCGGGTATTCCTCACACATGTCGTAGACTGCCAGAACAAAACCCTAATTGATATCCCCCCATTTGTGTGAAGCTAAGTCAGCCTTTGTGATGATGTGTTGAGAGAGAAATATTCTCTTTAGCCGAGTTGGCCAAGATATAGAGATATTCTCTGATTTGTGAGAATGACTAGGATGAGTCACGTGAAAAGGAATGGAATTCCTCAGGAATCGTGTGCAGAGTGTGAGAGGAGATGAGACTGATCTCCCTCTCTCCATGGCCGGTCACATATGTCATGTGAAGACCATATTATGTTTGTGGGTCCCTTTGTTGAGCATGCGGAGCTCAAGAGAGCTTATCCACGGTTTTGGATAAACATGTATAGTTCAGGCTCAATTTACTAGCCGTGAGTGTGTTTGAGAGGTTGAGAAATATGCTTGATCCCTAGGTAAGGCGTGTGCCGTAAATCTGTCCGAGATTTTGAGGAGATATTTGAATCTTTCCGAGATTTTGCAGAGAGATTTTGCGAAGAGATTTGAATCTCTTTGAGACTTTGCAGACGGATCAAAATCTCTCCGTGATTTTGCAGAGAGATTTGAATCTCTCCATGATTTTGCAGAGAGATTTGAATCTCTTCGATATTTTGCAGACGGATCAAAATCTCTCCGTGATTTTGCCAAGAGATTTGAGTCTCTCCGAGATTTTTACAGACGGATCAAAATCTCTCCGTGATTTTGCATAGAGATTTGAATCTCTCCGTGATTTTGCAGAGAGATTTGAATATCTCCGAGATTTTGCAGACATATCAAAATCTCTCCGAAGATTTTCTTAACGGATCCGAATCTCTCTATGGTCAGCTGGGACTCGTCCTGACAGATAAAAAGGCTTTGTACGCCCAATTAATACCTCTGCGAGACTTTGGCTCACCTGTCTTTGACCAGCATATCTTGCAGAGATGTGTTAGGAATCAACTATGTGTCCATATGATGGGACAACAAGACCAGTATATCCTGAATGGATGTTCTAGGAGTTTTTTGAAAGGGCCCAAAGGCAGAATAACCAGTGTATCTCGTGGGGATGTCCTAGGAGTTATTCAGAAACCTCAGTAAGTCGAGTCAGAGCCTAGAGCAAACATGACCAGTGTATCTCGCGATGATGTACTAGGAATCAGTCCTTGATCTCAAATAGGGTGAGCCGTTCTTACAAGAGGTATGCAAATCTCCGCTGTGGGTCTTAAGTCCGCCGGGGATGTATTTACGCATCTACAGAGCCTACATGACCAATAGCATCTTGTTGAGGATGTATACTAGGAATCATGGCATCACAATCAGCTGCGTCTCGCGAAGACATGCTGGAATTATGGCTGTTCTGGTTCATAAGTCTGTCGGGGACGTTTTACGCTCTACAGAACCTACGTGACCAGCAGTATCTCATCGAGGATGTGCGCTAGGAATCACGACATCACGACCAGCAATGTCTAGCGGGGACGTATACTAGAAATATCTTGGCTATGGATGCCTTGAGGGCCAAGGGATTAATCTCTCCCATGAGAGTTGAATTATGTCCATAGGGTTGAAATGACACTTTTGCCCCTTATCCAAATTTCACCATCTACAGTGCCTTTCTTCTAGCGCGTGATTTTCAATCATGGGTTAGGGTTGTTAATAGCTATGATCCTCCTTTAGTTACAGTGAATGGTGTAACTACTCTAAAGGATATTGGTGAGTATGAACCTTTAGAAGTTCTTGCTGCAAAGCGAAATTCTGATGGGTTAAATGCTATCATCCATGCCATTACCCCAGATCTTCAGCATCATGTGACTACTTGCACGAAGTTTAAAGATGCTTGGGATTTCTTAGAAACCGTATTTGAAGGGAATACCTATGAAAAGGAAGCT
This sequence comes from Papaver atlanticum, assembly GCA_023531105.1. Taxonomy (NCBI): domain Eukaryota; kingdom Viridiplantae; phylum Streptophyta; class Magnoliopsida; order Ranunculales; family Papaveraceae; genus Papaver; species Papaver atlanticum. The sequence continues at coordinate 2,555,280 of JAJJMB010001096.1, read as the reverse complement.
AGGCTTCAAAACCTAAATTATGACTGGGAAAACCTTCGTATGGCAGATGAAGATTCATTTGATGAGTTTAATCACAAAGTGTCTTAAATTGTTAATGCATCTTTTGCATTGGGTAAGAATATTCCTGAAAAGGACATTGTGATGAAAATTCTCAGATTGCTGCCATCTAGATACGATTCTAAGAAGCATTCCATCGTTGAGGGAAATAACCTTCATACACTTTCCAGGAATACTCTTGTTGGAAAGTTAAAAATACTTGATCTTGATCAAAACACAGTCAGAACATCTGCGTTCAATGCTGTGACCAATACAAGGAAAGCTTCTAACTTGTCTTGGGCTGATGAATGTTGTTCCAATCATGTTGATTTTTATATATCACTGATTACACAAAAGATCAAGGATTTGGTAAAACGAAGTAAAAGAGATGAGAAAGGTCTCTCTCCGGTTAATGCTCCTGATGATTCATTACAAGAAAAATCATCTCAGGTTGTCAATAGCTTGGATTCTTCCAATGTGTTCAATGAATTTTCGGCTTTCACTGCAGAAACTTCTTCCTTCTAAAATTATGATTCAGAGTTTGAGAGTGACACTGAGATTGTTGATTTCTTGTATAAGTGTGAAGAAATTCACCAAGAAAACCTCCAACTAAAGGCTTCGTTGGAAAAACTTGAATCATCACTTCAGGTGAAAGATTTTGAGATAGATTGTCTTAATGATGAATTCACCAGGACCCTATCTCTGAAGAAAAAAGAGATTAATACTCTTAAGTGTGACCTGCAAAGGTTGTCCGGAAGTTCTGACAAAATCTCAGCAATGTTATTCGGTCAGAAGTCTTTTGGAAACACAAGTGGTTTAAGGTTCAAAAGCAAAACTGTGAGCACAAACAACTCTTTTGTTCCAGCCGGGTTTGGAACAGATGATGATGGATGTTGTGATAAATAGGAGGCAAATAAGTAAAACAATAAATCATCCCTTATTTGTTCGTTTTGTGGAAGTGCAAGTCATGTTCAAAGTAAGTGTTGGAAATTCAAAAGGAACAACAAAAGAATTTCCAAACTTCAGAATGTCATGCAAAGATTGAATCTGGCTCTGAGTAATCAACAGAATTCTCCTGATAACAAGAAGAAATCCAAAAGAACCAGATTCAGACGAGGTAAGAAATCTATCTATACAACAATCCTTGATAAGTCACTATGTGATAAAAGATGTGAGCATTTGGCTCACTCCGTCACTATCTAATACTAGTGACATTTGCATCCTTATTGTTTAACTTGAGAAAATAAGGATTGCATCAAGGTTGCTCAAGTTGTGTATATTTGGTAATTTATTATTTTTCGTTAAGAAAATATCTTCTTGTTAAGAATAGATAAAGGATCATGAACCGTACAAGACTTGTTCAAAGTTCTTCTAGGGTTTGGGTGTCCATAAGTCTATTTATATTCATTTAGAATCATCGGAGTACTTGGAAGTGACGAAGATTTCGAGTAATGTTAAAGAACCAAGGAGATCAAGCATTTGGATGAGAAGCTACAAAGTTTATTTATTTTGTAATCCATATGTATTGATAGTTTTATCACTAAAATTGACAAAGGGGGAGATTGTTAGAGCACTGCTCGGTCGACCTCGCAAGCGTTTCTATCTCAAGCTTGTTTGTCAATGTTAGTGATCAAAACAATAAGTCTTGATTTCTAGTCTACTTATAGTGATGTCTCGGACTAGGATAGATTGTTTAGTTGAGCATTAGACTTAACGTCGTTCATCAATTGAAGACGAAGAACTACTAAGGAGAGCTTGTGGAACTTCATCAACAAAAGGTATGTGGAGGCTAAAACTCATCTATCACTAGGAAAGTCTATTTCTATTCTATCTCCTATATTGAGACAAAAGTCGTATTACTATATAGTATTCGATTATACACATTTGAGATTTCGAGCTGAGATTAACTCGCTTACATATTTCTCGAAATATGTGTTGGTAAGCTTTCGCTTCAACCAAGTTCATCTTATATTCTTGACGAAAGTCAAAAGATGATCATGTGAAAATCGCCGAGTAACATCTTACATGGTTTGTGTGATACAATTATTTGGTGTAGACTTAGAATGTTTCATTATGATTATTTCAATAACTTGAAAATTGCTTTGATGCTAATAGTTCGTGAAAACAGCTATTGTCATCCTCTAAGAAAGTTTCAATGATTGAAATAGAGTTTAGAACACTTAACCATCATTGGATTATGAACATAGTATGCATTCTTTCATATATGTGATCCATGACCGGAACTATAGTATGCATACCTGTATGCGTACTTGTTAGTTGTGAAATTCCAAGTACCCAAGTACACATACCCGTACGCGTACTAGCGAAGGGTTTGGGTCCGGAAATTTCTTATGTGTTTGGAAGTATGTGTACCTGTTTGCATACTTGCGAACCCAAACTCAGACCGGCTACTTTAAGTATGCGTACCTGTTTGCATACTTGAGTGGTTAAAGTTCTAAAATCGGTTTGTTCATGAACTAATTCATTTGTATAATAAGGAATGCTTTCTTTGCAAACCGTGGCTATAATGTTCATGAATTAATTCGAGTGAATCAAACCGATTTTTCTTCAATTGTGTTCTTGTATACTTCTATGAGAATATAGCAATTGAACAACTCTTTAACTAGTTTCATTTGAGTCATTTGAACTAGTTGTGGTTAAGATGAATAAGGTTGATATGAGAGTGTTTATATGGCTAACTTCGGTTAACTACTGTTGATCTAACTGAGTGTAAATGTTTAGGTACGGTTACTCAAACCTAAATGAAGGTACATTTCATTTGTGTATAACAAGCTAAGTTCGATCTAACGGTTGAAAGATATTAGCTTGAATCTGATCAGGTTTTCATCTAATGGTGAATATTGAATGCTTTGTTACCAAGGTAACATTGATTGCAAACCCTGATTTGAAAAATATATAAAGAAGAACTCTAGCAACTGGGAAACCTAATCCCCACACCTCCTGTGTGATACTAGTTGCGACTAGGGTCGATTCTCCTTTAACTTTAGGTTTTTCACGAAACCCTGTAGGTTAACGACTTAAAGACTTCATTGGGATTGTGAAGCCAGACCCAACTATTTTCTTTGTAGTTGCGTGTTCTGATCTTGCCCTGTTCTATAGTATTGAGTACTATCTTCTCTAAGATTTGCTCGAGATTGATTCTCCGATAGGCAAGATAAAAAGTAGTCACAAACATCTTCGTCTCATCGTTTATGATTCCATAATATCTTATTTCGCTACCATACGATTAAGATTATTGTGAGGAGATTGATAATACTAGGCTGTTCTTCGGGAATATAAGTCTGGTTTATCAATTGGTTCATGTGCACCTTGATTTATCAAAAGATGGAATAAAACTCGTAGGTATTTCTATGGGAGACAGATTTATCTATTCCAATAGACTTTTCTGCGTGAGACAGATTTGTTTATCAAGTCTTCGACTTTAGGTCGTAGCAAATCTTGGTTGTGGGTGAGATCAGCTAAGGGAATCAAGTGCATAGAATCCTGCTGGGATTCAGAGACGTAAGGAGCATAACTATACCTTGATCAGTGTGAGATTGATTAGGGATCAACTACATTCCAGTCCGAAGTTCATTGGTAGTAGGATAATGTCTGTAGCGGCTTAATACAGTGTGGTGTTCAAAGATGGACTAGGTCCCGGGGTTTTTCTGCATTCGCGGTTTTCCTCGTTAACAAAATTATGGTGTCTGTGTTATTTCTTTTCCGTATTATATTTTGTTATATAATAGAAATATCACAGGTTGTGCGTTAAGATCAATCAATTGTGAATCCAACCTTTGGTTGTTGATTATATTGATTGACACTTGAACATTGGTCTTTGGTACCGTTCAAGTTGTTTCACATAATAACCAGGCTCACAGATTTCTATCTGTTTGATTTGCTGATTACATTGTGAAATAGAGATATAAACTCTTTGATATACTTTTCTATAAGATTGAGTATGACTGTCTAGTTGATTCTCTTGAAAGTATATTGGAGTTTGTATATTCAGATTGTCGAACGAATTATTGGGTGTGGTTGTTTGACCCCCGCTTTTTCAGAACCGATCATAACTTGTTTTGTATCTTGGTATAACTAATCACAATGCCTGACTTATAATTTTGTATGCCTTGTTTTGATTAATTAGTGTAACCGATCCTAAGTAATCACCTGAGATGGTATGATCGATATTTGTAATTGGTGTGACCGATTACAAAAAGAATCGTGTTTAGAATGGGTTAGGGAATTAGACTACGAAGTATAAACGCTTATCTTTTGAACTTCATAGATATGACATCGACATAATCTTGTATATACTGTTATGATTATGTGAATGGGTTATGGTGAAGATTTCATCATAGGAAACAATGTTTTACATTTTTTTAAAGGAAGTACATTCATGAACTTGTTTTATGAATCGAAAGGGAAATCGTTAGGCTTATTGGTATGCGCTATTCATTGCAAATCTTTGGATTACTAATATGTGTGAGATAGTAAAACCGATCGTAACTTTGTTATGTATCATGGTATAACTAATCACAATGCCTGACTTAATATTTAGTATGACTAGTTTTGAGTAATTGGTGTAACCGATCCTAAGTAATCACCATGAGATGGTATGATCGATATTTTTAGTTGGTGTGACCGATCCTAGTAACTGGTGTAACCGATCCTAGTAATTAGTGTGACCAATCACAGTATATTGTGTAATCGATCCTTGTAATTGGTAACCGGTCCTGGTAATTGGTGTAACCGATCCTGGTAACTGGTGTGACCGATCACAAGCAATACCATGGAATATGGTAACCGGTCCTGGTAACTTGTGTGACCGATCACAAGTATTTCCATATTGAGGTATAACCGATCCTAGTGATTGGTGGAACCGATTGAACCCATGTATGTGATTTGATATTTGATCAATCACATAGTTATCTTGGAATACAGGTCAACCAATTCTAAACTTGTTTGGAAGTGTGGTATAACCGATTCCAAGAATGTAAATCTATGTAAATATGAATAAGGATTTACAGTGAAGAGATGTCAACATACTTTGAACACGTACAGTAACTCTTATCATTTATTGTTTAAAGATATTCCTTAGTACTCAAGGAGATCCTATGCCGAAATAAATTGAGAATCTTTTAATTAAGGTTTTTGGTTTTGTATGCTTTAATTACCAGCAATTAAATGCATATCTCTAGAGAATAAAAATTAGTAATGTGCATTTACTAATTGGAGATTTTCGATAAAGAGATTTCGGAAATTTTTGACAAGCCTTTATTGGAATTATGAAAACCGATTTTGGCATTCATTGCATATCTTGAGAATATTTTCGGTTTTGGAAATTCCGTGGTGTCCAAACATCCTTGGTTTATAAATACCTAAGTTTGCATTTCTAGCAAACTATCCTAAGAGATAGGCAAACTTCATTCTTGTTGTTTCTGGTGGAGCCGTCTAATCGGAGAGGAAAATATCATAATTAGGTGAAATCTCTTACGACCGCTCGTTTAAAGACTTCTATGGGATCAAGAAGCTCTACGAGTACCGTTGGTGGGAAACTAGATAATTCCAGTGTTATTAGTTTTCTATTTATTTGATTGACTAATGGTTGTTGAAACTTTGATTGCACTTAGTTTGTTTATTCTTGAGAATCTTCTCTTCTGATATAAGATTCACTCAAACTAGATCGAAGTATCGACGGGATCTTTAAAACTGTTTGTAGATGTAAAGACATCTTGTGATAATCCATTGTTAACAGACTTCGTTCTGTGTGTGATTGATCACAAGAGATTCATGTGGTGTTGTGAAGGTTTTTATTGAAGATTAAAGAAGATTTTAAGATGAAGAAGATTTCTTATTAGTTCTCATATCTTTGTGTGTGCACAAACCTTGATCGTCTGGGATCCAACTAGAATCAGATTTATTTGATTGATTAGTTGCGTGAGATCGGCATCACTTTATAGTTTATTGTTGGAATCTATATTGATTGATTGCGAATCTAAACTTAACTACTTTTGTAGTTATTGGATAGGTTGATCTTACCAGGCAAAGGAGTTTATTAGATTAAACGGAAGAGCCTTTGCATATGACTTGAGATATCTTTATCTTGAAAGAATCGAAAGAGTTGTTACCAAACATATTTGTTGTTCCTTTACTATTTGGAATACGATCCAAAGGAATTGTTCCAGTGAGTGCACTCATTGAAGTTGGAAGCGCAGGGATACTGAGAAAACTAAGTGAACTAGGGGTAGTTGCTTGGTCTAAACTATACGAAGTTGGTGTAGATTTTGTATAGCGGCTTAATTATGAGAGTATTCAATTCTTGACTAGGTACCGAGGTTTTTCTGCACTTGCAGTTTTCCTCGTAAACAAAATCTTGCTGTGTGATTTACTTTTGTTTTCTGTAATTATATTTGTTTATATAATTTAAAGTAAATTACACAAAATTTAACTTCGCATTACTTGATAGTGATCATATTGAGTTTGGTTAAGTCAGAACCTATTATCAAGTAACATACTTCGTTGTCGTATTTCTCGATCTTGTATCCATAGTCAATCACACAAGTTATCTTGTTGTTGTATTGTCTCGATCTCATATCCATAGACAATCACATGAAGTGTGAACCAATTAGTTGTATTGTCTCGACTCTGTCCATAGATAATCACTTTCGGTAGAGGACTTATAGGTTGAAACAAAAAGATTGTGGTGTATTTAGGTACCCTCGTCTTTTCAGATTCCGCAATAACTTCTTTTGTTAATCAGTTAGGTTATTATGAGGTGACTAATATTTCTAGGATGCTCTTCGGGAGTATAAGACTGAATTATTAGTTGAGTTTCCTATTCACCTTGATTTATCTAAAGACGGAAACAAAACCAGAATAGACATATCTGTGGGAGACAATTTTTTTTATAAGCCTTCGACTTTGGGTCGTAGCAACTCTTAGTTGTGGGTGAGATCAGCTAAGGGAATAAAGTGCGCAGAGTCCCGCTGGGATTCAAGAGGCATAAGGAACGCGACTGTACCTTAATCAGTGTGAGACTTGGTTAGGCTCAACTACATTCCAGTCCGAAGTTAACTTGTAGTAGGCTAGTGTCTGTAACGGCTTCATACAGTATGGTTTTCAAATCTGGACTAGGTCCCGGGTTTTTTCTGCATTTGCGGTTTCCTCGTTAACGAAAATTTATGGTGTCTGTGTTATTTCTTTTCCGCATTATATTTGTTTATATAATTGAAATATCACAGGTTGTGCGTAGTTCAATCACAGTTGATAAATTCGACCTTGTTTGTTGGATAAAACTTGATTGACTGTCGGACATTGGTCTTTGGTACCACCCTAGTTATTCTCATATCAATCAGTCTCACGGATTTCTATCTAGGTTATTTACCGATTGTATTGAGAAAGAGATAAAGCTCTTTGATATCTTTCTTGATTGAGTCTCACTTTTAAGTTGGTGCTCTCGGAATTATATTGGAGTTTATTCAATACAGATTGTCAAACGAAATATTGGGTGTGGTTGTTATACCCCAGCGTTTTCAAATGCCATAATACATGCAGTGAGTCAAGATCTTCAACATCATGTCTACTCTTGTGAAACTTCCAAGGAACCTTGGGATACTCTTGAGACCGTTTTCGAAGGTAACAATTTAAAAAGAGAAGATAGACTTTCATATCTCTCTTCTGAATGGGAATACCTAACGATACCTTTGAGGAGTTTAATACTAAACTTTCTGAGATTGTCAATGCTTCTTTCTCACTTGGAAAGACTATATCCGAAAAGGAAATAGTATGCAAGATTCTCAGATCGTTACCATCAAAATATGAGTCTAAGAAACATGCCATAATGGAAGCCAATGATCTTTCTATACTTTCTCGAAGTTCTCTTGTAGGAAAGTTAAAGATCTTTGATAAAGAAGCCTTGTTGAAGAATAAGAACATAGGATTTAATGGCACAAATAATACTAAACAATCTTCGAAAGAAGTAAGTATAAATTCGGCCGAGGAATGTTGTAAATAAGAAAAACACTAGTTGAAGAAGAGCTTGAATCAACAATTGTACTTCTGTTACAACGGGTTAAGGATCTTTTATTGAAAGATAAACAGATTCTTGAAAAATCATCATCCAGTCATAAAAAGGATGATGAAGAAATCCAATGTTTCACATGTCGTGGTTTTAGACATATGGCCAAAAACTGTTCCAGCAAAAGAGCTCATAAGTGTAGCAAAGCATATCACACTACACTGGATGATATTCCTAAAGAGAAAGCTTATGAAACAATATCACATTGTGATACACTTTTTGCGAAAACTAGCAGTGATCATATTAGTGATTCCAATCAACTCCTAAAGGACTGTTTAGGAAATCTTGAGTTGATGACCAAAGAAAATCAAAAGTTAAAAGGGGGACTTGATAACTTGAGTAAATCTTTGTCTGATAAAAATCAAGAAGCAAAATCTGAGCAAGAAGAACTTGTTGACACAATTGTTCTGAAAGATAAAGAGATTGACATCCTAAAAAGGGATCTACAACGTCTCTCAGGAAGTTCAAGCAAAGTTGCTGCTAAGCTTTTTGGAAAAAAAATCTTTTGGAAAGTTTTGCGGTATAAGGTATACATGAAAACCTTGTACGAGTAACAATAGGTTTGTTCCAGCTCAACCAGCATTGTCAGAAGTTTGTAAGGAAAAAGATGATACCTTTCCAAAGTCTTTTGACCTTATGATTTGTTCCTTTTTTGGAAGAAATTTCCACATTGTAAACTTCAGTTGGGATTCCAAAAGGAAAAATAAATTCATCAAGAAACTCCATAAGGGCATGAAAAAAATGGAGCTTGATCTTAATGAATTTACTAGATCCAGAAAAGAAGTTGCAAACTCTTGTAAAGTTAAGAGAAAGGAACAACATAAAGTAAGAACAAAATCCACTGTGTTCATAGATCATCCTCAGGATGTTTCTGTTACCTGTGGTGAGATTAAATCTCATCCTAGCACCACTGATTGTGTTGGAAAAATGCATCCTCACTTTTCGCCCATAATTTTATATGTGAGGAGGCATAATCTTGGGCAGGATTCGAAAATTTGTTCAACTAGGAGGTAACAATAAACTCATGATCAGTATCTTTCACTATTTTTGGTTGAATATATTCGGTTTCCAAAAACCAAAATATATTGCTCCTTGATTTTCTCTTATTTCAAGTTATATATCTTTCATGTCCTAAAGAAGATTATCTTGACAACAAAAATGGAGAAATCGGTGAAAGCGATTTCATCTCTTGATGATTTGGCACTATGTGTATCGATCATGAGTGAAATGTACAAGATGCTCAACAACTTAATAATCGACAAGATTCTCTATGAAAACAGATATTTTCTGTTAAAAGTTGTATAAAGCATCATGAACTTATTATCATAGATTCAAATGAAGCAATTATTAATCTTCAATCTCAATTGTTAGAGATAAAAAAAATATTCAATTGAACCCACCAAGCGGCTTGTATGTCAAGTTTGGTTGTCATATTTTAGTATCAAAACTCATCTAGAGTCACTTGATTAATTACTAGAGTCAACTTCGTTTAGGTTAGACTAGAAAGTCTGGGAATGTTGAGACTTACAAGTATTACTATGAAGACCTGAAGAATGTGATGAAGTAACTACTTCAACGAAGACATCATCCTTCCACTTGAGCTTAGTAATACTGACTTGACTTGTTTTCATTCCTAATGTTTATTTCAAGTTTCTTTATATTGAAAACATAACGTGCGAAGTTATATTTATGACACTCTAGTGATTAGACTTGGTCATAGTATTATAATCTGAAAAAGCGGGGGTATAACAACCACACCCAATAATTCGTTCTGCAATCTGTATGGACTAAACTCCAATATAATTCTGAGAGAACCAACTTAAAAGTGAGACTCAATCAAGAAATATATCAAAGAGCTTTATCTCTTTCTAAATACAATTATCAAATCGAACATATAGAAATCCGTGAGCCTGATTGTGTGAGAATAACTTGGACGGTACCAAAGACCAATGCCCAAGTGTCAATCAACTTATATCCAACTAAAAAGGTCGGATTTATCAACTGTGATTGAACTACGCATAACCTGTGATATTTCAATTATATAAACAAATATATTGCGGAAAATAAAAAACACAGACACCAGAAATTTTGTTAACGAGGAAACCGCAAATGCATAAAAACCCCGGGACCTAGTCCAGATTTGAAAACCATACTGTATGAAGCCGTTACAGACACTAGCCTACTACAAGTTAACTTCGGATTGGAATGTAGTTGAGCCTAACCAATTCTCACACCGATTAAGGTACAGTCGCGTTCCTTATGCCTCTAGAACCACGTCGGATTCTGCGCACTTGAATTAGCTGATCTCACCCACAACTAAGAGTTGCTACGACCCAAAGTCGAAGACTTATAAACAAATCTGTCTCCCACAGATATGTCTACCCTTTATTCTGTTTATTCCGTCTTTTGATACAAAGATCAAGGTGAACACGAATCAACTAATAATCCAGTCTTATACTCTCGAAGAGCAGCCTAGAAATATTAGTCGCCTCACAATAACCTAACTGATTAACAGAAGAAGTTATTTCAGAATCACAAGAGTCTGAGACGAAGAACTGCTGTGATTACTTTTTATATCTTACCTATCGAAGATGAATCTCGAGTGAATCTTAGAGAAGATAAAACTCAATATGATAAAAAAAAAGTAAGATCAGAATATGCAACTACAGAGAAAATAGTTGGATTTGGCTTCACGAATCCCAAATGAAGTCTTTAAGTCGTTAACTTAATAATGGTTTTGGAAAACCTAGCTAGGTTAAAGGAGAATCGACTCTAGTTTGCAACTAGCACACCGATGTGTCGGGATTAGGTTTCCCAGATGCTAGAGTTCTCCCTTATATAGTCTTTCAAATCAGGGTTGCTTACAATCAAATCTAAGATAGCTTAGTAACAAAGCATTTAATATTCACCGTTAGATGAACTTCTGATTTAAGATTCAAGCTAAGTCTGCTTAGAAATTAAGCAATCAATCTCCACCATTAGATGGTATTAGCTTGATACACACAAATGAATTATACTTATATTTAGATATGGATGAACCGTACTCAAACGTGTATACCTTGTTGGCTAAATAAAAGTTAACCGAAGTGAGCCATATTAACACTTATAACTTAGCCATATTCATCTAACACTTCTAGATCAAATATGATGATCAATAAATCATGATAGATAATCAAATGAATATAAATGTGTTTCAAGAGAGTTGTTCAAATGTTCATCATCTCATAGGAATATGTATATGAACCTTTTGAAGCAAAATTGGTTTGGTTTTAAATTGTACAAAGTACTTATACAAGAACATGAACATAATGCCACAGTTTGTAAAACTAGTTCACATACCTTAATACATTAAAGTTCCAGGGACTTTAGTTCGCAAACGAATCCTTAGTTCATGAGTATGAAAATCACACTTTACCGATTTTAGAACATAACCGCTCTATTCGCAAACCGAGTACGCAAACAAGAGTTCCGGACTTTGGCTTTGTCCAGCCGTTCGCAAATAGCGTACGCGAACAAGAGTTCCTGACTTGTCTTTGTCTATCCCGTTCCCAAATAGGGTACATGAACACAAGCTCCGGACCTTTTCATAGGTAAAACAGTTCGCAAACAGAGTTCGCAAAAATAGTTCTAGACCTGAACTAGACTTCCACAGTTAGTATACAAAGTATACAACCTGTATTATATCCAGACATGGTAGTTCTAAAACTCTCATTTAATCATTGAAACATCCTTGGAAGACAACAATGGTAATCTCACACATACCACCATCTTCAAGTAATTTTCAAGTGATTAATCGATCAATACGAAACTTCCCAAGTCGACATCAAATGATTGTCTCACACAAATCATATAAGATGTTTCAAGGTAATTTTCACATGATCATATTTTGACTTAATATTTAGTTTCCAACAAATAAATTATCTCCAACTAAACTCGTCAAGAATACGATGAACTTAGCTAAAGCTAAAAGCTTCCAACACATATTTCGAGAAATAGATAAGCGAGATAAACTCGGCTCGAAATATCAATTATGTATATTATAAAAGACTATATAGCTATACGACTTAGTCTCATTATAAGATAGAATAGAATAGACTTCTGAGTGATAGATAAGTTTTAGTCTCCACATACCTTTTGTTGATGAAGTTCCTCCAAGATCTTCAGTAGATCTTCTTCTTCAATTGGTGAACGCCGTGAAGTATAAAGCTCAACTACACACTTCTATCCTAATCCGAGACATAGCTATAAGTAGACTAGAAATCAAGTATATAGTTTTGATCAACTACTTGAGATAGAAACGCTTGCGAGTTCGACCGAGCAGTGCTCTAACATGATCAAAGTATCAAGGAATTATATTGAATTACGAAGTATAACGCTTATGTTTTGAACTTCGTAAATACATCAACATAATCTATGTATTTAGTTACTTGATTATGTATGGAATATAAGTGTGATTTCATCCTAGAAAATTATGTATTATTACATTGGTTTAAGGAAGTAGATGTATGAACTTATTTCATAATCGAAAGGAAAATCATAAGTGTGTTGGTCCGGTTTTTCATTGAATAATATTTAGATGATCAATATAAGATGACATGGTAGAACCGATCTTAACTTATGTTGGGAATTAAGGTAGACCCGGTCATAGCCTATATTGTATGACATGGTATAACTGATCCTAACTAGTTTTGGGAAGCATGGTATAACTGGTCATAACCTATATCTAGTGACATGGTATAACCGATCCTAACTAGTATTTGGAGGCATGGTGTAACCGGTCATAAACTATATTGGGAGTCATGGTATAACCGGTCCAAACTTAGTTTGGGAGTCATGGTATAACCGGTCCTAAGAGCAAAACCGAGTTTCCAAAATTCATATATTTCTCTATGTTGTGTGTGAGTTCGGAATCAGGGTTTGCTAAGATAGGAAACTTCTAGATGTCGACATTATTTGAACATGTGCATAACTCTTATCATTAATTGTTCAAAGATATTCCTTGATGCTCAAGGTGATCCCAAATCGAAATATTGAAAAGCATTTAATTATGATTTTTGATTCTCTATGTATTAATTAACAACAATTTAAGCATATCCTATGGAAAATGATTATTAGTTAATGTGCTAAACTAATAATAGAAATTTTCTAATAAAGATTTCGGGAATATTGTTTGAGATTAAGTGGAAATAGAAAAACCGAAATTAGGTACTTTAATGCATATCTTGAGAATATTTTTGGTTTTGGAATTTCTTGTTGTCCAAACAACCTTGGTCTATAAATACTTGAGTTTGCATTTCTTGCAAACCATCCTAAGAGCCAGGCAAACTTCATTCGTGTTGTTTCTGGTGGAGTCGTCCATCCGGAGAGGAAAGTATCCTAATTAGGCAAACTCTCTTACGACCGCTCGTTTAAAGACTTTTATGCATGGGATCAAGAAGCTTTACGAGTACCGTTGGTGGGAAAATAGATATTTGCATTGTTTTTTAGTTTTCGATTATTGATTTGATTGACTAATGTTTGTTGAAACTTTAATTACACCTAATTTGATTATTCTTGAGAGCCTTGTTTTCTGATATAAGGGTCACTCAAACTAGATCAAAGTATCGATGGGATCTTTAGAACTGTTGTTAGATCTAAAGACATCTTGTGATAATCCATTGTTAACAGACTCCGTTCTGTGCATGATTGATCACAGATTCAAGTTTTTGTGTGCGGGTACTTAAAGATGATCAGAGGAGGATTATAATAAAAAGCATTTTGCAAATGGAGCTAAGTAATTTACCTGATAAGTATCTGGGAGTGTTTCTTACAGTAGGCAGAGTAAAAACTAGTACTGTGTGGCCAATGGTGGAAATGATGCAACAAGTTAGCTGCATGGAAAGGGAAGTTATTATCCTTCCAAGAAAGACTGGTTCTAGTTAAATCTGTTATCTGTAGTATGCCAATGTACAACATGGCAGTGTACAAGTAGCCATCTTCAGTAATAAAGATATGTGAAAGGATTATAAGGAATTTTATTTGGTCAGGTGATGGAGAAACAAGAAAGTATACTACTTTTTCCTGGAGGAAAGTCTGCACTCCTTATAGTGAAGGTGGTTTGGGCATTCAAAGATTAGAAATTATGAACAAGGCATTACTCATGATCGCTTTAAATGCGCCACACACACTTTTAATAAAGTTGGAAGTTGGCTGGTCGACATACCTAAATTCTTTAAGGAATTTAATATAGACTGCCCATGTCAGTCTTAAAACGATCACGGAAGTACGTTTTGGCCAGTCGATTTATCAAACCTAGCCGCCTCTAACATGGTCGGATAAGCGCCATCATGTACACTGGAGGGCCTGCTAATGCCCAGGACGATCGGCCTCCTTCCAACTCGCAAGCGGAGCCACCAAACACTAAGCCCCAAAAAGTTGGCCACACGATCTACAAAACCCTAATTTTATTAAGTGGCATTACATTACTTCCGCAAAATGTTCTTGACCGGCCAACTTCGCCAGCCGAATTGATCGGCCTAGATTTAATCTCGATCAACGTGCAAGGTTCAAATATCCTCACCAGCGGCTCGGATACAGTACTGGCCGGTCCAACAACTCCCAGCGCGCCGCTAGCACCAAAAACCGTTAGCCCAAAATAGGTTGGCCACACGGCTTTTAAAACCTAAATTAAATCAACGACAGCCATTAACTGCCGCAAATCATCTTGACCGTCCAACTTCTCCAGACGAATTGGCCGACCAAAATTCTATTCTAGGCGGCAAACAAGATGTGGTCGTGACCATTGGACGCCCCTCTTCCATGAGGAGCAATCGGCCAAGCCGCGGCCAAGCCGCGGCCGCCCATACGGCTCCTAAACGCGCGCCCGAAGATGGCTGGTCGCGCTCCTTATAAAAATCTTGAATAAATTAGCAGCAACCAATAACTGTTGCAAATCATCTCAGCCATCCAATTTGGCTAGTCAATTTAACCGGTCTAGATTTAACTTGGACCGACCAATAGGATGTCGAAATGGCTACCGGCCATCACTCTCCTATAGGGACCGCCCGGCCTACTTTTTGCATGCATGAACGGCTCCCAGCAGCTTCCTGAAAGTGGCCGGTCACGCTCCTTTTAAGACATTAGGTTCCGCGACCAACCAAGACAGGCTCTATACAACGATGCTTCACATGCATCGATTATTTTGAGCTACTTGCTTAAAAGCGATGCTTTACATGCATCGAGTACATACGATATTTTATAAGTATCGGTATCACAAATAACTTAGTTATTTAACATAATAGCGCCACATGCTATTCTTTGCGGCGAGTCTCATGACTTGGCTCGCCACACATGACCACCCGCCGCCTGGCTTGCGCGTGATTGGTCATAATAACTAGGTCTTGCAAACAAGACCCATTCAGCAACTTGCTGCATATTTTCCACGAAAATACTCGAGACATCAAACATGTCACAAACTGGGGAATGTTCATCAGGGTATTGGTCTGGCGGTCTACAGCGTGCGGCGTGCAACACGCCCATTATGAGAAAGTGTCAGGAAAGGGCGGACGGTTAACAGTAGTAAGAGAGTAGTGGTTGTAAGGCTGACCAGTCTTCCTTCATGACGGAAATGTGATGGTCACCACCTTTAACACATCCCCACTTCTCCACTACTTAACTATCTCCACTTCCTACGATATCAGGGTGCGCTCAATCATGACTTGCATAAATAGGTTTTCAACCTATTTCGACAAACACACAGAAGTGTTAACAACACAAGTATCCAGAAAACACCAAGAACTTATAGCTTACATTCCGCAAGCCAGTTCCATATTCTGATACAAGTCATAAAATAGCCACGCCTTCAGAGTTAACCATTCTGATCTCAACACCTTCTTCGCTTTCATCCCTAAGATCAACCCTTCTCCGTCACTTTGAGACCGAAGCAAGACTGGAACGACCATTTCTTGGTTTAGGCCAGGATTGTACAGATTGATCTCTCGAATCTAAAGTACTCCCGTGCAGTGCATTTGTTTAGGGTTTAGATTCGTTTCTCGGCGGCACACCCAAATTTACCAAAACCAGCAGAATCAGTTTTTACCCCAAAACAACAGTTCTTCGGGAACATAAGTCCGGTGTATCAATTGGTTCATGTTCACCTTGATTTATCAAAAGACGGAACAAAACTCATAGGTATTTCTGTAGAAGACAGACTTATCTATTCAATAGACTTTTCTGTGTGAGACAGATTTGTTTATCAAGTCTTCGACTTTGGGTTGTAGCAACACTTGGTTGTGGGTGAGATCATCTAAGGGAATCAAGTGCGTAGTATCCTGCTAGGATCAGAGACGTAAGGAGCGCAACTGTACCTTGAATCAGTGTGAGATTGATTAGGGATCAACTACAGTCCAGACCGAAGTTGACTTGGAGTAGACTAGTGTCTGTAGCGGCTTAATACTGTGTGGTGTTTAAATCTTGGCTAGGTCCCAGGATTTTTCTGCATTTGCGGTTTCCTCGTTAACAAAATTTCTGGTGTCTGTGTTATTCCTTTTCCGCATTATATTTGTTTATATAATTGAAATATCACAGGTTGTGCGTAGTTCAATCAATTAGATAATCCAACCTTTGGTTGTTGATATAAATTGATTGACACTTGAATATTAGTCTTTGGTACCGTTCAAGTTCTTTCACATAATAATTAGGCTCGCGGATTTCTATCTGTTTAATTACGGATTGAATTGAGAGATTGAGATATAACTCTTTTATATACTTTTCTTAAGATTGAGTCTAACTGTCTAGTTGATTTTCTTGTAAGTATATTGGAGTTTTTCCATACAGATTTCCTAAACGAAATATTGGATGAGGTTGTTAGACCCCCGCTTTTTCAATTGGTACCAGAGCAGGCAAACACGTTGAAGACCTCATAAGTCTGTGTTTATAGCAATCTGACTCTATGGACAGTAAGGCTATCTCAATAAATGCACCACCAGATCCAGGGATTCCAGAATTCTCTTCCATGACTGATTTAATTAAATCTGTATAAAAAATTCTATCCAAACCTCCAGCAGGTTTAAAATCCCTTGAAGTGTTTTCAGAGCTTGAAGAGAAACTTGAAAGTTTATCTTTTGATGTTGAGTCATATCTCCAGAAAGAACAAGACTCTCTTGATGAACTAAACCAAGTTATGGTGAATAATCTTCATGTTGAGATTGATATTGATTTACTTATTAGTGAGACTAATACTCCTCTCGTATGTATCCTAAAAAGTTGTAACAAACTGGATATAATACAAGATGAGTCCAAATCTCATATACCAGATTGTCTCATCTCAGAACATGACTCTATTCATCAGTCAAACCCTGATACAATGTGTCATGATAATTGTTTTGTTTACTGTTGTAAACATGTCAGGATGTCTCCTTACACCAAAAGAGTTTCCCTGTGCAGTACCAAACATTATCTGCAGACACGTACTGTTTTTATTAAGTTTTAAAATGAGACATCAGGGACTCAAATTTTTGTGTATCTCTCTAAAGTCTTTTGTAAAACTTGTAAAAACAGATTCTTGGATGTTTCTCAATTTTGTTGAATGCAAAAGTAGTTGGAAAGAAAATCTTTCTTGGTTCCATGGTGAGCAAGACATTGTTCACCTCAACACAAATTGATTGTGTTGGAAGTGCATCCTCACCAAGAAATGCCCTGCTATGTATACGGTGAGGGAAACATGAGAATTGGGGCACACATGTTGCGTTAGGTATGATTTTGAATCTTTGGTAAAGCTGTAGAATTCAATTGGATTCTTCTAAAAGTTATTCTATAAACTTGAGCAAGATTTGTGTCTTTATCATTTGCTTAGAGTACTTATAATGTTTTATGTACCTTGCTTATCGTTCATTTCTACCTAACTTGATTTGTGTGTAAGTTTCTTAAACGTTTAGGTTTGAAAATAGTAGTTCGGGATGTTTGGACTTCATGGTACACAAACCAGGTATGCATACCATCATTTAAAATCAAAATCCAGGGATTTTAGTTCGCAAACCCGTTTGCATACTGCTCCAGGTCACGAAAATTAGTTTGCAAACCGGTATGCATACTGGCCTGTAGACGTTGATATTCGGTAAACTTGTTTTGGTCGTAACTTCTTCGTACGAACTCGTAATGACCTCATTCCTTTTGCATTCTCTTCCTATTTGAATTCTCTTCAAAATGAAGATGAGAATTCTTGAATTTGGATGAGTTAAGATTGGTTTTTCTCCCATCTCTTGTTTTTGAGTGTTTTGCTCCGTTTCGTCGCACTTGCTCCACTTCTCTTGGACTTGGGCACTTGGATTCTTGGAGTACTACTCTTCTAAGCTCATTCTTAGATTTTACAAGAATGTTATTGGTAAATCACAAAGAAGGAAGTTCAAGAATGGACAGTAGTACGCATTGCTATGGGATTCTTGAATGTTCACAATCATCTTATGTGAACTATGGTGCATGGTCATTAATGACTTTGTATGTTCTTCTTTGTTAAGAAAATATTTTTATACGCCTTTGGTAGATATTCTTGGTGTAAATCCGTGCGAAAAAGATTGATTCTACCCTCTAAGGAAAAATCATCTTATAAGTGCATTACGAGTTTGTCTTGATGTCTAGGAAACTTCTTATGAGAATTTATTCTTGTGTTTTAAGAAGGATAACTAGGGTTTGGAATAGAAATTATTGTGAGTACACATAGCTATTGCCAACGATTTCCATCTTGCAATGTTTTTAGATTTATTTATTTAAATTCTAAAGTTTATTTGGAAGATGATTTTGCAGTATTAATCTTTATTGGGTTTATATATTGCAAAAATTGTTATGGGATATGTGTGTTTGCGTCCGTGAACTATGATTGTCCCATATATGTCAAAAGTTAAGTCTATTATATGTCTTTATGCAAATATTGATGGAAAATAGAATGAACTTTTGACAACAAAGATTAAGTCTATGATATCATTATGCAAATATTGATGAAAATAGAATGAATCTTTAAATATTCTACAGTATTGATCTTTCCCTAATCCACTTCTGTGTGAAAGTACTGTGCGTCTCCGTAAGTTCTCTTATGTTGAGCATTTCCAATTAAATTAAGCATGGGTTCTCTTGTGGTTAATTTAATTGAGATTTCTGGAAACAAATTCACGTTTCATGTAATTTGTTAATGTTCAAAGAAATCCTTCTTTTCTTGTAAAAGTAAGGTCGCTCTTGTTGTTCTCTCGGGAATGACATTTTATGGGGGAGAGTTCTTAATTGAACTTGTGCTTAATTGCCAAATCTTTGTGGGGAGTGCGGCTATGGAATATTGTAGGAGTTTTCTTGTATCTTTATAAACTACTTGATGAATACACTAAGTTTTGACTATGTGAAATCTTCGAAACAAAGTTGATATGTTCTCTTTTAGTCATGAAGTATCTCTATGAGAATTTCATTAGGATCCCACTAGTTTTCGTACCTTTGCCAATTTATATTGACAAAAAGGGGGAGAATTAATGTGTAGTTCACACTACAAATACATATGGTTTACGGATCATTATGTAAGGGGGAGTGGTTTTCATTGTGAGATGAAGTATTGACTAAGGGGGAGTGATACATATCACCATAGTATTGTTGTCAAAGTTGTGATACAATTGGACTTTGATGCTGTGTAATAATACTATGACACTGTATAACAATGATTGAGAGCTATTGTTTTCTCATTGTTATAGCTACGGATCTTCAACAACTATGATGCTGAGTTGAACACGTTCAGAATCACCGGAGTACTAGGAAGTGACGAAGATTTCGAGTAATGTTGAAGAACCAAGGAAATCAAGCATTTGGATGAGAAGCTACAAAGTTTATTTATTTTGTAATCCATATGTATTGATAGTTTTGTCACTAAAATTAACAAAGGGGGAGATTGTTAGAGCACTGCTCGGTCGAACTCGCAAGCGTTGTTATCTCAAGCTTGTTTGTCAAGTTTAGTTGCCAAAACTATAAGTCTTGATTTCTAGTCTACTTATAGCTAAGTCTCGGATTAGGATAGAAAGTGTAGTTGAGAATTAGACTTCACGGCGTTCATCGATTGAAGACGAAGAACTACTAAGGGGAGCTTGTGAAACTTCATCAATAAAAGGTATGTGGAGACTTGAACTCATCTATCACTCAAAAGTCTATCTACTCTATCTCTTATTTGAGACAAAAGTCATATACCTATATAGACTTCGATTATACACATTTGATATTTCGAACTGAGTTTAACTCGCTTACATATTTCTCGAAATATGTGTTGGTAAGCTTTCTCTTTAACCAAGTTCATCTTATATTCTTGACGAAAGTCAAAAGATAATCATGTGAAAATCGCTTGGTAACATCTTACATGATTTATGTGAGACATTTATTTGATGTAGACTCGGAATGTTTCGTATTGATCATTCGATCACTTGAAAATTGCTTCGAAGCTAATAGTTTGTGTGAGACAGCTATTGTCTTCTTCTAAGAATGTTTCAATGATTGAAATGAGAGTTTAGAACTATTAACCATGATTGGATATAACACAGTATGCGTACTTGTATGCTAACTGTTGCAAGTTATTCCAAGTCCGGGAGCCATAGTATGCATACTCGTATGCATACTGGTTGGTTTAATGAAAGTCCGGGAACTTAGTATGCATACCCGTATACGTACTGGCGTAAAGTTCATGTCCGGAAATTCAACTAAGTTTGGAAGATATGCGTACCCGTTCGCATACTGGCGAACCCAAACTTAGTCCGGCCACTTAGGTATGCGCACCCGTTTGCATACTTGAGTAGGTTATGTTCTAAAATCGGTTTGTTCATGAACTAATACATTTATATATTAAGGAATGCAATCTTTTGCAAACTGTGGCTATAATGTTCATGAATTGATTCTAGTGAATCAAAATCGATTTTGCTTAAATTGTGTCTTGTATACTTCTATGAGAATATAAACAATTGAATAACTCTAGATCTAGTTTCATTTGAGTCATTTGAACTAGTTATGGTTAAGATGAATAAGGTTGATATGAAAGTGTTCATATGGCTAACTTCGGTTAACTATTGTTTAGCCAACAAGGTGTACATGTTTAGGTACGGTTACCCATATCTAAATGAAGTCTCTTTTCATTTAAGTGTAACAAGATAAGTTTTATCTAAGAAGCCAGACCCAACTATTTTCTATGTAGTTGTGTGTTCTGATCTTGCTGTTTTCTATTGTATTGAGTACTATCTTCTTTAAGATTTGCTCGAGATTTAATCTCCGATAAGCAAGATAAAAAGTAGTCACAAACATCTTCGTCTCATCGTTTATGATTCCACAATATCTTGTTTCGCTACCATACGATTATGTCATGTACCCGATATCACTAATGTCACCAGTTGTAACAGACACCAATAGAATTGAAGCACAAAATGAAGAATCTAATTCAAACCCATGCTCACTAATAAGCTTATGAACAAATTTTTCTGTGTAGTAAGCTATTGAAATTGAACCCACATTAAGAATGAATGAACCAAAAATAAATACCTCATCAAAAAAGAATCTATAACCAGTAAGCCACTGATCGAACGATTTTTGTGCATCGGCAGACTCACTATGCCTTGGCACTTGAAAAATCAAAATAACACAGGGAATATTGCTTTGTTGAGGCCTGTTATGGAATATCTGGCCACCATCAAAACTATCACCATTTTGAACAAACGAAGTCACATGTGAATACTCCAACAGCAAATCGAAACAGTACCCAAAAATAACAATCACACAAGAAGTAGATTCACAAATAAAAGAAAATAACCTCATAAGAAGCTGAAATTCTTTTCCTCGATCAATACTTTATCATCAGACTTGAAACAATGATGAGAAGATGTCCCAGTAGGCAGTGTATGGTGGAATTTTTTTGGGAGCTCAAAACAGACTGTATCCATTGGAAGAATTTTAACAAGCACCTTTCCATCAACATAAATGGCAGTATCATGAACACACAAGGGATTTTTCGAATCTAACCCAAAATATGATTTAAACCTAAAGATAAAAATCAAGTTTCAAAATACTTACCACGGTCAAATATGCTAAGAGAATCATCAAGACCAATATGAAAACAATCCGGACAGTTTAATTTGTTGTGAAGAACGGATAACCCCTTCGAGTGTCCAGGATTTTTACTGTCGATGTGATTCACTTCAGCTTCGTTAATGTCTTTCAACTGAAAACTCACAAAATCAGTGGAACCATCGTCTTCTTTGTCAACGGCAGGGGAAGAATTTGATTTCACTTTCTGAGATTCAACATTATTGTGAACTCGAGAAGAAGAATCTGGACGAATAGAAGTAGGAACCGATTTTGCTTCTTCAGATGCAACAACACAAAAATCTTGAGATTCATAAGGTTGAGCAATAGATCCACTACTGACATCGCCACTTCTATTTGATTTAGTAGAAACTCCTTCATCAGATGACAGGCCGCCAACAATATCACCAAATTTAGTTAAAATGTCTTGGGAAAAAAACTCTAACTTTTTTTGGACATACTCCTTTGTCAACATATTATCAAGTTTCTTTTTTATTTCTACCAGCTTCAACTCGTGTTGATTTGCAATTTCAGAGATCTGTTGAAGTTTTGTGGCTTCACTAAACTCTGCCATCGAATCCCTCATGGATCGAAACGGCTCTAGATACCAATTGTCATGTATCAGAGAGTAGGATGACAAGGTTGGATCATATTTTGGTAAGATAATACACAATTCTCACGAATTGAGGTGGATAAGGTTTATTCTCAAACCTCACGGTAAGAGCCTGCTAGTTCAAAGAACCAGTTGAGACAATGTTACTAAAAATAAACTGATTGATTAATTGATAGGGTTTCCTTACAGAGTACTAACATTATATAGCTAGGTCAAAAGATAAAGCAAAAGCTATTAAGGCACCCCTACAAATGATAAATACTATGTCTAGGCTAACTACTACTAACAACCCACTGGGGAACGATAAGGGCACTCCCCTTCAATATCGGTACATGATAGATTAAGTTTATTGTGAGATGATTGATATTACTATGCTGTTCTTCGGGAATATAAGCCTGGTGTATCAATTAGTTCCTTTTCACCTTCATTTATCAAAAGACGGAACAAAACTCATATGTATTTCTGTGGGAGAACGATTTATCTATTCAATAGACTTTTCTGTGTGAGACAGATTGGTTTATCAAGTGTTCGAATTTGGGTCGTAGCAACTCTTAGTTGTGGGTGAGATCAGCTAAGGGAATCAGGTGCACATAGTCCTGCTGGGATTCAGAGACGTAAGGAACGCGACTGTACCTTGATCAATGTGAGATTGGTTATGTCTCAACTACATTCCAGTCCGAAGTTAACTTAGAGTAGGCTAGTGTCTGTAGCGCCTAATACAGTGTGGTGTTCAAATCTGGACTAGATCCCGGGGTTTTTCTGCATTTGCGGTTTCCTCATTAACAAAATTTCTGGTGTTTGTGTTATTTCTTTTTCGCATTATATTTGTTTATATAATTGAAATATCACAGGTTGTGCGTAGTTCAATCAATTAGATAATCCAACCTTTGGTTGTTGATATAAATTGATTGACACTTGAACATTGGTCTTTGGTACCGTTCAAGTTGTTTAACATAATAATCAGGCTCGCGGATTTCTATCTGTTTGATTTGCTGATTACATTGTGAAACAGAGATAAAACTCTTGGATATATTTTCATTGATTGAGTCTGACTGTCTAGTTGATTTTCTTGGAATTATATTGGAGTTTGTCCATACATATTGCCTAAACGAAATATTGGGTGAGATTGTTAGACCCCCGTTTTTTCACTAACAACCTGTGTTTGGTGCGATCCAACCTAGAAGATTTGAATCTATGGATGATTCAGTTAACGTACCACCAAGATTTGATGGCACAAACTATTTGTGGTGGAAATATGCTATGAGATCTTTTCTTAGATCATACGATTTTAATACTTGGATATTAATCGAATAAGGGTATGAACGACCGAAAGTGGAATATTCAGAAACTGAGTTTGAACGCTTAGTGTTCTATAATAATGAAGAAAAAGCTCTTTCCAAGCAGAATTATGATAGTCTGATGCCATAATACATGCAGTGAGTCAAGATCTTCAACATCATGTCTCCTCTTGTGAAACTTCCAAGGAAGCTTGGGATACTCTTGAGACTGTTTTCGTAGGTAACAATTTAGAAAGGGAAGCTAAACTTCAATCTCTTTCATCTGAATAGGAATACCTTAGAATGAATGATAACGATACCTTTGAGGAGTTTAATACTAAACTTTCTGAGATTGTCAATTCTTCTTTCTCACTTGGAAAGACTATATCCGAAAATGAAATAGTATGAAAGATTTTCAGATCGTTACCATCCAAATACGAGTCTAAGAAACATGCCATGATGGAAGCCAATGATCTTTCTATACTTTCTCAAAGTTCTCTTGTAGGAAAGTTAAAGATCTTTGATAAAGAAGCCTTGTTGAAGAATAAGAACGTAGGATTTAATGGCACAAATAATACTAAACAATTACGAAAGAAGTAAGTATAAATTTGGCCGAGGAATGTTGTAAAGAAGAAAAACACTAGTTGAAGATGAGCTTGATTCAAAAATTGTACTTTTGTTACAACGAGTTAAGGATCTTTTATTGAAAGATAAACAGATTCTTGACAAATCATCATCCAGTCATAAAAAGGATGATGAAGAAATCTAATGTTTCAAGTGTCGTGGTTTTGGACATATGGCCAAAAACTGTTCCAGCAAAAGAGCTCATAAGTGCAGCAAAGCATATCACACTACACTGGATGATATTCCTGAAGAGAAAGCTTATGAAACAATATCACATTGTGATACACTTTTTACGAAAACTAACAGTGATCATATTAGTGATTCCAATCAACTCCTAAAGGACTGTTTAGGAAATCTTGAGTTGATGACCAAAGAAAATCAAAAGTTAAAAGGGGAGCTTGATAACTTGAGTAAATCTTTGTCTGATAAAAAATCAAGAAGCAAAATCTGAGCAAGAAGAACTTGTTGACACAATTGTTCTGAAAGATAAAGAGATTGACATCCTAAAAAGGGATCTATAACGTCTCTCAGGAAGTTCAAGCAAAGATGCTACTTTGGTTTTTAAACAAAAATATTTTGGAAATTTGTGCGGTATAAGGTATACATGAAAACCTTGTACGAGTAACAATAGGCTTGTTCCAGCTCAACCAGCATTGTCAGAAGTATGTAAGGAAAAAGATGATACTTTTTCAAAGTCTTCTGACCTTATGATTTGTTCCTTTCTTGGAAGAAATAGCACATTGTAAACTTCTGTTGGGATTCCAAAAGGAAAAATAAATTCATCAAGAAACTCCGTAAGGGCATGAAAAAAACGGAGCTTGATGTTAATGAATTTACTAGATCCAGAAAAGAAGTTGCAGACTCTTGTAAAGTTAAGAGAAAGGAACAACATAAAGTAAGAACACAATCGACTGTGTTCATAGATCATCCTCAGGATGTTTCTATTACTTGTGGTGAGATTAACTCTCATCCCAGCACCACTGATTGTGTTGGAAAAATGCATCCTCACTTTTTGCCCAGAAATTTATACGTGAGGAGGCATAATCTTAGGCAGGATTCGGAAATTTGTTCAACTAGGAGGTAACAATAAATTCATGATCGGTATCTTTCACTATTTTTGGTTAAATATATTCGGTTTCCGAAAACCAAAATGTATTGCTCCTTGATTTTCTCATATTTCAAGTTATATATCTTTCATGTCCTAAAGAAGATTATCTTGACAACAAAAATGGAGAAATTGGTGAAAGCGACTTCATCTCTTGATGATTTGGCACTATGTGCATCGGTCATGAGCAAAACGTACTAGATACTCAACAACTTAATAATCGGTCATTTCTGTTAAAAGTTGTATAAAGCATCATGAACTTATAATCAGAGATTCAAAAGAAGCACTTATTGATATTCAATCTCAATTGTTAGAGATAAACAAACATTCAATTAGAAAGGAAAGTGCTCGGAAGAATTTTAATCTAGAGTTGGAAGTGATGTCTTCAATATTTCTTGAAGACACGTGATTTTTAGGAATAGACTAAACAAATTGTTGATAAAGTTCAATGTTGTGTGTAAAGTCTATTCGAATAAACTATCAATTATTATGAATGAATAAATTTTATTTTATAATTTTGTTTCATTATTTGATAGTTCTGATTGCATAAGCCTGTGATGAATGGTTATATTTTTTATGCTATTTCTTTCGGCTTATGAGATGTTAGTTTCGGTTTTTGTTAAAACATAATTTCCCATCTCATATTGTGTTATCCCTTATGATTTTTGTGGCCTTTTGATTTAGCGGGATTAAGTTCTAGCCTTTTTAGGTAGGCTTTATCAAATGATCATAAACAGGTATGATTAAAACTCATGTGTGAAAGTCGCAATGATGTTGATATCAATTATGTTTACACAAGTTGTGTTTAGTATAACATATGAGTTTTGGGTTTAAACTTTTGCTATTGGTACGCAATGGTTAAAACGATTCAACCTTTCTTGGCAAAGGTTGTTTTGTCTTTGTTGTTGTTCTTTTATTCTTGCAAGAGGATGACAACAAACAGGGGGAGAGTTCTTATTGAACTGGTGCTTAAATGATATATTTTTCTAGAGATAAGTGGTTGCGGTAATCGAGGTAACGATTCTTTATTGTTAGTTAATCGTTTTTTTCTGTTTAAGAAAAGCTTGATTTTATTGCATATATTTTGCTTTTGCTTAACAAAATTTTGGTACAATTGATATTTTCCATTATGATGTATGGATTGTTTATTGTGATTCAATTGTTTCACTTATTGATTTGGTATCTTCTTTATTGTTTGGAATAAATTGTTTTTGGTTAACGAAATTCGGTGAAATTGCTATATTTCCATTGGATTATGTTTGTTTCAATTGCTTCAGGTTAAGAAAAACTATGACAATTCAATGATTTGATTTGTATCTATTTTTTTTTGCTTAAAAAAAATACGGGATCATTTGTTTGGTCTATTTCATTCCGAATAAGAAAAACTAACAGTAGGTTTGGATGTAGAAATTTTAAAGGTGGGATTTATGGGTCCATGGGAGTTGGTGGAATTACTTTTCCTTCGGAATGTTTGGTTGCCCAAATCCCTGGAATTATGTTTCCCACGGGAATCAGTTTTCCGGCAAATCCTCCATATGGAGTCCGACCCCTCCCCCCCCACCCTAAGATTTGCTATGAAACTTATCAAAGAATTTATGGACCCACTTTTTTCAACTTTAAATATCATATATATACAATTTTAAAATTGTAAGGGTAATACCAAACAGTATATGGACTTTAAAACAAGACAATTCTATGAATCTTAGGAATTTTAAATGAGTTACCAAACACACGAGGGATTTACATGAATCCCGGAATTTGTAATCCCATGGGATTATAAATCCTCGAAATCGTGAATTCTGCAAACAAGCACACCATAAGTTAATTCTGATCTTAGTTTAGACTTATCAAATGTAAGATTCAGTTATTCAAGTCTAATCGAATTCCTTGACAAGAAAAACCAGTTAACTAAACTAGTGTTTGTCTTATCTAAAGGAAGGTCTAAGTTTTTATGAATAATTAGAACCTGATAAGATAAATCTAGTTAATTATGATATCTATTTATACACAATCGGTTCGGTTAAGAACTAAGTTATCTTATCTTTTTTATCGGACTAAGGGAAAATTGCTTCGGGCAATTGTTTCCTTGATAACATACTAAAACAAGATTAATTTTGTAGTTTCAGTTTGAGTATTGGTTATCTAAAATGATATGTGAAATCTTCGTGCTTAACTCTCATAGGTTGTACAAGTCTTATGGATTTGTAAGATCCTTTCGGTTTGCTCTTTTGTTTATTCGTTTCTTTGTCATTTTTGTGACAAAAATGGGGGAGAAATATATGGAGTAGATTTATGATAGCTAAGAAAGGATATGCGTGCTTAAACATTATATCTAACAAAAGAGTAAAGCATAGACTAAGGGGGAGAAACATATCATCATGTTTTATACTACCAAAGGGGAATAACAAAGATGTTCGGATTAAATATTTACCTAGATTTCCTTTATGGGGAGTAAAGCTTTTGTTATTCAAATGTCAACAACGGCATTTATTTTGTGAATATGTGTAGGATGTTGTGTTGCTGAAACTTGGTTCAAGCGTATGAAGAATGAGTTATTTTGTAATTCGTTTATCTCCATATGTAATTGAGTTTTAACACTAAAATTGACAAAGGGGGAGATTGTTAAAGCATAGCTCGGTTGAACCCACCAAGCGTTGGTATGTCAAGTTTGGTTGCCATATTTTAGTATCAAAACTCATCTAGAGTCGCTTGATTAATTACTAGAGTCAACTTCATTTAGGTTAGACTAGAAAGTCTAGGATTGTTGAGACTTACAAGTATTACTCTGAAGACATGAAGAGTGTGAATAAGTAACGAATGCAACGAAGTCATCATCCTTCCACTTGAGGTTAGTAATACTGACTTGACTTGTTTCTATTCCTAACGTATCTTTCAAGTCGCTTTATATTGTAAACATAACATGCGAAGTTATATTTATGACACTCTAGTGATTAGACTTTGTTAGAGCACTGCTCGGTCGAACTCGCAAGCGTTGCTATCTCAAGCATGTTTGTCAATATTAGTGATCAAAACTATAAGTCTTGATTTCTAGTCTACTTATAGTGATGTCTCGGACTAGGATAGATTGTGTAGTTGAGCATTAGACTTCACGACGTTCATCAATTGAATACGGAGAACTACTAAGGCGAGCTTGTGGAACTTCATCAACAAAAGGTATGTGGAGACTAAAACTCATCTATCACTTGGAAAGTGTATTTCTACTCCATCTCCTATATTGAGACAAAAGTCGTATTACTATATAGTTGTCGATTATACACATTTGAGATTTTGAGTTGAGTTTAACTTGCTTACATATTTCTCGGAATATGTGTTGGTAAGCTTTCGCTTCAACAAAGTTCATCTTATATTCTTGACGAAAGTCAAAAGATGATCATGTGAAAATCGCCGAGTAACATCTTACATGGTTTCTGTGATACAACATTTGGTGTAGACTTGGAATGTTTCGTTATGATTATTTCAATAACTTGAAAATTGCTTTGATGCTAATAGTGTGTGAAAACGGCTATTGTCATCCTCTAAGAAAGTTTCAATGATTGAAATAAGAGTTTATAATACATAACCATCATTGGATTATAAACATAGTGTGCATTCTTGCATGTATGTGATCCATGACCGGAACTAAAGTATGCATACCTGTATGCGTACTTGTAGTTGTGAAATTCCGTTTACCAAGTACACATACCGGTACACATACTTGCGTAAGGTATAGGTCCGGGAATTTCTGCTGGGATTTGGAAGTGAACTAAGTATGTGTACCCGTTTGCATACTGGCGAACCCAAACTCAGACCGGATACTTAAGTATGCGTACCCGTTTGCATACTTGAGTGGTTAAAGTTCTAAAATCGGTTGGCTCATGAATTAATACATTTATATATTAAGGAATGCATTCTTTGCAAACCGTGGCTATAATGTTCATGGATTGATTCGAGTGGATCAAAACGATTTTGCTTCAATTGTGTTCTTGTGTACTTCTATGAGAATATAACAATTGAACAACTCTTTAACTAGTTTCATTTGAGTCATTTGAACTAGTTATGGTTAAGATGAATAAGGTTGATATGAGAGTGTTCATATAGCTAACCTCGGTGAACTACGGTTGAGCCAACATGGTGTACACGTTTAGGTACGGTTACTAAACCTAAATGAGGGTACATTTCATTTGTGTATAACAAGCTAAGTTCGATCTAACGGTTGAAAGATATTAGCTTGAATCTAATCATGTTTTCATCTAACGGTAAATATTGAATGCTTTGTTACCAAGGTAACTTAGATTGCAAACCCTGATTTGAAAACTATATAAAGGAGAACTCTAGCAACTAGGAAACCTAATCCCCACACCTCCTGTGTGATACTAGTTGTATAAGCTAGAGTCGATTCTACTTTAACCTTAAGTTTTTCACGAAACCCTGTAGGTTTTTCACGAAACCCTGTAGGTTAACGACTTAAACACTTCATTGGGATTGTGAAGCCAAACCCAAATATTTTCTGTAGTTGCGTGATCTGATCTTGCTGTTTCTATCGTGTTTGAGTACTATCTTCTTTAAGATTGGCTCGAGATTTAATCTCCGATACGCAAGATAAAAAGTAGTCAAAAACATCTTCGTCTCATCTTTTGTGATTCCACAATATCTTGTTTCACTACCATACGATTAAGATTATTGTGAGGTGATTGATATTTTTAGGATGATCTCACCCACAACCAAGAGTTACTACGACCCAAAGTCGAAGACTTGATAAACAAATCTGTCTCACAAAGAAAAGTCTATTGAATAGATAAATCTGTCTCCCACAGATATACCTACGAGTTTTATTTCCTTCTTTTGATAAATCAAGGTGAACATGAACCAATTGATAACACAAACTTATATTCCCGAAGAACATCCTAGAATTATCAATCACCTCACAATAATCTTAATCGATTAACGAAACAAGATATTATGGAATCACAAACGATGAGACGAAGGTGTTTGTGGCTACTTTTCTATCTTTCCTATTGGAGATATAAATCTCAAGCCAATCTTACGATTGTACTAAAAGACGATAGAAACAGCAAGATCATATCACGCAACTACAAAGAAAATAGTTGGGTCTGACTTCACAATCCCAATGAAGTCTTTAAGTCGTTAACCTACAGTGTTTCGAGAAAAACCTAAGGTTAAAGGAGAATCGACTCTAGCTTATACAACTAGTATCACACAGGAGGTGTGGGGATTAGGTTTCCCAGTTGCTAGAGTTCTTCTTTATGTAGTCTTCAAATCAGGGTTTGCAATCTAAGTTACCTTGATATCAAAGCATTCAATATTCACCGTTAGATGAAAACCTGATTAGATTCAAGCTAATATCTTTCAACCGTTAGATCGAACTTAGCTTGTTATACACAAATGAAATGTAACTTCATTTAGGTTTGAGTAACCGTACCTAAACGTGTACACTTAGTCGGTTCAACAATAGTTAACCAAAGGTTAGCCATATGAACACTTTCATATCAACCTTATTCATCTTTACCATAACTAGTTCAAATGACTCAAATGAACCAGTTAGAGAGTTGTTCAATTGCTTAGATCTCATAGAAGTATGCAAGACACAATCGAAGCAAAATCGGTTTTGATTTACTCGAATCAATTCATGAACATCATAGCCAGGGTTTGCAAAGATTGCATTCTGAAAAGACGAGGGTACCCAAATATACCTCAATCTAAAACTTTTCCACCTATAAGTCCTTTCTATGAAAGTGATTGTTTATAGACCGAGTCGAGATAATACAACTAATCGGTTCACACTTCGTGTGATCGTCTATGGATACGAGATCGAGACAATACGACAACAAGATAACTTGCGTGATTGACAATGGATACAAGATCGAGACAATACAACAACGAAGTATGTTTACTTAATAAATGGTTCAGACTTAACCAAACACAATAGGATTACTATCAAGTAAATAGGAATTAACGTTTGTGTATTTTACTTCTAATTATAATTGCGAAAATAGAAAAGTAAAAGACACATCAAGATTTTGTTAACGAGGAAACCGCAAATGCAGAAAAACCCCGGGACCTTGTCCAGAATTGAATACTCTCAGGATTAAGACGCTATACAAAATTAAACCAACTTCGTATAGTTGAGACCAAGCAACTAAACCTATAGTTCACCTAGTTCCGTCTGTATCCCTGCGCCTCCAACTTGTTAATAAGTCACGTACTTGGAACAATTCCTTTGGTTTGTATTCCAAACAGTAAAGGAACAACAAATCTGTTTGGTAACAACTCTTTTCTACCAAGTAATATGAGTTCGACAAAAGGCTCTTCCGTTTATCTCAATAAACTCCTTTGTCAGGTCCTTAGATCTATCCAATAACAACTACCAAAGTAATTGTCCAGATTTTGCAATCAATACTTTGAATCACAAAGAATTGTATTGATGCCGATCTTCTCAACTAATCATTCCAATCTATCACAAAGATAAACCGATTATAGTTGGATCCTCTTTAACCGAAACAAGTATTGTGTACACCAAAGATTATGAACCCAAAATGTCTTTTTGTCTTCAAATCTTCTTTAATCTTCAATCAGCACCTGCACATAATAAACTTGAATGTCTTGTGAACAATCACACACAGAACGGAGTCTGTTAACGTTGGATTATCACAAGACGTCTTTAGATCTACAAACATTCTAAAGATCCCCGTCGAAACTTCGATCTAGTTTGAGTGAATCTTATATCAGAAGAGAAGATTCTCAAGCATAAATAAACTAGGTGCAATCAAAGTTCAACCACCGTTAGTCAATCAAATCAAGCGAAAACTAAAATAAACTGCAATTATCTAGTTTCCCACCAACGGTACTAATAAATCTTCTCAATCCCAAATAAGTCTTTAAACTGGGCGGCCGTAAGAGATTTCGCCTCATTAGGTTACTTTCCTTTCCGAATAGGCGGATCCACCAGTAACAACACAACTGAGGTAGTTTTGCTGGCTCTGAGGATTAGTTTGCTAGGAATGCAACTTCAATATTTATAGACAAGGAAGTTTTGATACCAAGGAATTTCCAAAACCGAATATTCTCAAAGATATGCAATAAACACAAAATCGGTTTTCATAACTCCTGGAAATGCACTGTCCAAATATTGACCGAAATCCCAATAGAAAAATCTATAATCAGTAAATGCACATTACTAATTATTATTTTCTAAAGATATGCATTTAATTGCTGGAAATTAAATAGCATATAAAAACTAAGAAACCTTAATTAAAAGATTCTCAATTTATTCCGATCCTGGGATTCTCCTTAGCTATTAAGGAATATCTTTGAACAATTAATGATAAGAGTTATTGCACATGTTCAAAGTATGTCGACATCTTTACTTTGCAAGTCCTTTTTCATACTTATAATCTTGGAAACGATTTACCACAATTCCAAACGAATTTAGAATTGGTTCACCTGACTTCCAAGAACTATGTGATTGATTATCCTATCAAATCACCAATCATGGGTTTCACGGTTCTACCTCCATGTGAGTACTGTGCATACTCACACTAGTTACCAAAATTCGGTTGACTAGGTACTAGGATCGGTTCCTAAAAACTTATGGTAACTACCTGTATTCGGCTACACATGTCCATAGGATCGGTTCCCCCAAAACTACAAACTTGTTGCACATGTTCATAGGATCGGTTCCCCCATCTACTAAAAACGTGTTGCACCTCTTACAAGGATCGATTTCCCTCTTGTAAATTTGTTGCACCTTTTACTACGATCGGTTCCCCAATGGCTAGATAAAAGTTGTTATTTACAAGGCATCGATCA
The DNA here is from genome assembly GCA_023531105.1 of Papaver atlanticum. Lineage (NCBI taxonomy): Eukaryota > Viridiplantae > Streptophyta > Magnoliopsida > Ranunculales > Papaveraceae > Papaver > Papaver atlanticum. The sequence goes on along the minus strand of JAJJMB010001096.1, from coordinate 2,521,654 downwards.
TACCATCTTGAATGATTACTTAAGATCGGTTTCACTAATAAAAGTCATACCAATACATAAGTCAGGCCTTGTGAATAGTTTTACCAAGATACATAAAGAAGTTTATGAGCGGTTATACTAAACACACATATTGGTAATTCAAAATAGATTTGCAATGAATAACAATACCAATAAGTCTAGCGATTTCCCTTTCGATTCACAAAACGAGTTTATGAACTTACTTCCTTTAAATGAATGTAAAACATTGTTTCCTAGGATGAAATCTTCACTCATATCCATACATAATCACAATAGCATTCATATGATCATGTCGATGTTTTATATATAAAGTTTAATGGTTAAACAATAAACCTCGTATTGTATTCCTTAATACTATGTCTAACTAGAGTATCATACACAGCTTCGCAGTTATGTTTTCAATATGCACGACTTGAAAGATACGTTAGGGAATAAAACAGTTCAAGTCAAATATTACTAACCTCAAAAGGAAGGATGATGTTTGTCGTTGTAGCTCCATACTTCTTCACATTCTTCAAGTCTTCATGTAATACTTGTAAGTCTCATATCCTAATACTTTCAAGCTAAGTTTTACGAAGTTGACTCTAGTATATAATCAAGCGACTCTTTATATGAGTTTTTATTCACTAAAATATGATAACCAAACTTGACATACCAACGCTTGGTGGGTTCAACCGAGCTATGCTCTAACAATCTCCCCCTTTGTAAATTTTAGTGACAAAACTCTTACATCATATATATAAACAAATTACAAAAATTCATTATACACATACGCTTGATTCCAAGTTCAACAGCACAAAACCTGCGTTAAATTCAATCCTTAAATGCCGTTGCTGACATTATAATAACAAAGCTAATACTCCCCCTAAGGTAAGATAGGTAGATTTTCAATCCGCAAGTCTTTGTTATTTTCATGTAGTTCCTCACAACTACGTATCATATGATATGTGACTCCCCCTTAGTCTATGCTTTCACTCTTTTCGTTAGAATAAACGTTTTAGCACAAATGTCCTTTCCCTTAGTGAAATCACTTGTTTACTCCATATATTTCTCCCCCTTTTTGTCACAAAATGACAAAGAAACGAAAAAATAAAGGACAAACCGAAAGGATCTTACAAATCTCACAAAGAGAATTTGCAAACCTATAAGAGTTGAGCACGAGGGTTTTGCATACCATTTTAGATAACCAATATCAAAACCGAAACTACAAGTAATTTGGTTTTAACATGTTATCTAGGAAACAATTGCCCGAAGCAATTTTCCCTAATAGTTTAGCAACTAAAAAATCGACTAATCACCTTAGTTCTTTTGCTAAACCGATTGCACAAGTACAATCGCTTGTTTGATAAGACCAAAATAAAGATCAGAATTAACTATATTTTTCTCATCAGGCTTCTCAATAATAACTTAGACTTTTCACTTTTAAACAAGACAAATACTAGGTTAGTTAACTAGTAATTCTTGTTAAGGCATTCGGTTAGACTTGAATAACTAAAACCTCCACATTTGATAAGTCTAACTAAGATCCGAAAAACTTAGTTTCTCTTATCCGGAAATCACTTGAACTAAACAAATGATCCCGAAACACTTTTGTCAAGCCATAAAAAAATCCATACAAACCAAATAAATCAACTTGCATAATCATTTATCTTAACCGGAAGCAATTGAAACAAACATAGATATTATAGCACCGCATTTGAACTGAAATTTTGTAAGCCTAAACAATTGATACCAAACAATAACGAAAGATAACAATAGTTTTTCTTAACCGGAAACAATTGAATCACAATCAAACATCCATACACAAATAATGGAATAAACATCAATTGTACCAAAATTTTGTTAAGCAAAAGCAATAAAAATATGAAATAAAATCATGCTTTTCTTAAACAGGAAAACAATTAACTAACAAGATTGTTACCTCAAATTCCGCATCCTCTTCTCCCCTTAAGATATGTCATTAAGTGCAAGTTCACTTAGAACTCTCCCCCATTGAAGTTGTCATCCTCCCGCCAAAACAAAAGAACAACAACAAAGAGCAACCTTTACCAGAGAAAGGTTGAAAACCGGTTTTAACTATTGTGATGCAAAAGTTGAAACCTCGAAACACATATGCTTTTATGCTAAACCAAAAGATTCAACATATTGTGACTTTTTCACATATTGTTTTTACAGGAACCCCTCATGATCCTTTGATAAAGCCTACCAACATGGGCTAGAACTTAATCCCGCTAAATCAAAAAGTCACCCAAACCATAAGGGTTCACACAATTATGAGATCGAATATCAAGGTTATGAAACCAAAATCAAACATCCCATAAACACAAATGCAAGACACCATAAATTTTCAACAAAGAATCAAGTATTCACTACACCATTTTTCCGGATTAGCAACAAAATTTTGCAACAGCTCTTACGCAGTTGCGAATTTGCAACTGATTTTGCAACAGCTCAAAAATTCGCAACAGCAACAGCAGTTGCGAATTTTTGAGCCGTGTTGCAATTCACAACGGCTGACCATCCACATGTGCTGCCCAACCGTGTGCAAGGTAACACCTGAATTGCAGGTGTGCGAACCAACCGTGTGCAAGGTAACACCTTAAAACCCTAGATTTTATCCATCTATCCCCTTTTCTCTATTCCAGAAACAACTCCCTCCTCCCCCTTCCCCCACTACTCGTACTCCTGAGGTTTTAATTTTCCTCTTCTCAAAACTTAATCACTCTAGATGTGTGAATCATAACTTTATCAGGTTTTGCTTCCTCTTCATCTTTAACGAGATCCATGAACAGCAACAAATCTTGAAGATATGTTTTGAATCGATGAAGAAGATTCGATGAAGATCATCAACAGCATAAAACGAAGATTCATTGACAAAATATGAATCGAAAGATGGGTATAATCTCTTCTTATAGTTTTAGTTAAATAAATTAACTTATCCATCTTGAATTGAAATTTCAGAAAAATAAAATTTTCTATGTAGGTAACCTAATAGCTTCGATTCCATCTCGTCTCTCCTTTCCGATTCATGGTCAGAGTTTAGTTCTACATTAATCTCATCTTGATCTTGCTTATGAGATAAAATTGTCAAAAAAATTTATCAAAAAAAATTCTAGGGTTCATGATTGATTTTTTTGTTTTGTTTTAGAGTTTATATCTACTCAAACTTGATTTTTGGCTTGTTAAATATTTTGTGTTTTTTTTTTCCTTAACTGAATAGAGTTGGCTCATTATATCATTAAAACAACGCTTTCATTAAGCAAATGTTTCAGCTCAATTCTGTAGAACTTAGTTGATGTTTAACCATAGAAGTTAGAACTACATAAAAACAAGCAATAATAAAAGAAATACTGGTTGATTGATTTTGGTTTATGCAACAGTTGGAAGATTATCGAAGAGTCAAGTGAGACAAGAACAGGTAAAGTAGGTTACAGTCTGACTCATATTGCAGCAACTCTAGAGCTATTTTTAGGTATGATAATGATTAAATTGTGTGTAACACAAAACAGGAAGGTTGTAGAGGATTGTCTCACCTTTCCAGTGAGATATCATTTGCTAAATTCCGTTAGGTAACGAAGTATATAGAAATTTTAAAATATAGGCACTCGAAATTGAAAATCTGGAGTACTCGTTGACCCTTTAGGCAGTAATTTCGACCCTCTTATAAATTGAACTAGCTTAAGGTCTCTTTTGATCAATGTAAGATCTTTGGACGATGATTACGAACATATATTAATTGTTCCACTCTGATGTATAGATTGTTACTTGCACTTGTTTTAAGAAGTGCTTTCATGTGTGGTGTTCACCCCTTTGTCAGTAGTTTTATCTTGTTTACATTTTGACTTAGGTGAATGTTGCTTATAGATTGTTACTTGACTCGGGTTGGTAATTGGACTAAACAGTTTTCTTTTCAGTTTTAAAACATGTTTGGTACTTGAGACTAATAAGTGGTAAATGTAAATACGGTGCGACTATAAAATGGTTCTTATATATTAGTTCATTTTTATAGATTACTAAACCTTGTTATTTTGATTTACACCATCAGCATCTTAACTTACATTCTTACGCACCTTGTCATTTTCCAGTGTTAGCCGTTCGCTCTTATAATTCTATGGTAGTCCGATACGGTGTGTTTGTTGACTAGCATCCGGACTATAGATATTACGAATCAAAGTCTATATGTATCAATTGTGTTTGGTCCGATGCAGTGTCATTTTTATTTTGTTTACTTCATGTTCGATAACGGTGAGCATTTCATTTCTTTTTCGAATCAGTTTCTCGATAGGTATGGACGGTGGACTAAGTTTTGTGTGGAAAGAAACATAAAAATGGTGAGCATGATGGAATGAGCTTGCCCACTGAAAAATATTTATTCCATACGTGAGTTTGCTCATCTTGGTAATATGTATCTTGCACAATCCGTAGTACTATATATAAATGTGGAACATTGTTTTTGGATAGGATCTAGTAGCTGGTACAGTAGTAGATTTTGGATTTTGTCACAATGCCCTTCGAATCGCAACTACTGTAAGAAGTGGTTGGACTTGAAAAAAATAACATTAATTGAATATCTTAACAGGAGGGAAATTGCTTTGTCTTCTGTCAAAGTCTCAAGCCTTACTTCCTTATAAATGAATAGGATTCAATATTTGGTGATGCCATGTCTTTCGTCTTTTATGCTTGTCCACCTCTTCTGAGACCTAAGTAGGCCTTGCTCTTAACTTGTTGGAGGTTAACATTGTATCCATTAAAATTGAGAAAATGCCCTTTTCAACTAATTGTTTACAAGTAATTAGAGAATCAATTAGTCTTCTAGCATGATGGTATTATTGGATAATTGTGTTCTGCAGTTGATTCTAAGTGGCAGGTACAGGCATTTGGTATTGATGTTTGACATATTTTCATTAATTGAATTTTTCTAAGGTGACTGCTGCTCATAAAACTATAGCATTTTATGAACAAAGTTGTTGATAAGTTAGGGATCGAATTTGTCCTTATGTTAACTCTATGATTATTTGTGTGTGAATCTGAATGGATCTGTACACATAGGTTCACAATGTATACAGGATAACTAACTTTCAGTTGTCTTCAATGCATAATTCAAGCAGAATGGATCTGTTTTTTCTCAAAAATTTCACTGATGTTACTTGCTAACTTCTGAACACCTCAATCCTCGTACTATTACTTGCAAGTATATTATATGCATCCTGTATGTACATCTTACTACATAGTAAAGTTTTGTTAAGTTGTTTTTCCTGTGTTGCATGGGTTTGCTAAGCTTGAATATGCAATTTTGCGTTACCGACAAAGCAGTAAGTTGTTATTTTTATTTTAACATTTGGGACGTTAGTTGGTTTCAAGCCCAATCCCTTTTTTATATCTCGATAGCTGTTATATAAGTTACCAATTGCAGCAGACACATGTGGAAAGGCGTCATTGGGTATATTGTATGTTATTGGCCTGAATATTTGGCCTGGGAATTGATTGTATGTTTAAGTGGAATATATATTGATCAAATGGAATATATTGTTAATGGGTATTTGTGTATGTTATTGGCCTGAATATTTGGCCTGGATGTGGCCTGCAAATGTTGCAGGGAACTCTTGACTTGGTCAACAACAGATAGACTTGACTTTTTTCATGTTGCAAAAATTTAGCAACGGCCACTAGCAATTGCTAAATTTAGAACCAGAACAATAAAACCGGGTCCGGCTAAGAATAGTCGTTCTAAGTTTTTTTGGTTCTAAATTTCGCAACTGCTAAATAGCTGTTGCGAATTTTCCATTTCGCAACTGCTTGAAGCTGTTTCTAAACCTATTCGCAACAGCTGGAACCGTTGCAAAGTCAAGAAAAACAGTTGGCTGAACCGAAAACCGTTGCGAAAAAAATTTCGCTACGGCTGATGAGGTATTGCAAAAAAAATGCAACGCCACGTTTCGCAACGGCTGGATGCTGTTGCAAGTCCCTTTTCAACTGCACGCAGCCGTTGCTAATCCCCAAAAATGGTGTAATGATTGCAATTACCTCTATCTTGTAGGGAATTGAATTGCGAAACCAACGCAAAAAGAATGAGGTCATTCCAAGTTCGGACGAAGAAGTTATGGGCAAAACAGTTTTACTCTCCTTCGTATGCACCTATCACTAGGATCGGTACCCTACATTGCACCTATCACTAGGATCGGTTCCCAAGAGTTACTTGTGACGGATCACAACACTAAACTGTTTTTGACATCACTTTTGCATACGATATCCGAATTCGGTGATTTTTGGCTCGTATTAACCGTAAAAACAAGAGCTACACATATATGATCAGTAGATATCAACATCATAAACTAAAAATTACAGTTTCTATCAAAACCTCAAATATAGATAGAGAAAGTATGAGTATAGAAGAAAAGAAATCTCCCTAAAGGTGTTAATTAGTCATATAATAACCGAGAGATCACGTGCTCAGTTTCATGTACTTCCTCACCTTTCAAAAGATTGAGCACCAAGGTGAGCATGCACATTCTAACACAACTAGGTTGTGTTGAGTTGAGCCTTGTCTTGTTCGTCATGAGTGACTAAGACAGAATCATCATTCTTGACCTCTTGCTTGGTTTGTTTTCTCTTGTTCCATCTCTTGTTTTTCTTCTTTGACTTGTGATAAAGAGTGTCATTATCACAACCTTTACTAGTATAAGAGATTTCAGACATGATGTCTTTCTTTAGTCTTTCAAGGAGACTCCTGTAATTATTGTCACCAACAATTAACAGCTGAGAGTCATTCTTGTGACTAACTTTTGGTACCTTATTGGCTATGGAGGACTTTGGGACCCATTTAGAGTTGGGTTTCGCAGGAGCAGCTTTTTCCTTCATACCATTAGGACGATTGTCCTTTTGGATACTTTGCGAAACAGCTTTTCTCCAATTTGGAACATCAGATCTTGTCTTAGCATTTGCAAATTCATCTCTTTTTCTATAATAGGGTCTTTTATAAGATGTCTTTGACGAGCGATGGGCAAAACATGATTTATCATTATAATAATTCTTTTGCCTAAACTTTGGACAATATCGATCTGAGTTCCTTTGGGGAGCAATATCAGCCAATTCGTTTGATACAAAAGAAAGTGTATCTTTTAACTTACGAATATTGCACCCGCATTCCACATTCCCTTTATTACCATAATAACAACAATGCTTAGTAGCATAAGAAGTGTGAGTTTTAATGTTACCTTTTTGTGGATCCTCTTGTATTGGAGCTCGACGATTTATCTTCCTCCTCTTCTTCTTTTTGTTCAACTTTGTTGCTTCCCTGACATTAGCAGAAGTGCTCTCTTTGATTGCCGTACTTGAAGAGAATGGTTGAACATGATTCTTAGGATTGACTGGTTTTACTTCTTTACAAGAAATACGAGCATTTTTTACATCAGTGGAAGCCTCTGGTTTAGAAGAATTTTTAGCTTTAACAAATTTTACCTCTTTGCTAATACTTGAAGCATCTATTCCCTTATAGCCCAATCCTCGTGTATCACGATGATTTCTACTTGCTTCTAACATTGAGGTTAAATTGTTTGAGCTAGCATTGAACTTTTTAAGGTCCAAATTTTCTTCTTTCAACACCTTGATTTTCTCAAGAGCACTAGCTAGATCAGCTTCAAGGCGTTTTTCTCGGGAGAGATATTCACCTTATTTCTCTTCAAAACTCTTTTGTTGAGAGTTAATCCTTGCATCATAATCAGCAAGTTTCTCTTCCAAGAAATGTACTTTTTCAAGAGTAGCATCACGATCTTTATCTAAAAGCTCCTCTAGAGAAAGACTAGCACATACTTTGTTTTTAAGACTCTGTATTTGTTGTGAGAATTTTTATTTCAGCAAGTTATGCTCTTCATCGAGATTTTGAAACTTTAAGGTTAAATCTCGTTCTCTTTAAAGTGCTGAAAAAAGTTCATTAGAACAAATAAGAATTTGTTTGCTTAATTCCTTTAGTTCAGATGTTTTTACACTTGATCTTTCATCATAAATCTCAAGCATAGAACTCAAAAAATTCTCGTTATCAAAAAGACATTTTTCAGAGTTTGAATCATTGATTTCCAATACATGGCTTAACTTAGTCTCGTCTAGAGAACATTCAGACTTATTCTCAGAAGAGCAAGTAGAACTTGATGAAGAAGCTCCTTTTAAGCATTCCTTAAAGTCAAAACTTTCAACGTCTTTCGATACGTTAACTGAATCTTTCTTTAGTTTTTGCTCTCGCTTAACTTTACTTTGACTCATGTCTTATAGGTTGGATCGCATCAAATACAGATTGTTAGATCTTTTCGTATTTGCCTGCTCTGATACCAATTGAAAAGATGAGGGTACCCAAATATACCTCAATCTAAAACTTTTCCACCTATAAGTTCTTTCTCCGAAAGTGATTGTCTATAGACCAAGTCGAGATAATACAACTAATCGGTTCACACTTCGTGTGATCGTCTATGGATACGAGATCGAGACAATACGACAACAAGATAACTTGCGTGATTGACTATGGATACAAGATCAAGACAATACAACAACGAAGTATGTTTACTTGATAAATGGTTCGTACTTAACCAAACACAATAGAATTACTATCAAGTAAATAGGAATTAACGTTTGTGTATTTTATTTCTAATTATAATAAAAACAATTATAATTGCGGAAATAGAAAAGTAAAAGACACATCAAGATTTTGTTAACGAGGAAACCGCAAATGCAGAAAAACCCCGGGACCTTGTCCATAATTGAATACTCTCAGGATTAAGACGCTATACAAAATTAAACCAACTTCGTATAGTTGAGACCAAGCAACTAAACCTATAGTTCACCTAGTTCCGTCTGTATCCCTGCGCCTCCAACTTGTTAATAAGTCACGCACTTGGAAAAATTCCTTTGATTCGTATTCCAAACAGTAAAGGAACAACAAATCTGTTTGGTAACAACTCTTTTCAACCAAGTGATATGAGTTTGACAAAAGGCTCTTCCGTTTTTCTCAATAAACTCCTTCGTCAGGTCCTTAGATCTATCCAATAACAACTACCAAAGTAATTGTCCAGATTTTGCAATCAATACTTTGAATCACAAAGAATTGTATTGATGCCTATATACTCAACTAATCAATCCAATCTATCACAAAGATAAACCGATTATAGTTGGATCCTCTTTAACCGAAACAAGTATTGTGTACACCAAAGATTATGAACCCAAAAAGTCTTCTTGTCTTCAAATCTTCTTTAATCTTCAATCAGCACCTGCACACAATCAACTTGAATCTCTTGTGATCAATCACACACAGAACGAAGTCTGTTAACGTTGGATTATAACAAGACGTCTATAGATCTACAAATAGTCTAAAGATCCTCGTCAAAACTTCGATCTAGTTTGAGTGAATCTTATATCAGAAGAGAAGATTCTCAAGCATAAACAAACTAGGTGCAATCAAAGTTCAACCACCGTTAGTCAATCATATCAATCGAAAACTAAAATAAACTGCAATTATCTAGTTTCCCACCAACGGTACTAATAGAGCTTCTCAATCCAAAAGAAGTCTTTAAACTGAGCGGCCGTAAGAGATTTCGCCTAATTAGGTTACTTTCCTCTCCGAATAGGCAGCTCCACCAGTAACAACATAACTAAGGTAGTTTTGCTGGCTCTGAGGATTAGTTTGCTAGGAATGCAAACTCCAGTATTTATAGACAAGGAAGTTTGGACACCAAGGAATTTCCAAAACCGAATATTCTCAAAGATACGCAATAAACACAAAATCGGTTTTCATAACTCCTGGAAATGCACTGTCCAAATATTGACCGAAATCCCAATAGAAAAATCTATAATCAGTAAATGCACATTACTAATTATTATTTTCTAAAGATATGCATTTAATTGCTGGAAATTAAATAGAATATAAAAACTAAGAAACCTTAATTAAAAGATTCTCAATTTATTTCGATCATGGGATTCTCCTTTAGCTATTAAGGAATATCTTTGAACAATTAATGATAAGAGTTACTGCACATGTTCAAAGTATGTCGACATCTTTACTTTGCAAGTCCTTTTTCATACTTACAATCTTGAAAACTATTTTCCACACTTCAAAACGAATTTAGAATTGGTTTATCTGACTTCCAAGAACTATGTGATTGATTATCCTATCAAATCACCAATCATGGGTTTTACGGTTCTACCAAAACAAGTTTCGGTTCTACCTCCATGTGAGTACTGTGCATAGTCACACTAGTTACCAAAATCCGGTTGACTAGGTACTAGGATCGGTTCCCCACAACTTATGGTAACTACCTGTATTCGGTTGCACATGTCCATAGGATCGGTTCCCCCAAAACTATAAACTTGTTGCACATGTTCATAGGATCGGTTCCCCCATCTACTAAAAATGTGTTGCACCTCTTACAAGGATCGATTCCCCTCTTGTAAATTTGTTGCACCTCTTACTAGGATCGGTTCCCCAATGGCTAGATAAAAGTTGCTATTTACAAGGCATTGAACATACCATCTTGAGTGATTATTTAAGATCGGTTTCACTAATAAAAGTCATACCAATACATAAGTCAGGCCTTGTGAATAGTTTTACCAAGATACATAAACAAGTTTATGAGCGGTTATACTAAACACACATATTTGTAATTCAAAATAGATTTGCAATGAATAACAATACCAATAAGCCTAGCGATTTCTCTTTCGATTCACAAAACGAGTTTATGAACTTACTTTCTTTAAACGAATGTAAAACATTGTTTCCTAGGATGAAATCTTCACTCATACCCATATATAATCACAATAACATTCATATGATCATGTCGATGTCTTATATACAAAGTTTAATGGTTAAGCAATAAACCTCGTATTGTATTCCTTAATACTATGTCTAACTAGAGTATCATACACAGCTTCGCAGTTATGTTTTCAATATGCACGACTTGAAAGATACGTTAGGGAATGATACAGTTCAAGTCAAATATTACTAACCTCAAGAGGAAGGATGATGTTTGTCGTTGTAGCTCCATACTTCTTCACATTCTTCAAGTCTTCATGTAATACTTGTAAGTCTCATATCCTAATACTTTCAAGCTAACCTATACGAAGTTGACTCTAGTATATAATCAAGCGATTCTATAAATGAGTTTTGATTCACTAAAATATGACAACCAAACTTGACATACCAACGCTTGATGGGTTCAACCGAGCTATGCTCTAACACATTCCTTATTATATAAATGTTTTAGTTCATGAACAAACCGACTTTAGAAAGTAACCTCCTTAAGTATGCAAACGGGTACGGATACTTAAGTATCCGGATTGAGTTTGTTTTTCACTTCCAAACTCCAGCAGAAATTCACGGACATGAAACTTCCGCCAGTATGCGTACGGGTACGCATACTTACCCAGATTTCCAACAACCGTCAGTACGCGTACGGGTACGCATACTTTGGGTTCCCGGTTTTGGACTTTTACACAAATGTGCGAACACACTATGTTTATATCCAACCATGGTTACTTGTTCTAAACTCTCATTTCAATCATTGAAACTTTCTTAGAGGATGTTAAAACAGTTGTTATTCACAAACTATTTTCATCAAAGCGATTTTCAAGTTATTGGAATAATCAACATGACTTTCGTCACGAGTAAAGATGAACTTGGATAAAGCGAAAGCTTACCAACACATGTTTCGATAAATAGATAAGCGACATAAACTCATCTCGAAATAGCAAATGTGTATAATTGAAGTCTATATAGCAATACGACTTTTGTCTCAAATAGGAGATAGAATAGATAGACTTTTGAGTGATAGATAAGATCAAGTCTCCACATAACTTTTGTTGATGAAGTTCCACAAGTTCCCTTGAGTAGTTCTTCGTCTTCATTCAATTAACGCCGTGGAGTCTAAGGCTCAACTACACTTACTATCCTAATTTGAGACTTAGCTATAAGTAGACTAGAAATAAAGACTTATAGTTTTGGCAACTAAACTTGACAAACAAGCTTGAGATAGCAATGCTTGCGAGTTCAACCGAGCAGTGCTCTAACAACTACAGTCCAGTCTGAAGTTCATTGGTAGTAGGCTAGTGTCTATAGCGGATTAATATAGTGTGGTGTTCAAATCTGGACTAGGTCCCGGGGTTTTTCTGCATTTGCGGTTTTCCTCGTTAACAAAATTCTGGTGTCTGTGTTATTTTTTTCTGCATTATATTTTTTTATATAATTGAAATATCACAGGTTGTGCGTTGAATCGATCAATTGGTAAATCCAACCTTTGGTTGTTGATTTAAATTGATTGATCCTTGAATATTGGTCTTTGGTACGGTTCAAGTTATTTTTCTTATATTCAATCGGGCTCGCAAATTCCTATTTGCTGATTGCAGATTAAATTGAGAGATAGAGATATAAAACTCTTTGATATACTTTTCTCTAGATTGAGTCTAACTGTCTAGTTGATTCTCTTGAAAGTATATTGGAGTTTGTCTATTCAGATTGCCAAACGAAATATTGGGTGTGGTTGTTAGACCCCCGCTTTTTCAATTGGTATCAGAGCAGGAAAACACATTAAACACCTTATAAGTCTGTGTTTGTAGCGATCTGAATATGGGAAGAAGTGCTATCTCCATAAACGTACCACCAGTCTTCGATGGCTCAAACTACTCATGGTGGAAAATTGCTATGCGTGCTTTCCTTCAAGCTCGTGATTTTCAAACGTGGGTACGTGTTGTTAATGGATATGATCCTCCGGTTAATACAAAAGGTGATGTATCTGTACCCAAGGATATCGGTAGATATAGTCCAGAAGAAATCCTTGCTGCGAAGCAAAATTCTGACGGCTTAAATGCTATAATATATGCCATTACCCCAGATCTTCAGCATCACGTGACTACTTGCACAAAGTCTAAAGAAGCCTAGGATATCTTAGAAACTGTATTAGAAGGGAATACCTCTGAAAAAGAAGATAGGCTTCAAAACCTATGTTTCGATTGGGAAAACCTTCGTATGGCAGATGAAGAGTCATTTGATGAGTTTAATCACAAAGTGTCTGAAATTGTTGATGCATCTTTTGCATTGGGTAAGACTATTCCTGAAAAATACATCGTGATGAAAATTCTCAGATCACTGACGTGTAGATACGATTCTAAGAAGCATGCCATCGTTGAAGGAAATAACCTTGCAACTCTTTCCAGAAACACTCTTGTTGGGAAGTTAAAGATCTTTGATCATGAGTACACATCCAAATCCGGAAAGGATGTTGCTTTCAAAGCACAAAAGAACACTAAGTTACTTGACAAAAGTAAAAGTGGTTGCATCTCTGAAGATGATCTGTCTGAGGCTGGTTCATCAGATGAAGATCTTGACAAGTCAGTCTCCTTGATCACAAGAAAGTTTAGAGATCTTCTCTTGAAGAGAAGTAAATGGTTCACCAGAGATAATCCTAAGTCATCAGTTAAACCTCATAATCGTGTTCATCCTAAAAACAGGGATATTAATGAGACTGATGACGAGGATATGCCACAGTGCTTTAAGTGTAAAGGTTTTGGTCATTTTGCAAATGAGTGTCCAAATCGAAAAAAAAATACACTGGGAACAAAGGTCTTACTGCAACTCTTGATGAAATGTCTGACAACTATGACTCTAATGAAGACAAAAAGTCAAGTGTTGCACTTCTTTATGAAAATATTGATTTTGATAATTGTAGCAATACATACATCAATCTTGATATTCTTTCAGAAGAAATCTCAACCGGGCTGGAAAAAAAATGGATCTACCTGTTTCTACTGGAAACTCTTTTTCTGATTTTTCAGGTTCCACTATATGTACACATCTTAGGCGTATGAATCATCTTCCAGGTTGACATGCTCGTATTGTTCTCTCAAAGGTCATGAACTTTCAAAGTGTTTCAAGTACAAACACCAAATGAGATATGTCAACAAACTTCAACGAAGAGCGAATCAATTAGCAAACAAGCTCAAACTTGTTCAAAAATCATCAGAGTTATGTAAACGCATCTCTTCTTCAAAGAAGTTAGTTTCCAAAGAAAAGACTAGATCATTAGAGAGAAATTTATGGTCTAAACACTATGAGAAACATGGCTCTATGAATTCCTTTCGAAAAGGATATGGTGGACAGATTATTGTTCACCCAGCACAACTTAAATTATGTTGGTTAGTGCATCTTGTCTCATGCGCCTGATCAAAAGAGACAAGATTATGCACACCTCAGGCTTTAGGAAAAGAAAATTCTTTTTGATTTTTTTGATTTTTTTTTCCTGTTTTTTCTCTACTGAGCATTGTAAGTCTGGATTTCGTTCCTCTATTTATATCTAATTGATATTAGAAAGGACTTCCCTGTCTAATCAATAAAAAGAGGGTTATTCTCGACAATTCTACCCTCTTTTGGGTTGAGAGTTGTGCGTGCGTGAACTTATGTGTTTAAAAGTTCCGTAACCCTACATTCCTTTTTCCTTCACTTGAAACTCTTTTTATCACAAGACTGCTTGTTGAGATTATCTTGTGATTTCCTCTCACAATTCCGTTCATATGCATACTCCAAGCATTATGTCGTCTGATGGAAAAGATGTTAATATGATTGTTAAGCCATCAATCATGAAGGAAAAAGATAAATCTCCATTACCTCCAACTTTGAAAATAAAAAAAAAGGAATGTGAGGAAGCCAAGAGCTGTTCCTTCAAATTCTCAGAAGTTTTCTGGTGTTCTTGAAGAGTTGAAGGAAACAAAGAAGGATATTCAGGAAATAAAGGCTATTGCTTTGAGAACTCTTGAAATTCAGAAGGCCCTGGTTCGGCATCAGTTCAAAAGGTTTGTTGGAATTGACTCCTTTTTTATGAACCTTATGTTCCCATGGCTGTTGACAACAAGGAGTTCGGGAACGATATTTTTTTTTTACAGAGGTCTCAATGAATAGGAAAATTCTTATGAGAATTTATTCTTGTGTTTTTAAGAAGGATAATTAGGGTATGGAATAACCATTATTGTGAGTACACATAGCTATTGCCAACATTTTCATCTTTCAATGTTTTTCGATTTATTTGTTTAAATTCTAAAGTTTATTTGGAAGATGATTTTTGCAGTATTAATCTTTATGGTTTTATATATTGAAAATTGTTATGGGATATGTTGTTTACGTCCGTGAACCTTGACTGTCCCATACTTGTTCAAAAGTTATCTCTATTATATGTCGGTATAAAAGTATTGATAAAAGATAGAATGAACTTTTGACTTCAAAAGTTAAGCCTTTTATGTCATTATGCAAATATTGATGGAAGAAAGGATGAACTTTTGTTTACAAAGATTAAGTCTATTATATGTCATTGTGCAAATAGTGATGAAAAATAGAATGAATCTTTGATTATTCCGCAGTATTGGTCTTTCCCTGATCCACATCTTTGTGCATATACTGTGTTGGTCCGTAAGTTTTCTTATGTTGAGCATGACCAATTGAATTGATCATTTTTCTTGTGGTTAATTCAATTGAGATTTTTGGATACAAATTCATATTTTTATGTGATTTGTTAATGTCCAAAGAAATCCTTCTTTTCATGTAAAAGTAAAGTCGCTCTTGTTGTTCTTTCGGGAATGACATCTTATGGGGGAGAGTTCTTAATTAAACTTGTGCCTAATCGCCAAATCTTTGTGGGGAGTACGGCTGTGGAATATTGTAGTGGTTATCTTATATCTTTATAAACTCCTTGATGAATGCATTTAGTTTCGGATATTTGATGGCATCAAAACAAGTTGGTATGTTGTTCTCTTTTGGTCATGAAGTATCTCTATGGAAATTTCATTATGATCCCACTAGTCTTCGTACCTTTGCCAATTTATATTGACAAAAAGGGGGAGAATTAATGTGTAGTTCACACTACAAATACATATGGTTTACGGATCATTATGAAAGGGGGAGTGGTTTTCATGTTGAGATGAAGTATTGACTAAGGGGGAGTGATACATATCACCATAGTATCGTTGTCAAAGTTGTGATGAAATTGGACTTTGATACTGTATAATGATACTATGACATTGTATAACAATGATTGAGAGCAACTGTTTTCTCATTGTTATAGCTACGGATCTTCAACAACAATGATGCGGAGTTGAACACATTTGGAATCATTGGAGTACTTGGAAGTGACGAAGATTTCGAGTAATGTTGAAGAACCAAGGAGATCAAGCATTTGGATGAGAAGCTACAAAGTTTATTTATTTTGTAATCCGTATGTATTGATAGATTTTTCACTAAAATTGACAAATGGGGAGATTGTTAGAGCACTTCTCGGTCGAACTCGCAAACGTTGCTATCTCAAGCTTTTTTGTCAATGTTAGTGATCATAACTATAAGTCTTGATTTCTAGTCTACTTATAGTGATGTCTCGGACTAGGATAGATTATGTAGTTGAGCATTAGACTTCACGGCGTTCATCGAATGAAGACGAAGAACTACTCAAGGGAACTTGTGGAACTTCATCAACAAAAGGTATGTGGAGACTAAAACTCATCTATCACTTAGAAAGTCTATTTCTACTCTATCTCCTATATTGAGACAAAAGTCATATTACTATATAGTTGTCGATTATACACATTTGAGATTTCGAGCTGAGTTAACTTGCTTACATATTTCTCGGAATATGTGTTGGTAAGCTTTCGCTTCAACCAAGTTCATCTTATATTCTTGACGAAAGTCAAAAGATGATCATGTGAAAATCACCTAGTAACATCTTACATGGTTTGTGTGATACAATCATTTGGTGTAGACTTGGAATGTTTCGTTATGATTTTTTCAATAACTTGAAAATTGCTTTGATGCTAATAGTGTGTGAAAACGGCTATTGTCATCCTCTAAGAAAGTTTCAATGATTGAAATAAGAGTTTAGAATACTTAACCATCATTGGATTATAAACATAGTGTGCATTCTTGCATGTATGTGATCCATGACCGGAACTAAAGTATGCATACCCGTATGCGTACTTGTAGTTGTGAAATTCCATGTACCAAGTACACATACCGATACGCATACTTGCGTAAGGTATAGGTTCGGGAATTTCTGCTAGGATTTGGAAGTGAACTAAGTATACGTACCCGTTTGCATATTGGCGAACCCAAACTCAGACCGGATACTTAAGTATGCGTACCCGTTTGCATAATTGAGTGGTTAAAGTTATAAAACCGGTTGGCTCATGAACTAATACATTTATATATTAAGGAATGCATTCTTTGCAAACCGTGGCTATAATGTTCATGAATTGATTCGAGTGAATCAAACCGATTTTGCTTCAATTATGTTCTTGTATACTTCTATGAGAATATAGCAATTGAACAACTCTTTAACTAGTTTCATTTGAGTCATTTGAACTAGTTATGGTTAAAATGAATAAGGTTAATATGAGAGTGTTCATATAGCTAACCTCGGTTAACTACGGTTGAGCCAACATGGTGTACACGTTTAGGTACGGTTACTAAACCTAAATGAGGGTACATTTAATTTGTGTATAACAAGCTAAGTTCGGTCTAACGGTTGAAAGATATTAGCTTGAATCTAATCAGGTTTTCATCTAACGGTGAATATTGAATGCTTTGTTACTGTAACTTAGATTGTAAACCCTGATTTGAAAACTATATAAAGGAGAACTCTAGCAGCTGGGAAACCTAATCCCCACACCTCCTGTGTGATACTAGTTGTATAAGCTAGAGTCGATTCTCCTTTAACCTTAGGTTTTTCACGAAACCCTGTAGGTTAATGACATAAAGACTTCATTGGGATTGTGAAGCTAGACCCAACTATTTTCTCTGTAATTGCGTGATCTGATCTTGCTGTTTCTAACGTGTTTGAGCACTATCTTCTTTAAGATTGGCTTGAGATTTAATCTCTGATAGGCAAGATAAAAAGTAGTCACAAACATCTTCGTCTCATCGTTTATGATTCCACAATATCTTGTTTCGCTACCATACGATTAAGATTATTGTGAGGTGATTGATATTTCTAGGATGTTTTTCAGGAATATAAGTCCGGTATATCAATTGGTTCTTGTTCACCTTGATTTATCAAAAGACGGAACAAAACTCGTAGGTATTTCTGTGTAAGACAGATTTATCTATTCATATAGATTTTTATGTGTGAGACGAATTTGTTTATAAAGTCTTCGACTTTGGGTCGTAGCAACTCTTGGTTATGGGTGAGATTAGCTAAGGGAATCAAGTGCGTAATATCCTGCTGGGATCAGAGACGTAAGGAGCGTAACTGTACCTTGAATCAATGTGAGATTGATTAGGGTTCAACTACAATCCAGTCTGAAGTTCATTGGTAGTAGGCTAGTGTCTTTAGCGGCTTAATACAGTATGGTGTTCAAATCTGGACTAGGTCCCGGGGTTTTTCTGCATTTGCGGTTTTCCTCGTTAACGAAATTCTAGTGTCCGTGTTATTTTTTTCTGCATTATATTTTTTTATATAATTGAAATATCACAGGTTGTGCGTTGAATCGATCAATTGGTAAATCCAACCTTTGGTTGTTGATTAAAATTGATTGATCCTTGAACATTGGTCTTTGGTACCGTTCAAGTTATTTCTCTTATATTCAATCGGGCTCGCAAATTCCTATTTGCTGATTGCAGATTGAATTGAGAGATAGAGATATAAAACTCTTTGATATACTTTTCTCTAGATTGAGTTTAACTGTCTAGTTGATTCTTTTGAAAGTATATTAGAGTTTGTTTATTCAGAT
Organism: Papaver atlanticum; assembly: GCA_023531105.1. Lineage (NCBI taxonomy): Eukaryota > Viridiplantae > Streptophyta > Magnoliopsida > Ranunculales > Papaveraceae > Papaver > Papaver atlanticum. Next base: position 2,502,901 of record JAJJMB010001096.1, on the reverse strand, counting down.
TGCCAAACGAAATATTGGGTGTGGTTGTTAGACCCGCGCTTTTTCAGACTTGGTCATAATATTATGATCAAAGTATCAAGGAATTATATTGAATTATGAAGTATAACTCCTGTCTTTTGAACTTCGTAAATATGATATCAACATAATCTATGTATTTCGTTACTTGATTATGTGTAGAATATAGGTGTGATTTCATCCTAGAAAATGATGTATTATTTCATTGGTTAAAGGAAGTAGATGTATGAACTTGTTTCATAATCAAAAACGAAATCATAAGTGTGTTGGTCCAGTTTTTCATTGAATAATATCTAGATGACTAATGCAAGATAACATGGTACAACCGATCTCAACTTATGTTGAGAATTAAGGTAGAACCGGCCATAGCCTATATTATATGACATGGTATAACTTAACTAGTTTTGGGAAACATGGTATAACCTATATCTAGTGACATGGTATAACCGATCCTAACTAGTATTTGGAAGTATGGTATAACCGGCCATAACCTATATTGGGAGTCATGGTATACCCGGTCCTAACTTAGTTTGGGAGTCATGGTATAACCGGTCCCAAGAGCAAAACCGATTTTCCAAAATTCACATATTTCTCTATGTTGTGTGTGAATTCGGAATTAGGGTTTGCTAAGATAGGAAACTTCTATATGTCGACATTATTTGAACATGTGCATAACTCTTATCATTAATTGTTCAAATATATTCCTTGATGCTCAAGGTGATCCTAAACCGAAATATTGAAAAACTTTTAATTATGATTTTCGATTATATATGTTTTAATTACCAGCAATAATAATAGAATTTTTCTAAGAGAAATTTCAGAAATATTGTTTGACATTAATTGGAAATATAAAAACCGAAATTAGGTACTTTAATGCATATCTTGAGAATATTTTTGGTTTTGGAATTTCCATGTTGTCGAAATAACCTTAGTCTATAAATACTTGAGTTTGCATTTCTTGCAAACTATCCTAGGAGCCAGGAAAAATTCATTAGTGTTGTTTTCGGTGGAGCCATTTATCCGGAGAGGAAAGTAACCGAATAAGGCGAAATTTCTTACGACCGCCCGTTTAAACTTCTGTGGGATCAAGAAGCTCTACGGGTACCGTTGGTGCGAAATTAGATAATTGCATTGTTATTTTAGTTTTCGATTATTGATTTGATTGACTAACGGTTGTTGAAACTTTGATTGCACCTAGTTTGATTATTCTTGAGATCCTTCTCTTCTGACATAAGGGTCACTCAAACTAGATCAAAGTATCGAAGAGATATTTAGAACCATTGTTAGATCTAAAGACATCTTGTGATAATCCATTGTTAACAGACTTCGTTCTGTGCGTGATTGATCAAAAGAGGATTGTAGGTACTTTAAAGATAATCGAAGATTTGAAGACGAATAAGATTTATCTAATTAGTTTTCGTATCTTGTGAATTTTGTGCACACATCTTGATTGGCTGGGATCTAAATAGATCTTGTTTATCTTTGATAGACTTGTGATTATCTAGTTGATAATATCGGCATCACTTTATAGTCACTCTTTGAGTTCTATATTGTTTGATTGTGAATCCGGAAATTGATTATTTCGGTAATTAAGATTTGGATTGATCTAACCAGACAAAGGATTTTATTATATTAAACATAAGAGCCTTTATCAATGACTCAACATATCTTTTACCAAAGATTGAATAGAGTGGTTACCAAAAAGTTTTATTCATTTGCTGTTTGGAATACGAACAAAAGGAGTAAAGCAACTTGAGATAGAGATTTATATCCTGAGATTCACGTGCGTGACCAGAAGGTCGAAAAGCAGGGATACTGAGAGAACTAAGTAACTAGGGGTAGTTTACTTGGTCTCAACTATACGAAGTTGGATTTTGTTCTTTGTATAGCGGATTAATTCTGAGAGTATTTAAAAATGGACTAGGTCATGGGGGTTTTCTGCATTTGCGGTTTCCTCGTTAACAAAATATTGCCGTGTCATTTACTTTACTTCCGCATTATAATTGTCTTATTATAATAAAGTAAATTATACATGTACGCTAATCCTAATTACTTGACTTTGATCCTATAGATAATTGGTCTTGTACCATAACTATTGTCAAGTGAATATCAAGTTGTCGTATATATTGTCTCGAATATTGTTCATAGACGATCGCACTTGGTATCATACTTATAGGTTGAAATTAAAAAGATTGTGGTGTATTTAGGTACCATCGTCTTTTTAGGTTGATCTTAGGGGAGGGAAGCAGAAAAGTTTGAGAAATTGCAGTGGTATTGAATTATGTGTTTGGGTGTTGAACTATGAAGGCTAACAAAGCTTTTGGGTACGGTAATCTTGTTCTATCTTCGGAATAGGCTGAGTAGCCTATTTATAGTAGGTTGGAACACACACCGCTTTTCTCGTAAATAGTGGAGATAGTGAGGTTGTGGAGAAATTGGAAACATGGAGATAGTGTGAGATATTTTAGGGAAGTTTCTGGAATCCCTTTTTCACGTATCCATAATCCTTGGTGTCCAAACATCCTTGGTCTATAAATACCTAAGTTTGCATTTCTAGCAGACTATCCTAAGAGCCAGGCAAACTTCAATTCTTGTTGTTACTAGTGGAGCCATCTATTCGGAGAGGAAAGTATCCTAATTAGGTGAAATCTCTTACGGCCGCTCGTTTAAAGACTTATGTGGGATCAAGAAGCTCTACGAGTACCGTTGGTGGGAAACTAGATAATTGAGGTGTTATTAGTTTTCGATTGATTTGATTGACTAACGGTTGTTGAAACTTTGATTGCACCTAGTTTGTTTATTCTTGAGAATCTTCTCTTCTAATATAAGATTCACTCAAACTAGACCGAAGTATCGATGGGATCTTTATAATTGTTGTTAGATCTAAAGACATCTTGTGATAATCCATTTTTAACAGACTCTGTTCTGTGTGTGATTTATCACAAGAGATTCAAGTGGTGTTGTGAAGGTTTAATTGAAGATTAAAGAAGATTCGAAGACGAAGAAGATTTCTTATTTGTTTTTCTATCTTTGTGTGTGCAAAAACCTTGATCGGCTGGGATCTAACTAGAAGCATATTTATTCGATTGATTGGTTGCGTGAGATCGGCATCGCTTAATAGTTTCTCTTTGAGATCTATACTGATTGATTGCGAATCTAAACTTGACTACTTTGGAAGTTATTGGATAAATTGATCTAACCAGGAAAAGGAGTTTATTAGATTAAACGGAAGAGCCTTTGTGTATGGTTTAAGATATCTTTATCTTAAAGAATCAATAGAGTTGTTATCAAACAGATTCGTTGTTCCTTTGCTGTTTGGAATACGACCAAAACAAAATTGTACCAGTGCGTGACTTATCGAAGTCGGAAGCGCATGGATACTTTGGAAACTAAGTGAACTAGGGGTAGTTGCTTGGTCTCAACTATACGAATTTGGTGTAGATTTTGTATAACGGCTTAATTCTGAGAGTATTAAATTCTGGACTAGGTCCCAAGGTTTTTCTGCATTTGCAGTTTCATCATTAACAAAATCTTGTTGTGTGATTTACTTTTGTTTTCCGCAATTATATTTGCTTATATAATTTAAAGTAAATTGCACTTTACGTTAACTCTGATATACTTGATAGTGATCCTATAGAGTTTGGTTAAATCCGAACCTATTATCAAGTATCACACTTTGATTGTCGTATTGTCTCGATCTCGTGTCCATAGAAAATCACACAAAGTGTGAATACCGAAGTTGCTATATAGTCTCGACTTTGTCCATAGACGATCACACTTGGTAAGAGGACTTATAGGTTGAAACAAAAAGATTGTGGTGTATTTGGGTACCCTCGTCTTTTCAATTGGTATCAGAGCGGGAAAACACGAAAAAATATAACAATCTGTGTTTAGTGCGATCCAACCTATAAGAATTGAATCCTATGGATGATTCAATTAACGTAGTAGCAGGATTTGACTACTTCAAAGACTCGTGGTGGAAGACACGAATGAAGTATATGATACTCTTGTTCCTAAATTTGTTAAGAAGTGGAATTATGTCTGTGTATGTCATGGTTGACTTGCATAATCCCTTGGTTATCATAGAACTGTATCTCATTGTATTGAATACTAACCAGTTTAGTAACAATGATATAATATTCTATGTGATATGTTCTATCTTGAAAATGCATAAGATTCCTTATAAGAATTTTCTATGTATGAACCATGACTACTTTGTTCTTGAAAAATCTGGGATCTTAAATATATTTTGGAATGGTTACCCAAATATATATGTACATTTTCAGATCTAAGACTGTCAATGTATCGCTGGTTAGGATGCGATTTTGGAATCTTTGTGATTATACAAAGAATGATTTTTCAGTTAATAATTCTATTAACAATGGATTTCTTCAGACACCCCACAACTTTTTTAATAAAGCAAGTGATCTTTTAAAGTATTACTAGATTTGTGATTCTAAAGATATTTTTTTACAAATGTCTTGTTATGCCCAATCGTGTTTTTGTATACTCTATTGGAAATTTCTTGAATGAATTTCAAAAATTATTAAGTTTTGGTAATTATAGAGTTTACAAACACTTGGACATAAATATAAAATTGATCAATAATAAAATCCGGTCCAAGGAAAATTGGTTTTCTAAAAGAAAAACCTAGATGCAAAATCAGATTTGTTTCCCCACAAATTAAAATTTCCGATTTTGAGAAGATTTAATAAAACTAGTTATTTGAATTTGATATCTTCACTCCCTATAAAAGATGATTATTTTGTGTTGTTTTTGCAAACATTCTGGGAGAAATTGTTTGGAACTGTAACTAGGGTTTTCCATGCATCTTCGATTGTTGGAAATATGGGAAAGAGGAAATCAAGAGAAAAAACACCTGAAACTGACAAACTGGAATTGAATCCATATATTCCTTTTGGTGATATTGAGAAAATCAAGTACCCTCACTTGATCAAAGACAAACATGAACTTACAACCCTTGTGGATAGTACATGTTTTGAGAAATATCAAGCTTTAAAAGGAGTAAATTTCACTGCTGAAAAGAGATTCGATTTAGATTTTTCAGAAAGTAAATATGTGAAGTTTGTTCAAGAACGAAACTGGGGGAATTTATTCTGTTTTGAAAAATATTCATCTGATATAGTAAGAATCTTCTATGCTAATATTTATAATATTAATCATGAGAATCTTACTTTTAGCACTCTTGTTGGATATACGTTTTACCATGTTGACAGAGAGATGATATCTAAGATCATTAAGTACAATGTAATAGGTAATCATTTGATTACTGGTTTTGAAATTGAGCACGATAACATTTTAAAAAGTATCATTGGAAAATCTGTTGGCTGGAAGAATGGAAGAATGCTAACTACAGAAATACCCTTCCACTTAAGGGTTTTCGGTAAACTTGCAATAACAACCCTCTTTGCTTGCACAAAAGATACATCACAATGGGACAAGGAATTTGCTGAGTTTGTATATTTTCTTCTTGAAGGTGACAAGCAAATTGATATATGTGGAATGATTATAAATCGAATGATCAGGATATCTGAATCCATCACTGCCACAACGTCCCAAAGAAATCTTGGATATCATTGTATCATCACCAACATTTGTGAAAACACAATGGGGAATAATTTTGGAGATGAAAAATTCACTAAAACTGTCTCTCAGGGAATTATCAAGCAAATGAGTAAAACTCAAAAAGAAAGAGGTACTATTGTTTCAACTGCTCAAATCTATAGCAATAGAGATCTCTTGTTCCATATCTTGCGTCTTGGTAGACAATTAAACTGTATTCAGAAATAGTTAGCCTACACAGCTCAAAATGATCCGAAACACTTCAAGGAATCTTAGAGATCAATGCTGAGTTTTAAAAGGAGAAATGGACCAAGAATCTGATGAGCAGCTGACAAATAAGGAGTAGTCTACATTCTTATTTAGAGAAAAATAGACATCAATGTTTTGATTTATTTCAATTATTGTATAAGGTCTATTTTGAATAAAACTATCATTATTTATGAATAAAATTATTATTTTATAATTTTTCTTGTGATAGTTACAGATTACATAGCCTGTGAATGAGTGTTTATATTTTTGCTATGTGTATTCGGTTTATGGGATGTCTGATTTCGGTTTTCATCAACCTTAATACTCGATCTCATACGATGTGACCCTTATGGTTTGTGTGGCTTTTTGATTTAGCGGGATTAAGTTCTAGACCATGTTGGTGGGCTTTATCAAAGGATCATAAGGTGTTCTGATTGAAACTCATATGTAAAAAGTCATAATATGTTGAATCAATTTATGTTTACATGAGTTGTTTTTAGCATAGAATATGTGTTTCGGTTTTCAAATTTTTTTATTGGCACGCATTAGTTAAAACCGATTCAACCTTTCTCTGGTAAAGGTTGCTTTTGTTGTTGTTCTTTTATTCTTGCGAGAGGATGACAACATACTGGGGGAGAGTTCTTATTTGAACTTGCGCTTAATGATATATCTTTCTGGGGAGAAGAGGATGCGGAATTTGAGGTAACAAATTTGTTAGTTAATCGTTTTCCTGTTTAAGAAAAGCCTGTATATATTGCATATATTTTGAGTTTGCTTAACAAAATTTCGGTACAATTGATATGTTCCATTATTGTGTATGGATGTGTGTGTGTGTGTGATTCAATTGTTTCCGATTAAGAAAAATTGTGTCAATTTATTTGGCTTATTGTTTGGTATCTTCTTTATTGTTGGGTATCAAGTGTTTTTGCTTAACAAAATTCGGTGCAATTGCGGTGCTATAATGTCTATGTTTGTTTCAATTGGTTCCGGTTAAGAAAATAATTGTGCAAGTCAATTTATTTTGGTTTGTATGTATTGTTTATGGCTTAAAAAAATACGGGATCATTTGTTTAGTCAAAATCGATTCCGGATAAGAGAAACTAAATTAATTCTGATCTTAGTTAGACTTGTCAAATTGGATGATTCGGTTATTCAAGTCTAATCAAATGCCTTGACAAGAAAACTAGTTAAATAACCTAGTGTTTGTCTTGTCTAAAGAGAAATGTCTAAGCTATTGTCTGAATAATTGGAGCATGATGAGAGAAAAAAAGTTTATTTTGATCTTTATTTTGGTCTTATCGAAATAAGAGATTGTACATACACAATCGGTTTAACAAGGGAAATAAGTTTCTTAGTCGATTTGTTAAACTATTAAGGAAAATTGCTTCGGGCAATTGTTTCCTTGATAACATATTAAAACTAAATTACATTGTAGTTTCGGTTTTAATATTGGTTATCTAAAGTGGTATGTGAAACCTTCGTGCTTAACTCTTATAGGTTGTCTACAAGTCTTTTAGATTTGTAAGATCCTTTCGGTTTGTCCTTTATTTGCCCGAACCTTTGTCATTTTGTGACAAAAAGGGGGAGAAATATATGGAGTAAACAAGTGATTTGCAATCACTAAGGAAAGGACAATTGTGCTTAAACGTTATATCTAACGAAAGAGTAAAGCATTGACTAAGGGGGAGAAACATATCATATTACAGTTGTAGTATTTCTGACTATAAAAAGGGGAATAACAAAGATGTTCGGATTGAATATTTACCCAGCTTACCTTTAGGGGGAGTAAAATCTTTTGTTATTCAAATGTCAACAACGGCATTTATTGATTGAATATATGCAGATTATTGTGCTGTTGAAACTTGGAATCAAGCGTATGTAAAATGAATTCTTTTGTAATTTGTTTATCCATATGTAATAAGAGTTTTGTCACTAAAATTGACAAAGGGGGAGATTGTTAGAGCATAGCTCGGTTGAACTCACCAAGCGTTGGTATGTCAAGTTTGGTTGTCATATTTTAGTGTGTCAAAACTCATCTAAAGTCGCTTGATTAAATACTAGAGTCAACTTCGTTTAGGTTAGACTAGAAAGTCTAAGAATGTTGAGACATACAAGTATTACTCTGAAGACCTGAAGAATGTGAAGAAGTAACGAACTACAACTACGACATCATCCTTCCACTTGAGGTTAGTAATATTAACTTGAACTGTTTCATTCCTAACGTATCTTTCAAGTCGTGCTATATTGAAAACATAACTGTGAAGCTGTATATACTGTACATATTGTATAATACTCTAGTGAGGTGACATGGTCATAATTGTATGATCATAGTACTAGGGAATTAGACTACGAAAGTATAACGCTTATCTTTTGAACTTCGTAGATATGACATCAACATAATCTTGTATATACTGTTATGATTATGTGAATGGGTTATGGTGAAGATTTTATCCTAGGAAACAATGTTTTACATTCGTTTAAATGAAGTACATTCATGAACTTGTTTCGTGAATCGAAAGGGAAATCATTAGGCTTATTGGTTCGGCTATTCATTGCAAATATTTGGATGACCAATAAGTGTGAGATGGTAGAACCGATCTTAACCTTGGTTATGTATCTTGGTATAACTATTCACAATGCCTGACTTATGATTTGGTATGACTGATTTTTATTAATCGGTGTAACCGATCCTAAGTAATCACCATGTGATGGTATGATCGATCCTTGTAATTGGTGTGACCGATTACAAGTGTTGTGTAATCGATCCTTGCAATTTGTAATCGGTCCTAGTAACTGGTGTAACCGGTCCTGGTAACTAACTGGTGTGACCGATCACAAGCAATACCATGGGAATATGAAATCGATCCTTGTAACTGGTGTAACTTATCCTAGTGACTAGTGTGACCGATCACAAGTATTTCCATAATAAGGTATAACCGATCCTAGTGATTGGTAGAACCGATTGAACCCATGTATGTGATTTGGTATTTGATAAATCACATAGTTGTCTTGGAATACAGGTCAACCAATTCTAAACTTGTTTGGAAGTGTGGTATAACCGATTCCAAGAATGTAAATCCATGTGAATATGAATAAGGATTTACAGTGAAGAGATGTCAACATATATTGAACACATACAATAACTCTTATCATTTATTGTTCAAAGATATTCCTTAGTACCCAAGGAGATCCTATGCCGAGATAAATTAAGAATCTTTTAATTATTTTTTTGGTTTTATATGCTTTAATTACCAGTAATTAAATGCATATCTCTAGAGAATAAAAATTAATAATGTGCATTTACTAAACGGAGATTTTCTATTGAGAGATTTTGGAAATATTGGGCAAGCATTTATTGGAATTAGGAAAACCGAATTTTTCCATTCATTGCTTATCTTGAGAATATTTTCGGTTTTGGAAATTCCTTGGTGTCCAAACATTCTTGGTATGCAAATACATAAGTTTGCATTTCTAGCAAACTATCCTAAGAGCCAGGAAAACTTCAATTCTTGTTGTTTCTGGTGGAGCCGTCTATTCGGAGAGGAAAGTATCCTAATTAGGTGAAATCTCTTACGGGCGCTCGTTTAAAGACTTCTGTGGGATCAAGAAGCTCTACGAGTACCGTTGGTGGGAAACTAGATTATTGCAGTGTTATTAGTTTTCGATTGATTTGATTGACTAACGGTTGTTGAAACTTTGATTGCACCTAGTTTGTTTATTCTTGAGAATCTTCTCTTCTTATATAAGATTCACTCAAACTAGATTGAAGTATCGATGGGATTTTTAGAACTGTTGTTAGATCTAAAGAAATCTTGTGATAATCTATTGTTAATAGACTTCGTTCTGTGTATGATTGATCACAAGAGATTCAAGTGGTGTTGTGCAGGTTAAATTGAAGATTAAATAAGATCTGAAGACGAAGAAGATTTCTTATTGGTTTTTTTGTGTGTGCACAAACCTTGATGGGCTGGGATCCAACTAGAATCGGATTTATTCTATTGATTAGTTGCGTGAGATCGGCATCGCTTTATAGTTTCTCTTTGAGGTCTATACTGATTGATTGTGAATCTAAACTTGAGTACTTTGGTAGTTATTTGATAGATTGATCTAACAAGGCAAAGGAGTTTATTAGATTAAACGGAAGAGCCTTTGCGTATGACTTAAGATATCTTTATCTTAAAGAATCAATAGAGTTGTTACCAAACAGATTCGTTGTTCCTTTGCTAGTTGGAATACGATCAAAAGGAATTGTACCAGTGCGTGACTCATCGAAGTCGGAAACGCATGGATACTTGGGAAACTAAGTGAACTAGGGGTAGTTGGTTGGTCTCAACTATACGAAGTTGGTGTAGATTTTGTATAGCGGCTTAATTCTGAGAGTATTCAATTCTGGACTAGGTCCCGGGGTTATTCTGCATTTGCAATTTCCTCGTTAACAAAATCTTGCAGTGTGATTTACTTTTGTATTCCGCAATTATATTTGTTTATATAATTTAAAGTAAATTGCACATTACGTTAACTCCGATATACTTGATAGTGATCCTATAAAGTTTGGTTAAATCCGAACCTATTATCAAGTATCACACTTTGGTTGTCGTATTTTCTCAATCTCGTGTCCATAGACAAAGTGTGAATACCGAAGTTGTTGTATTGTCTCGACTTTGTCCATAGACGATCACACTTGGTAAGAGGACTTATAGGTTGAAACAAAAAGATTGTGGTGTATTTGGGTACCTTCGTCTTTTCAGTTTTATAGCGTTGTTGTGAAAACAACTTGACCACGGCTAGCTAAGTTGTTGTGGCATGCTCACAACTTGTTGAGGCGCTATAGGATAGCTTGGCACGTTTATAGTTGGTTATGATGCTATAAATTAGCATGGCGTGCTAATGGCGTAAAAGTAGCATACCATGTTTACACTTTCTACTACAGCTAAGATGGAGATAAATATGTCAGCGCATAATATTTACATGATATATTGGAGTGCTAATTAATCGCATGGCCTTTGTCATGATATGTTCATGGATTATTTATAGCGATAAAATAGCAAGTGGAGTAGTAGCCTTTAATGACGTTAGGTTTAGCCTAGTAGGATGAGATCCAAAAGATAGCCCAATGAACTTTTCCTTATCTACCACAATTGGAATTAGATCTAGTTGTGGATATTAACATAGGATAACATGGAAACCTAATGCGGCATTAAGGTTTAGCACGCTATGGCCTGAAATAGCGCTAGCGCTAGCCTGGTAAGCTGCGGTTTTGTAGCAACTTAGCACGTTTTTCCTTTACAGGGAAACTAAGAGGGGATCGATTGTGGGGGACATAGCTTGGCCACAAACTAAATAAATTAGGCCACGGTCCATGGGAACTGTTGTGGACCTAAGATGGCGCTAAGAATTAGCATAGCACGGTGCGGCCTTAAAAGTGGCTTAACATGTCCAAGGTGATTGAGACCGAACTAATCGAATCTTATCTTATCCATAGACCTTCATAGCACATGTACAACGTTATAGCATGTTAGTAGCGATCCATAGTGGTTAGGACAATGTATATTTGGCTATGGCTCGGTATTGGCCGATTATGGCATAGGAATGATGTGGCTAGGCCATAGCCGAGAGTTAGGGTTTGGCCTTAATTCGGCCAAGGCTATTGGAATGGGATTTCTACTTCAACTAGGATAACCAAGTCGAATTTGGATGGAACCAAGCTAAAGTTGGTGTAGCTATGCTGAGATCGGATCTTTTCAAAGTCGTTGATTGGCCGTGGCCCCTAATAACATATTAGGGTTTTATAATCTTGGCCATGCCGTGTTTATAACTTATGGGGTAATGCGGATTTATGTGCTTGGCCATAGATAGTCAAGGTCTCACAAGGGTCGTGATGGCATGAACTTAGCCACAGCTGACTAAGGTCCCACAGTTATGATACAGACTTGGCCGCGTAGGCCCAGGGACTATAGAGCGATAGCACATTTGGCTAAGGTCCAACAGTCTATAAGAAGTCTTCCAGAGGAGCTGGCGTTAACTGGCCAAGGCGATATTAGGACGTCGCAGATGAGCTACGGACTTGGCCAAGATATGGCCAAGTCGTTCGAGTGTGGAAGGCTAGGCCACAGGCTTGGCCATAGCTAACCAAGGTGATATTCAGCTCAGCAAGCTGTGCTACGGACCTGGCCAGGGTTTGACCAAGTTATTTTAAGCGTGGAAAGATGTGTCGTAGATCTGACCAATGATCAGGCAAACTTAGGATTTGTAGCTTGCCGTAATTCAGGGCTAATAGGTACGATAGTTACTATGCCATAATTTCGGTCGTAGCTTTCCAAGTTGTGATTGGCTATGCCAAGGACTTGGTTGATCGCTTTGAGATGATTCCAACTGTAATGACGCGTCCCTCCACCTATACTGTCCCTACTTAGCCACTGCGGTTATCCGGCAGTGTGGGGTTTTCAACGGGCATTGCTGCGGTAATCCGGCAGCAACTTCCCAGGAGGTCACCCATCCCTGGATTGCTCCCTCCCGAGCACGCTTAACTGCAGAGTTTTCTGCCAACTCTTGAGCCAATTGTGCTGAAATGGCCTCGGTGTTAGGAAAGGACAAACCATTACTTATATTCCATTCAGCCAACCATTGCCGAATATCGGGGTATTACAATACCACCACCTTAAATTGGAGCCGTCCTCGACTCCGAAATATATTCAATCCCAGATCTCCGACGTTTCCTGCCCTTCATGAGAAAGCACCTGGAACAACCTCGTCCAGCGTACCTTCCCACCCTCGGAAGGTGACTCGTCGTCGACTCTGATACCATTATAGTTTCTACAGTATGTATGTTATCCATGTAATTATCATAAATTTTAGGACTCTTATGAATCCGGTAAAATTCTAGGAGTCTAACTTAGTTTCTTTTCAGTTTTACAAATTTCGTGTTGGAATCGTTATTTATTAATTAAAACATAAGTCTTGAACGATGGTAATATTTTTAATTGTAAATAAAAATGTGTTCTGTTTCTGGTGGCTTTAAAATCATACGAAATCAACGGTTAGATTTTCCTAAATAAATTTCTAAGTATTCCGCTGCGATAGAAATATTAATATGAACATAAATAATCCTGCCCAAATAAATTGCTTAATGAGCTTTGGCTTAGTAGCCGGGCTTCGACTATGGTATTAAAGTAACACTTTGTGGTTTCGGGCAGAATCCGGGATCGAAAAATCGGGGTGTTACAGTTTGGTATTTGTGATGACCCGTCCCTCAATCGATACTGTCCCCACTTAGCCACTGCGGTTATCCGGCAGTGTGGGGTTTTCAACGGGCTTCGCTGCGGTAATCCGGCAGCAACTTTCCGGGAGGTCACCCATCCCTGGATTGCTCCCGCCCGAGCACGCTTAACTACAGAGTTTTCTGCCAACTATGGAGCCAATTGTGCTGAAAAGACCTCGGTGTTAGGAAAGGACAAACCATTACTTATATTCCATTCAGCCAACCGTTGCCGAATATCGGGGTATTACACCAACCATGCCACTAGTCCATTCTTATCTTAGCTAAAGCGTTATAAGCTGCAGCAGTTGTATTATGGCCTTAGCTATAGCTAGCTAAGGTGTTATAGGATATGCAGTATATGCTACGAGCTTGGTTGTGCTTAGCCAATGTGCTGCAATCCTTATGCCATCAATCATGACTTGATTATCGTGTGGATATAATCTAGGGTTTGAATTTATGGCAATGTGTCATGCCTAGATTTGGAATATAAATCTATTCTAGTATAGATTTGAATACAATAGCGCCGATATAGCATGTTCAAGGAACTCAGCCGTGGGAGTTTGCCACTTGAGACGATACTTTATATAACTATGTATTAAATACAATACTTTCAGTAGCTTGTTAATTCAAGAATGGTGTCAAACCCTATTTTGAATATGAATAATGCATTCTTCGTAGTATAAAAGGTGCATATACTAGCGCACATGAAATAACGAGGTTTCTGCTGGGGAAAGACCAGAAATTTGGCGTACATATACACATTAAAATAGTTACGAGACTACTGGGTCCATTAGTTGGATATGCATTACTGATTCTTTTGCATAATACAAATTGTAGATATAAATCCTTAATCCTGATGCTGGGTCGGGGATTCTCATATATAACACTTCTCCGATGCAGGATAATTTTACAATTTATGTCCTTGTCAAAAACTCACCATCAACAGTTAGAGGCGAATAAAAGAAATGCAACAATGAGTAAATCTTTTTCAGGAGATACCCTTAAGCAGTTAACTGAGATGCAACCTAGAACTTTTTATGAACCAAAACCTTCTTTAGAAGATACCTTGAGGCAGTTGACTGAGAATACAAATAGGTTTGTGTTCGAGTCGGAGAAAAGAATTGCTCAAGATAATCTTAACTGCCACAGTGTTTCCAATATTACCCTTGAAAATTTGAAATTAGAAAAGGTAGGAAAACTGGTTTCTCACGGGCAGATTTAGGATTGCATTTTTGGACGAGTTTTAAGGAGATTCAATTGTTAATTTCATGGGATGGGCCTGTTATGGTTATACGATGCTAGTATGGGTGTTTGATTGGGATGAATTTTGCCGGGTAATCGTGTTTTTGATAAAATAGAGGAGGAGACATTTACGGGTCTGTGTTTTCGGAAATCCAGTGATACTAAAGGAAAGATGAGTTTTCCTAAGGTCCATATCAATCTAAGGAAAGAGATTATTGTCGTGACTTGCACGGAAAGAATAATAGAAATTTAATCGGAATTTTGAGGGTTTCCGTGGTGTATAAAAGGTTTGCTAGAGTCCCATAGGAGGGGAGGCAGGTTTAGGAGAAGTTTCGGAAAGTTTAGAAGACCACAGAGGAAGAAATCAAAAGTTGCAGGAAATTGTTTCTACTGAAGAACACAAAGAACAAAGACGATTCAGGACTGCCGTTTATGAAACTGTTAACTTTTCTTTCAAACAAAGTTGCGTTTGCGATAAATCACTTATATCGTTTTCTTCTATAACAATGAGTTTGGAACACTTATATTCGTTGCAAATCCTCCGTGTTAGAATTTTACCTCTTTTTTAAACACTTTTGAGCTATGATCCATTATTTTTTACAAGTGATTAATATGAAGAGTTAAACTCCTTAGCTGAGGCGACGAAGGAAGTCATTATTCCAAGAAAAGTGGTATATTTCTATTTTAATTGATTTTTCAATTTCTTTTATGATTATTTGTTTTGATTAAATATTGATTTAAGGATTTTTATTAAGCAGTCGTGTTTCTTTTGATAGAGCATGTTTAGCCTAGGGTTGCTGATGTTCTATGCTTTCGATTTATAATTGTTATTTTGAAAATTTACTTTTGCAATATATTAGAATCATTTTAAACGTAAAGAATTACATGAATATTGATTAGATTGAATTACTTTAATTGGTTAATGGTGGAATCCTGAGTCTCAGTGCTTTTTATAATCTTGATACCAACTTTGTTTTGAGTATTCTAGTTAATTATTAAAATTTGAATCTAAAAGTCATCCTTCACAAGTTTGAGAAACAAATCACTTTTACCACTATCTATAATCACATTGACTAGGTTTTACAGTTTCCACTCCTTGCACTTTATACTATGATAACTTAGGTATTACATGCAAGAACGAACCATATTGAAGTGGACTATCATACAATTAGAGACTTGGTTGCTGCATGCTTTGTGAAGGTTGAGTATGTTCCTACTTTATAGCAGATTGCAGATTTATTCACAAAGGGCTTTTCCAAGAAGTTGTTTATCAGGTTGCATAATCAAATGATGCACTATGTCAATGATCAGTTTGCAGCAGGATAGTACATCATTTGCAGGGGAGTGTAGAGACAGTCCAACTATACTCCAGTTTCTAGTTATCTGTATAGTAGACTTAACCATGTATCATGTATTGTGTGGTATGTAATGATTTGTCTACCTATCATTACTTAAGCTGCCATAAAAGTTGTGACTGTTATAATATGTCGGTCACTCTTGTATTATGTGATCTTTAACATAATCCATCTTTTCTTTCTCTTGTGTTATGTTTCACTAAAAAAGCATGTAACCTTTCTTCTTCACTTTTACATGTATGTTTTATGTTCGATTGTTAAGCAAATCGAGTAATTTCAAGATATCCCCATTGCAGAGAAGGAAAAAAGGGAAACAGAAAAGAGAGAAAGAGAAACACGAATATAAACCAAGATATAACTTTTTTCACTGCATGGATGATATCACATTTTCGTCTACGGCTGTGATGACGTTTCATCTGTCTTTACTCTGGTATAACGGCTTGATAAGTTGATCACCGGTCAAGGTAACAGCCCAACGATCCAAACACTAAATTGGACAAAGTTAGGACAACAACCTGCCAAGACGAGCACAACCAAAAAGATATGAAACTTATTATCCAAACGCAATATAACTCCTTTCTATTTTCTCAAATTACTTAATGATGAGTGAAAACATACTTTTCTTTAAAAAAATGTATAAGGCTATAAGTGAGTCTTGGTCATGCTTGCCACATGTCACTTCAACCTTTCTATCATGAGTTGAAGGACACCTCATAGGGACAGGTCTTGCTAGCTCAACCTTATTTAGCATAACCTTAAACAAGATAATGTCATGATGAAAACACTAAACATGCTATAAACAAAATTTGATACTGATTACGACTAATTCGACTTAACATAATTTAAACAAAGATTAGCTTAACCATATGGAGATTTGTTGCGCAAAACACCAAAAAAATCTAACAATTTATACTTGTTTTGTTTATTAATTATCAATAAATCATAAATATTATCATGTCGTAATTATTAAAAAACAAACATTGCTTAGCCAAAAAAAAACATTAAAAAAAAAAAACATTATTCCAAGCAAAAGTACTTCCCCTTTCGAATCTCCTTTAATTAAGTTAAAAATTATGCCTACTTAATTTTGTCGGTAGATAAATCAAATTTCAACTAGACTAATCAAGTGATATTGATAAACCTACAGGTCCTACTCCTACTGTAACCTCGTAAGTGCTTAATGAACCAATTTTCTCACTTTCCATATATGTTGATTTTTCTAGGAATTTTACCCACCTGTGTGTCTATGGATGTCAAGTCATGTGAAGTAGTAAGTGGAGTGTCTTTTCTCCCTACATTTCTACCCATACTTAATAACAAACTTTGACCAATATTTTTTGATCTAATACACAGTACTGCTGATACTGCAGCTTATCTTTCTCTCAATCACCGAAATGGCAACAAAACAGTGTTGCTTTAGCTGAACAACAGTCCTGTTGCTTTGCTGATACATAAGAAAATACTCTTTTTTTTTTTTTTTTGGAAGTAAGAAGATTAGATTATAAGTGTGTCCTTTAAAATAGATATATTTTAAGTGAAAACTCGTTCAAAAGGTTTTTTGTTTTTGTTTTTGTTTTTTTTCTTCAAAACTTGCTTATTGCATGCATGCAAGCGAACAACTAGCAAAACGCAGTGCAGGTATAGCTACGTTAACATCTTTTTTGGTACTGCGTGTATAACTAGGCTTTAGTGGTTTTTGTCTTTCATCTCCATCTAAAAATAATATCAGACTATTTCCTTTTCAACAAACTCATTTTGATCTTATACGCATAGTACCGCTTATCTCTCTTTCAATCACCAAAATGGCAACAGGAACAGTTGCTTTAGCTGAAAAACAGTCCTGTTGCATCTAAATTGACTAGATCAGAAAATCATAAGAAAATACTTGCACATTTATATGTCCTTTCAAATATACACTTTAAGTGAAACTCGTTCAAAAGGTTTTGTTTTTTCGTTCAAAACTTGCTTATTGCATGCAAGTGAACAACTAGCAAAACACAGTGCAGGTATAGCTATGTTAACATCTTTTTTGGTACTGAGCGTATACGTAGACTTTAGTAGTTTTTGTCTTTCATCTCCATCTGAAAATAATATTTTACTATTTCCCTTTCATGTTAAGAGTACGTAGGACTCGGTGACCATATGGTTAGAGGAAAAGCTGATGGTGAAATCATGAAGGAGTATTAAACTACTAATTAAGTTCTCCACTACACAGATTGGGTTTTAGGTTTTCGCTTCATGATTCCGGTACAGAAAAGACAGACCACTCTATGTATTGTAGGATGTTTATGTTGGGTAATTCAATGTACGGAAATTTTGGTTTCATTGCGTTTAGATAGTGTTATAGTGATTTGATAGGATGAGTGTGAGAAATGCTGTGACTTGGATTGGATTCATGGTGGGTTGTGCGCAGTTGATAAAAACAAAGAAACTCTAGATTTGTGCAACAATTCATAATGATCAATATTGGTTTTCTGAAGTACCTTCTTTTATTTTTTCGACTATCCCTGTAAAACCAGAAATCACATCTTTGTGTGGTTGAATATCGTGGTATTCGAAACTAGTAACTCAACGATGTACACTTGTATTTTTATTCATGCGATAGATTCAGATTTTATGCATGCGATAGATTCAGATGTTTGAATAGAACCCGCTGTTAATTTTTACGGTAAAATTCGAAATTTCGATGATGCACACTCGTTATTAGGAGGACTCTCCTCCAAATGAAGTAACTGGGATTTTTTATTTCAAACCATAAGTCTCATGTGGTGTGCTCCACCCTTCAAAGATAAGAAACCTATTATAGAGTCTCCAAGAATTTGGTTTTGAGGGCTCCTATATGTTCAAATGCCCTAAATATGGATATGAGGACCTAATATGTACATACCCAAAATTAACAAATACTCTTATTTCATAAATAAACCTAAACCTAACAACTGCAACTTAAAGGCTGATTTTGGTTGTTTATTTTTCATGTAACTGGGGTTTGAATTACTGAAACAAAATGAGACGGTGCCTTGTAAAAGACCAAGCCAATAATAAAACTAGTAAAATACCATGCAAAGCATGTACAGGTCCAAAACTAGTAACATCTTATCAAAAAAAAAAAAACAATCAAAACTAGTAACACGCAAAAGAAATGTCCACATCAAACTTAAGCAAAAAGGATCACTCGCCAACTGCACGGCTGATCATATTAGACAAAGAAAGCTGATAAAACCTAAGGGAAGCACAGTAGTACGCAAAATGAAGGTCAACCAAGGTCTCTTATGTTTTGTATCATAAAGATGCACGGTCTCTTATATTTTCATCACAAAGGTGGTGTCTGGTAGATTAACTGTACCACCACAAATCCCTTTCTTTTGCGCGGCTCCTCATGGACTATCTGAAAGTAGAATCAAGGTTAGTGTCAGTGAACATAAGTAAAAAACTAACAACAACATCAACCAAGAAGCTATAGTTGTTGGTTAGCTAGAAATGAAACCCATCTAGAAGTAAAAAACTAAAAAAAAGAACAGAATACCTCAAATCCACACTTCACAAAGAATTCCACTGCTTCAGGGTGACTGCTTGGTACTTTTGCGAGAATGAAGTTAATACCTGAAAAAGCAATAATCCGCGTTGGTTCAACAAGTCTGGCCGATAAGGAGAATTCTTATAATGCAAATCAAACTGAACATTACTATCACTTGGTCCCAGTAAATTTCTTTTAGGCTAGGAAATTAATCTCCTCAAAATAGGCATAATCTTAAGTAAATAAGAATGCAAATGGGTTCTACTTCTCTTAAATAACCATCATATCACAAGTATTCTTTCCTCAGGTTCTCTATTGAGACCATAAGACACATAAGGAATTATCTTATAACCTTTTAATAGGTTTTAACAAACAGATGATAATGCAAAGTTAGACTTGCATATGTTCAACTTAATAGATATATAATCATAATCATTCTAAACTATCAATGGTATAATTAATCTTTATTCAGCATTGATTTCTGTTAAAGTTTAGGGAAATCTTACCACCAAGTCGAGCCCAATCAATTACAGCGGTCATCATACGGGAAGCGACACCCTGCCTGCGATAAAATTTGTCCACAGTTACAAAAGTAATTATCCCATACTTCTCAAAGTCTTCTCTGACAGAGTCCCAATTATCCCCAGATTCAGTGTAGAACTCAGGACTCCCAAATATGTACTCAGGCTCGCCACTGGTGTCATCTAAAATCGAAGCAATAATGACATGATTGCTTTTCACGACTCCTTCCTCTAGCCGAGAACCACAAAGGATTTGGTATTCATAGAACACGCCTAGCCCAGACACTTCCTTCTGTTCAGGCCATCTTCGCATCTCATCATAAGATTTGAGAAAATGACCGAAAATATGATTGATTCCCATAATCTTACCCGTTCTGTAACAAATACAAATAGTTGACCAAAACTATGTGTGTATTTTGATAATGACTAAGATACCCTTTATACGGTGGTGTCGGGACATGGGTGTTGATTAGGAAAACCACTAATTAGTCAGGGAAAATACACACCCGTCAGTATTAAAATCAATCACCGTATCTGAAATTTCTCTCTCTCAAAACTTCTCCCCTCTCGCGATAAACTCATCCAGAGATTTCTCGCTCTGGCGATAATCAAACTTATACAGAGATTTCTAGAATTCTTGTGTTCATCAACCGTATAAAGCTTTTTAGTCATCATCACTGTCTTCGGTAAATCTTTCTAGGTCAAAATCCAATTTTGAAGCTGTCTTCAGTTCTTCTTTCTAGGTCAAAATCCATTATCTGCATTCTATTTGTTTCGTGGTCCATGGAATTTGTGATCAAGGGTGGAATTCGATTAGTTTGTTGAATTGGGGGATAATTTCTGAAACAAACAAGTAAGTTTTCTAAAACACTACAAATTTGATGTTCTTCATTTTTTCAATTAAGAGTACCCTGAAATTATTCATATAGTTTATAAGATTCTACTTAAACCCCTAATTCTAATGAAGGTTAATTTCATGTTAGGTGAAATGGTTCATTTAATACTAGATAATCCATGGTTCATTTAATACTAGATAATCCATAGTTCATTTGATACTAGACAACTAGGTTTTTAATGGCGTTTTTTTTTTTTTTTGAAAGCTTAAGTGGTAAATTCAATCATGAGTATTATAATTAGGGTTGTCTATTATTTGTATTTGGCGGACCTCAGTAATCGTTTTGTGTAATATGTATGTGATGGGATTTTGAAATCCAGAATTTGTAGGTATAATTAATGGGTTCTGGTAGACTTCCCAAGAAGAGGACCAAGAAGGGGATTATGAAGGCGATTAAATTGGAAGTGAGTGGAGGAACACCTTTATATTTTGAAGTGGAAAGTGCAGCTGTGGAGGACAGGTAAAATAGGAACTACTAGCAGAGGAGTATACTGCGTTCAAATAATGTTTAAGTCTTGAGAACTTATCTATTAATTATTTGTAACTTATTCATTGTTTCTTTCAACTTTTTATTGTGTTTCGCATTAGGTTTGTCTACCCTCTCAAAAACCGGGGACGCGCCTTTAATATGAGCAATTACTCCAGCTTGGGAACACTAATAGAATTGTGGAATGTGCTTTTTAAAGACGAGAAAGACTTGTTCAGGACAACTGTGATCGGGCATTTAATGGACATTCCCGAAAAACAGAGTTGGTCTACTGCAATATTTTCTAATGAGTTGGCAGATCAAAGTCGAACCTGAAAGAAGGAAAAATGGTGAAATGTATTTTAGAGTTGCAGACAAAGAATTGTGTTTTTGAAAGACAGACTTTTCTCTGATATCCGGTCTTAGATTTCGGGATTTGAGGGATAGAGCTCTCGATGTTGACTCTTAATCGGGCTCTCAATCGGGGGCGTCAAAAGACTCAAAACTCAGGCAAAAGTATTTTTCCAAAAATAATGCAATCGTGGGAAAGGATTTGTATGACTTTCTATTTTGCAAAACAGTCTCACAGGATCGGGTAGAGAAGGTTGGCAGAGAAACCAGTGATAGTAAAACAAGTGATGCCAGTGCAACCATATCTAAGAAAATGCAAGTCCGGGAAGGCAGGATATAAAGACGTAGAACCGGTTCCTTGTCCGGTTGAAGATAGGGTGAAGGTGGCATTATTGTATGTGGTCAACATGTTTTTGTTGGGGACACAAGACATCCATGGAATTGCTGACAATTTGTGGCACTTGGTGGACAACCTCTCAGAGTTCAACAATTATCCATGGGGCGAGAGGGTGTACAAGGCGACTCTGTTTCAAAGTGACTCTGCAATCAAATCTCAAATGAAAAAAGGAACTGCTGGAAATATGATTAGTAAACCAACTGTCAAGCCAAAAGGAATGCCACAAGTGTTGGTGGTAAGAGTGATTGGCCTAATATTTTCTACATGTCTAGTATCTGGTAATTGTTGTTTTGATAGTTTTTGTTTGTACCGCAAGTTTGGTTCCTTATGTTGTTCCCGGGTGTGCTTGAAGAATGGGGAACAAAGAATACAGTTGAAGGGTGGCGCCCTCATATTATTGACGTGTTGTGCACGAAATTCGTTTGACATCAACAGCTATGTGAATCAGTGGCGGCACGTTCAGATGTGAGTAAAGAAATGATGTGTTATCGCAATGATTCGGAACTGTTAGTAATTCTTGGTGTAGCTGAAGGACCCATCAGTTATAAACAGTGGGAGGATCTCGAGGCTGAAGGACACCTCAGTTATAAACAGTGGGAGGATCTCGAGGCTGAAGGTCTATTACTAAAGTATGAAGGTCGTGTTCCGGGAAATGCGCCTGATGGTCTGGAGCATGAAGATGAGATCCTGGAAGATGGGAAGACGAAGATTATGGAAAAAGTAGCACGTGATGAGAAAGGAAATGATTCTGATTTAGGTCAAATTCGTAGCGAGATGGATGGCTTTAAGATTCAACTAGGGAATACTAACGATCAGACTAGTGCAATGCTGCGGATACTGATCGAATTGAAACAGGATATGACCGCGATAAAGAATACTATTGTGAGTAAATTTGCAAATTGTGGTTGTGCTATAAGTTAAAATCTCAGATAAATCTTGTTAATTTGTTATGCACATAAGTTAAAAGGAAAACTTGACTAGTGATGAATCCAAATAAGAACAGTTGAAAACGATTTCCAGACATCGTGTTTTTTTTTTTTTGGTCGGTGACTTCATGTTAATTTGACTTTGTTTTGATATAACATAGCAGGGTCGTCCTTCAGAAACGGATGTAACGCCCTCGGACGAAATACCTCAAGATTTTGATGCGTACTGGAGACAAATGGAATCTTCTAAACTTGAGGGTATTGAATCTAAAGACGATAACCAGATAGATAACCAAAAAAAAAATTAATGAATGAAGTTGCCGATCTGATTCTTGTGGCTATGAACAACACGATAAGTAACTAACTACTCTTTTCTTGACATTTATGTTCTATTTCCAATTTATCTGGGGATGTTGGTTGTTGCAAGTAATAGATAATGATATAATCTGATGCCAACTCCATTTATGCATATAGTAGCACCTCATGCGACATTGGTGGAGGCCATAATGAAGAATCAAGCAGAGCTGGTTCATATGACTCTCTATCTGGCGGCTCTGAAAAAATTGTAAGTATTTCGTGCATGTCTTCTTTGGGACAAATAAAAATTTATGTTCAAAATTAGGGTTGTTAGTCTGGGTGTATGTTTCTCTTGCTGTTTAGATTAGGGTTATTAATCTGGGTTAGGATTTCTTTTTCTTTTTAAGATTTTTGTTTGTTCTATAGTTGGGTTTGTTGATATGGGTGTATTTTTCTCCGGCCTGTTTCTCCTTGATTGAAATTCCATTTCATTGTCTCCGGCCCTCCGGATATGTAGGCCGATATGGTTCAGAACATCGCAAAACAGAAAAGAAAATAACATGATGAAGCACAGTTATCATGTCAGGCCAATGAGAATGTACTTGAGGGTGTTAGGTAAAAGAAGCTTGGGAAATAATTGAAGTCACCATATGCTACTTCTGCATTTACTACTCCTGGATTGACTACTCCTGGAATGACTACTGCTACAATTCCTAAGAAGAGAATGAGGGTTGCCGCTAATGAGACTTCTCCCAGAAAGGTAAGGTTTTTGCGAGATGTAATCACCAATGTGAATAACATTAGGGACGAGAATGAAGTTGGTAAGAAGATGAGGCGTGGTAAGAAAAAGAATAATTCCGTGGATGTCGAGAATATGGGCAAGAAGAATTCTGGGATTTCAATTGATGATGGCGGCGCTGTTAGGGAGATTTTTTTTCGAAATTACAAAGCTAACCGGATGATAACGAAGCAGGACATTAACAGTGTGAATGATTTCATACACCAAGGGTGAGTGTCCCTGATATATCAGTTATTTTCTTCGGTGTACTTGTTTATTTAGAAAGTAACTCTTAACTATCGTGTTGTTATTGTGTGGTATAGCGATGACGGTGCTAAAGGCGACTGGTTAAGCTGTCGGGATTTTAAAACATTACTCGACAAGGATGGGATTTTAGGGATGGATGTATGTTAAGTTGAATTAAACTAAAACATTGATATCAAATTTTTACTCTCTGATGATAACACTTTTAGTTTTTGTGGGGGTTCAACTTATATCTTTTGGGTTTTCATACAGCATATCAACATCATGCTGCGCCTCATGCGTGAGTCAAATCTTGGCATCCGTGGAAAATGGACCACTATAGACACTCATTTTGAAGTATGTTACATAAGATACTGAGATTATTTTTAATTGATAGAGTAATGTATTGTTTTAACTAACCTTTGATTTTGTTCCGCAGCCTTATGTGAATGGGAAGCTGAACACTGCTAAATTGAAAGATTATGAAAACGGTATATTGCCACTTGGTGGAGCTAAACCGTGGCAAAGAGTCTCTATGTTGTATGGTGTGGTGCATATCGTCAAAAAAACACACTGGGTGGCGGTACATATCGACTTAGAACATCAAAACATTTATATATATGATTCCATGAGACCGCCACGTTCTTCTAGATCAGACGGAGTTTATCCTGAAATCACGCATATAGGAGAGTATTTTTGGAACTACATTGAAACGGACTGGTATGCCAAGTTTGTTGAGGATTGCCCTCAACAACCCGACATGTAACTACTCTTTTCCTGACACCCGACTTCTATTTCATCCCAATTTATTTTGAGATGTTGGTTGTTTTGTAAGTTAGGTAAATAATGATATACATTTCTGATGCCAACTCGGTTTCTTCATATATTAGAACCTCGTGCGGCGTATATTCCTTGAAGTTCGTCGAGCATCTAATCAGGGGGTTTGATTTGAAAGCTATTGATGAAAGTCAAATTCTACGATATCGTCGGGAAATAGCTGTTCAAATCTACAAGAAACAGTTCCTTGAGGTAATATCCCAAGTGGTGAATTGACAGGATGTAAATATATATTCAAGTCTGGCCTCTATCATCCAAAGTAACCCCTTTATCTGTTTGTTTGTGCAGCTCTGACCTGAATGAGGGTATATGGCATTTTGGATATGCAAGTATTATGTCGATGAACACAGCTCTGGCTTTGCTCATGGTTGGTTTGCCATGTATTTTTTTTTTAAATGCAACCACACCTTTTGTTGAAGAAGAAAAACAGTATTTACATGTAGGAAAATCCTTGTCAAAATTCTATTGATCGTGTTCTGGTCATTAAAGATGCAAAAAAATTTGTTAAACAAAAATGCAAGATTGCTAGATTGGCTGCTTGGTTGGGCTTTTAGTTTTTTCTTGGGCTTATTGATTTCCTTGTTGGGGCTTTCTTCCCGTATTCTTTGGTTCACCTAATTTGATATGATTCCTCAAATTCTTTCATAGTTCTACAGCCTAGCTTCGCAGGATTCGAAGTATCTAGCAATTAGTCGCATTTGCTACAAAGATAACGAAAACACCAATAAAGTTGCAACAAATATTGAATGAGACCACGAAATAAAACAGGCAAGACTCTTAATCAAATGTTTGCTAACAGTGAAGGAACAATATATAACTAATACCCTACAATACGCTACCGCGATACAAAAAATCAAACAAACTAAAGATCAAACTCCACTTAATTGGTATCATCGAATGCCATGGATCACTTCCATATATCCATTCCAATGGACCTAAATTTGTCCAACACTCTGCTCGGATGTCCCTGCTTATCCACTATAGACTTCAGCGCAGTAATTTCTGATTTCAGAGAAATAAGCAGAGTTTTCGACGACTCCTTCGCTTTCTCTAATTCAGAAATGCGAGATTGAATGACTCTTAGTTGAACCATTTCATCACGGTTTTCAGCATTCAATTCATTCTCCAATTCTCGATATTTTTTAGCAAGTTCAACTAATGAATCAAATCTTTTTCTTAACTTCTTAACATCATACCCCATTTCTACCAGATTCACCAGTTGTCCTCTAATATTATCTACGTCTTCATGAGATAGAGTTTCACCTAAATTTTGAATTTGTTGAGTTAATTTCACCAAAATTACATCGAATCCTTCCTTCATTTCTTCTCTAACCCTTGGACAGTACTTGGAAAATGGGCTGAAATCAGGATTATAGTGAAGCACACAAAAACAAATTTAGAGCAAATCTTAGTAATTTATAGTGAAACATACAGATCCGAGTTTGCATTACCTAACAACCGTTAGATTATTATCAGAATTTCTGAATCCTAATGTTCGAGTGGTTGAAGGAAGGTTTGGTGATACAACCAAGAATGAGTGAATAAACAAATGCTTCAAAAAAAAAAAGTGAATCCGAATGAAAATGATGGACGGACCACGTTTCGTTTGATCCACTCATACGGATTGAGAAAAGATCTTGACGGATGAGATTGTATTTAGGACGCTCATACGGATTGAGAAGCATGTGTGTTTCTCTTTGTGCTAATACGAACTCATGTATTCGGTTTAATTATCAACCTTCGACATGAAAAAAAATCAAAAAAAATATTAATAAATTTAGGACATTGTTATCGACATTCTGATATAAAAAAAATCCAAATAATGTATAAGAATGAATCGGGAAAATGAAAAATGAAATCGATAATTGGTGTGTTTCTTTGTGCTTTCTCTTTGCGCTTTTGTGCTTTCTCTTTGTGCTTCCGGTTTGAATTTTGACTAGTCATACAAGTCATGAACTTCAAAAGTGGTATAACGGCATACAAACTATGAACCAAGAAGCTCCGATAGGGTTCTGACTTCAAACTTAGAAGGATACATCATCGAAATCGATAAATGTGAAGTTCAGTGTCGATTCGAACTTCAAATATGGTATAATGCCATACAAAATATGAACCAAAAAGCTCCGGGAGGGTTCTGACTTCAAACTTAGCAGGATACATCATGTCGATTCGAACTTCAAAAGTGGTATAACGGCATAGAAACTATGAACCAAGAAGCTCTGGTAGGGTTCTGACTTCAAACTTATCATGATACATCAACGCAATCGATAAATATGAAGCTCAGTGTCGATTCGAACTTCA
>JAJJMB010001096.1:2401352-2475663 GCA_023531105.1 Papaver atlanticum | reverse complement strand
TGAAGCTCAGTGTCGATTCGAACTTCAAAAGTGGTATAACGACATACAAAATATGAACCAAGAAGCTCCGATAGGGTTTTGACTTCAAACTTAACAGGATACATCAACGCAATCGATAAATATGAAGCTCAGTGTCAATTCGAACTTCAAAAGTGGTATAACGACATAAAAAAATATGAACCAAGAAGCTTCGGGAGGGTTTGGACTTCAAACTTAGCAGGATACATCATTGAAATCGATAAATATGAAGCTCAGTGTCGATTCGAACTTCAAATGTGGTATAACGACATACAAAATATGAACCAAGAAGCTCCGAGAGGGTTTGAACTTCAAACTCAGCAGGATACACCAATGCAATCGATAAATATGAAGCTCAGTGTCAATTCGAACTTCAGAAGTGGTATAACGACATACAAAACATGAACCAAGAAGCTCCGGGAGGGTTTGGACTTCAAACTTAGCAGGATACATCATCGAAATCGATGAATATGAAGCTCAATGTCGATTCGAACTTCAAAAGTGGTATAACGACATACCAAATGAGAAACTCGGGTCTAACTCTAGTAATCTTCAAACTTGGGATGTTCCATTTCATCTTCAGTTCATCCGAATGAGAAACTCAGGTCTAACTTTAGTAATCTTCGAACCTGGGATGTTCAAATATGATAAATTTCATCTTCAGTTCATCTGAATGAGAAACTCAAGGTCTAACTCTAGTAATCTTCGGATCAATTTGATTCGGAAATTTTATTTTACATATATCAAGGCGAAACAGATTGTGCCTCGAGTCGATTCCAATATACCAAAACATCTATAAGTGCAATAAATATTATGGAGACTGTGCAAATGACCAGACTACCCTTATAGAAAATAAGTAAAGTAAATATTACAGACTGTGAAAATGACCATATTACCCTTACTGGAAATAAGTGCAATAAATATTATGTGGACTGTGAAAAAGACCAGACTACCCTTATCAGAAATAAGTAAAGTAAATATTACAGACTGTGAAAATGACCGTATTACCCTTACTTGAAATAAGTGCAATAAAATGTTTTGGAGACTGTGAAAATGACCAGACTACCCTTAGACTAAGTCTTATGGGCTAGATTTAGCTGCTTGATTAGCAGAAAAGTGTTGCAGTTCAAAAAAAAAGTGTGGTCTATTTGTTAACACTGGTTCTCTCTCCTAGCATGTGCTCGCAGGTGAAGTAGCAGCGAGATTGAAGCGCTGAATGGTTCAGCGCCAGAAAAATCACCTTTACGCTGAATGTTTCAGCGCTCACAAAAATCACACGGATCACAAAAATCACAAACTTTGATATGGCGGCTGAAATTGGTCATTTTCACAGTCTCCATAATATTTATTATACTTATTTCCAGTAAGGTTAATATGGTCATTTTCACAGTCTGTAATATTTACTTTGCTTATTTCGATGAGGGTAGTCTGGTCATTTTCACAGTCTCTATAATATTTATTATACTTATTTCCAGTAAGGATAATATGGTCATTTTCACAGTCTGTAATATTTACTTTACTTATTTCCGATAAGGGTAGTCTGGTCATTTCTTCGAACCTGAGATGTTCAAATCTGATAAATTTCATCTTCTGTTCATCCGAATGAGAAACTCAGGTCTAACTCTAGTAATCTTCGGATCAATTTGATTCGGAAATTTTATTTTACATATATCAAGGTGAAACAGATTGTGCCTCGAGTCGATTCCAATATACCAAAACATCTATAAATGCAATAAATATTATGGAGACTGTGAAAATGACCAGACTACCCTTATCAAAAATAAGTAAAGTAAATATTACAGACTGTGAAAATGACCATATTACCCTTACTGGAAATAAGTCCAATAAATATTATGGAGACTGTGCAAATGACCATACTACCCTTATATAAAATAAGTAAAGTAAATATTACAGACTGTGAAATGACCATATTACCCTTACTGGAAATAAGTGCAATAAATATTATGTAGACTGTGAAAATAACCAGACTACCCTTATCAGAAATAAGTAAAGTAAATATTACAGACTGTGAAAATGACCGTATTACTCTTAGTGGAAATAAGTGCAATAAAATGTTCTGGAGACTGTGAAAATTACCAGACTACCCTTAGACTAAGTCCTATGGGCTAGATTGAGCTTCTAGATTAGCAGAAAAGTGTTGCAGTTCAAAAAAAAAGTGTGGTATATTTGTTAACACTGGTTCTCTCTCCTAGCATGTGCTCACAGGTGAAGTAGCAGCGAGATTGAAGCGCTGAATGGTTCAGCGCCAGAAAAATCACCTTTACGCTGAATGTTTCATCGCTCACAAAAATCACACGGATCACAAAAATCACAAACTTTGATATGGCGGCTGAAATTGGTCATTTTCACAGTCTCCATAATATTTATTATATTTATTTCCAGTAAGGTTAATATGGTCATTTTCACAGTATGTAATATTTACTTTGCTTATTTCGATAAGGTAGTCTGGTAATTTTCACAGTCTCTATAATATTTATTACACTTATTTCCAGTAAGGATAATATGGTCATTTTCACAGTCTGTAATATTTACTTTACTTATTTCCGATAAGGGTAGTCTGGTCATTTCTTCGAACCTGGGATGTTCAAATCTGATAAATTTTATCTTCAGTTCATCCGAATGAGAAACTCGGGTCTAACTCTTATAATCTTCGAACCTGGGATGTTCAAATCTGATAAATTTCATCTTCAGTTCATCCGAATGAGAAACTCAGGTCTAACTCTAGTAATACTGGGATGTTCAAATCTTGTAAATTTCATCTTCAATTCATCCGAATGAGAAACTCAGGTCTAACTCTAGTAATCTTCGAACCTGGGATGTTCAATTTCATCTTCAGTTCATCCGAATGAGAAACTCAAATCTAACTCTAATAATCTTCGAACCTGGGATGTTCAAATCTGATAAATTTCATCTTTAGTTCATCCGAATGAGAAACTCGGGTCTAACTCTAGTAATCTTCGAACCTGGGATGTTCAATTTCATCTTCAGTTCATCCTAATGAGAAACTCAGGTCTACCTCTAGTAATCTTCGAACCTGGGATGTTCAAATCTGATAAATTTCATCTTCAGTTCATCCGAATGAGAAACTCAGGTCTAACTCTTGTAATCTTCGAACCTGGGATGTTCAATTTCATCTCCAGATCTTCCGAATGAGAAACTTAGGTCTAACTCTAGTAATCTTCGAACCTGGAATGCTCAAATTTGAAAATTTTCATCTTCAGTTCATCCGAATGAGAAACTCAGGTCTAACTCTAGTAATCTTCGAACCTGGGATGTTCAAATCTGATAAATTTCATCTTCAGTTCATCTGAATGAGAAACTCAGGTCTAACTCTAGTAATCTTCGAACCTGGGATGTTCAAATTTGATAAATTTCATCTTCAGTCTATCCGAATGAGAAACTCAGGTCTAACTCTAGTAATCTTCGAACCTGGGATGTTCAATTTTATCTTCAGTTTATCCAAATGAGAAACTCAGGTCTAACTCTAGTAATATTCGAACCTGGGATCAAACGTTCACAATTCGACGATCTAGAATTAAGAAAAAACAAAAACAAGGATCAAACGTTCACAATTCCTTGTTGGGTTTTCTCAATTCGTAACCTATTCTCTTAACCAATCAGATTGCATAAAATCTAATCTAACGGCTCTAAACCCCTATCATGCGGATTGAGGATTTTCCACCCAACCATCCCGCCCAAAATTTTGCAACGTGTCAGCTCTTCCAATTTTCGGATTTTTTTTTTGACGACCACACAAAATGTTTGGTCTCCCTCGGTTCTTTCTCCTATGAACTCAAACTCTTTCTCATCTCAGAAAGAGGAAAACTCTCTGCAACTCAAACTTTTTTTCATCTCAGAAAATCAAAATATCAAAATCCTCTACAAACTCAAATCCTCTCATCTGAGAAACTCTCTACAAACTCTCTAATCTAATCTACAAAAAATCTCTCAAACTTCAGATCTATCTGCAACCCTCATCAGAAAACTCAGATCTGTTTGCAACTCTCAAAAAATTGGTAAAAATTAATCTCTCAAACCCTCTATTCTCTGATTTCATTTGGTTAAGTTGAGTTTCTTGATCTGGGGTTTGGAATATTAACATGCGATTTTGCGGATTTTTGATTTTTGATTTTAGGTTTTTTTTTTTTTTTTTTTTTTTTTTTTTTTTTTATAACATGCAATTTTGTTTTGAAGTTGCTTGTTTTTACATGCTGGTAACCTTAAATTAGAGATTGAATGGCATGATTTTGTACTTAGTAGCAGGAAATAAGAATAACAGTTTTGGTTCTTTTTATAGAAAAAAAAATTAGATTAATTTCAATTTCATTGTATTAACAGAACAAATTTCTTTACCTTCTCATTTTAACTAAGTTATGGTTGTTGCAGATGAAGAAGAAACCGAAGAGTCAACAGTCCCAACTTGATAATGCATCTCCACCTGAAAGTGCTTCACTTGTTTCAAAGTGCTGAACACCGAGAAAGAACACCGCAGAACAAACTGATCCTACATATCCAACTCGATCATCACCAAGGTTCAAACAGTCTGCAGAACCAACTGATGCAAATACTTCTCAGAGGCGATCATCAACAAGGTTGAAAGAGTCCACAGAACCAACTAATTCTGAAAGTACTAGGATCTTCTCGAAAGCTAGATTATCAAAATAACCTTCCACCCGTTACAGAACCGTTTTTTTTATTAAAAAAAAAACGTTACAAAACCGTAAACTCCCCATTTATCTCCTTCGCGTCTTCCCAACTTCCTTACAGTTTCATAACTACTCTCGGAAAAGAAATTCAAAAACCAAATTCATTCTCTCCTCCTTTTGTAAATCTTCGCTGTCATCTTCATCATCATCAATCGGTAATCAACAATTTTAGATTTTATTGGAGTAAACAGTAAATCAGAAGTTTTAAATGGGAAAGAAAAAGCCTAGAAAAATGCGAAAGACATTGAGTGCGATTCAGAAGAAGCAGAAATAGTGAATCGAGTAACAAATGCAAGGATAGGTATAATTTCTGTTGATTTAGTAGATATATCCTGCACAGACTAAAAATTGAATTTGATTTTGTAGAAAGTAGCAAAGAAATTGAATTAGAAATTGAATGTGATTCAGATCAAGATCAAACTGAGAATCAAGTAAAAAAATGAAGAAAAGGTATAAATTATGTTGATTTGTATCTTCAAATTTATTTTTTTTGTAAACACCATAAATCACGGACTAACTTTTGTGTTTGTTTTTGTAGGAGCAGTAAATAAGAAGAAATCGGATGAATGTGATGAAGAAGAAGGTACTAAATTCTTTTGTTGTCCCTTCTTGTGGATTTCCTGCATGAAAACCGAACTTTAGTAATTTTTCTGAAAAAATCAAAACTATGGATATTTCTTGCACAGTAGGTGTTTGTGGATTTAAAAATCAATCAATTTGAGTTTTTTGTTACTTTATTCAACCAAAATTTGAACTGTATGATGGATCTGATATTTGATGAGTGGTTTGGTTAATGTAGAAAACTGAATTGTACCAATTACCATGATCCTGTTTTTCAGTTGGATACATCCTGCACAAGAATTAACTGTAGATATATCCTGTCCAAAAGTTATAGTTTTGATTGTTGAAAGTAAAATGTTTTGTAGTTTTGATTGTTTTCCATTTGTTTTTGTAGTATCATCTGGAAATAGGCCGTATAGAGCAGGTTTTTCTGGTTTGTCGGCTTTAGTGAGGGATATGAATAAAAAAAAATTGAAGTTGAGCAAAGAACAATTGGATGTACTTATGGAATCTCCCTTTGGTGACTTGTACATAATGTTCTTGGATAATAACTACGGTCCATCCTACTGGAACAAAACTGATAAAGCCTTCAAGAAGTTCATGAGGTGCTTCAAAGGAGCGACAAAACATGAAATCAAGTTTGAGTTTGTTCGAAATGGTGAAAAACACATAATCACGTCCACGCCGCAAGAGCTGGGTCTCATTCTTGGAATGCCATGCATTGAAGGGAGAAAACGTGCAACAAAAGAGGTGATGTATGGTGGTTGCTTTAGAGAATCTGAATTTTACTGTAGGAATTTTGGTGAAGCTAAATCTGCAACAAAGGCATTGATACGAGAGGCAATCTACCGATTGGTAAAAGCTAATGGAGCAAATGAAATGGAACCGTCTATTAGAAGGAGGGATAATGAAGACTTGGCGATGCTTATCGGTCTGTACATGTGCAACACTATCTTTTTTACAACGAAAGATGCAATTACAATAAAGGAGAAGTATCTGGGTTTAGTGGATAATTTCGAAAGATGTAAAACCTTGTCATGGGCGCACCTGATCCATGCACATTTGGCCAGACGCATCAACAAAAGTTTCAAAAACCCAGAAAACATTGTTGGATGTGTTTTTTATCTTCCGGTGAGTTAAAAACAAACATTATATGCCTATTTTATTAAGTATTCTTTGAATTAGAAAAGTAGTATTTACTATGATTTGAAACAGATTTGGTTTGCTGAGCATACCAAAATAGTGGTGCCAAAAGCATTACCAGAAGACACATTTGTACCGAGAGCAGGTAGGTGGAATCTGAAACAGATTTGCAATGCATTACTCAAAGACATGGATGCGTCAGATTATGTGGTAGGCCAATCTTATTCTTCATGTCTAAGCTTAATTTGTCTTCCTGTTTAAGTTGAATTTGTCTCTATGTTTAAGCTCCAAGGTTTCATGTTGATCTGTGTAAATTTCCGCAGAGAAACAAATGTGTGTAGATAATAAAGTTGTACTTGTTTGTTAATTTGTACTTGTAGTGTCAACTAACATAGATATTACCTGTACAGAATGAATGTTTGTTAATTTTTACTTGTAGTGTCAACTAACATATAAATAAAATATTACAGTTTGATCAAAAATTTATCGATCCTTACACTGAGAAAGAAAAAGTTGTACTGAATATGAGTGAAGAGGGTGGAATTATGTTCTTGGAAGAAGGCAGAGAAGACAAATATGAGGAATTGAGGATGACTATAAAGTCAAGTTGGGAACAAATGAAGAAAATGGATTGTAATAATGAAGAAGTTGTGCCTAAAATGCAAGAGATGTTGAACAAGATCTACTTCAAAGCCTACCCAGACATTCTTCCTGATACAACACATAAAGAATTTGATGATTCTGTACAATTGGATGATGATGCAGAAGTTGATGTGCCTATGTCACATCAAGAAGCACCAGAAGATGATTCCAATTCGGTACAGGTTAAAAATGATAAGAGGGTTGAATTTGTTTTTGGTGATGATGTTAAAAACATGGAAGTTGCCGATATTTTAATAGGGTTGCAGGTACATTTCATAGTATGAATAAACATGTTCTCTTCTTTCTATTGATATTTACACATTATTGTTAAGAGTTAACAATCTTTTTAAAAAAAATATTAAACAGGAAACACCAAGATTGGAGACCTCGGCAACGACTATTAATCCAGAGCCAACTCCTATTGTTACAGAAACAACTTCTAGTGCTCCTATTTCCCTTGAAGCAAAGGTTGCTGATGAATCTCAAGAGGCAAATCATAATGCTCCAGAAACAACAAGTTCTGCTTCTCCAAAGCCTGCTAGTGAAGATCCAAATGTTACTGTTCCAGAAGAAAAACTTGGTGATACGAAACCACATCTGGTTTTCAAGAGGAATTTTAAAAATAGGAAAGCTTCTGAGTCGAATGTACATAAAGATGATATTCTAGCAGAGAATAAGAAGGCAAAGGACGAATATGTTGCCGCAAGGTCAGCCGAAATTATTCAAAAGCTTGAAGAGGTAATTTCTGAACAACATTGGGATATTACATGCACAGAATGAAAATGTCCTTCAATTGAGAAAGATTATGCAAAAAATTATGATGAACATTGTTGATTAACTTTACTCATTGTTGAGATTACATGAAGGATTCTTCAAAGGCATCAATTCGATGGATGGAAATGGTAAAACATCATTGGAAAAATTTACAAGGGAGTTGGCCAAGATAATAGAAAAGCTTCAAGAGGTAAAAAAAGTATTCATGTCTTTTTTGAGAAGTTTAATTGATTACATTTTTGTTAATGTGAAAACATCTGATTTTTGTAGACAAATATTTTTGTATATAAACTTATATTGTGTGTATGTTCTGCATGTTATTATGGATATGCATCATGTGTTGAGATTTCAGGATGAAGAAAGTAAACCATCGACCGCAAAAATCGATGAGTTCGCACTGGATACTAGCAGAAACAGGAATAATATACAAGTAGAAGCGTCTTCAGTGGTGACAAAGGAAAAGGAAACCCTGTCTTCTGAGTTGAGGGGCATGAATCATCCAGAGAGGTTTTTGAATGCAACACATGACAAGAAACGGATTCTTTTGATTTTAGACCTGAATGGGGTCCTTGGTTCTAGGAAAATTTTAAAATTGAGGCCTCACTGTCATGAGTTTGTGCGCTTCTGTGTTGCGTCGTTTAAAAAAGTGGTGATTTGGTCTTCAATGAACAGGTACTCTTCCAGATGTTTGCCTTATTCGAATCATATTTCCTATTTGGTGAATTTGAATACTGGATATGTTTTTCTTCTCTTTTTTCTAATCCCTGCAGTATAAATACTACGGCGGAAATGGAAAAGATATTCCCAACAGATTTGGACAGACAACAAATCCAGATATGGGTATCGTATAGACTTATTTTTTTAATGTCCTTGCTGCCTTTATTTGCATTCCTTTTTTCCTTCTCTGGTAGCACCACCTAAAATACTGCACTTTTTCCTCTTCTTGTCATATGCTTTTGGGCAGAACCAAGCAGATTGCACTGACACCGAATTGAAGACTCCTGATCCTGATAAACCTACCAAGCCATGGTTTCTAAAGGTAACATACCAAATCAACACCCGTTTTTCAGGAGACTTCGATCATGCTTTAAACACTATTATGGTGGACGATTTTCCATTGAAAACAGTTATTAATCCAGTAAGTTTGCTTGTTACTGCTCCCTTCATCTTTTTAACATTTTCCTCTACCGTCTTTGTGCTTAACTTTGTCCTTGCTATAAACGTATTCTAGCGCAACACAGCTGTGTTCCCGAAAACATGGCATCCTGGGGATGAGAAGGATAACGCACTAAGTAAGTCTGAATTATGTTATGTGTTTAGCGTTACGTAAAAATCCCAGGTTATCATATATATGGTTTTTGTTAACAGGCAAAGAGGGAGCTATCCGCAGTTTCCTCTATAGTCTACCGTATGATGGGGATATCCGAGACCATGTGCTAACAAAACATCCCAAATGTTTCAGTCAAGAGGAAGTTGATAGCACAACCGCTATGGTTTGGGGTAATTCATATTTTACGGCAAAATTAAGGTTGGTGTCTTGCTCCACATGACTAGTTATGGAATCCTGAAATGTTTTAAGATATCATGTGTTGCACATCCTCTTAACTTTCCTGGATTTGCTGTTAATTTTCATGTCCAAGCATATTTTGTTTTCCCTAGTAACGAATGTTTGGTTCTGCTTCCCAGAAAGATTCTGGAACAAGAAAAAACAAAGGCCAGATCTACAACAATTGGAAAAACAGAGGCCAGATCTACAACAATTGGAAAAACAGTGGTCCAGTGACTTCTCCAACTTTGTACTTTTATATATATATATATATATATAATCGTACTTGCTTACATTTTATTCTTTGAAAAAAAAATTGACAGATGATAAATATAACGTGTCTGTCATAAATATAGCGTGTGTCAACAGTCAACTTGTGATAATTATGTAATCAGTGTGTCAACCTTTTTTATTTGAAAGTTACTTGTATTGAAACAAGAGAGAACTACAAAGATTCGACTAGAGTGTTGGTTACCCTTATCTCATTACAATGCATTGAGATACTGGCTTCCACCAACATACTAGTACCCTCATTAACTGAAAAACAGTTCTGAACGGAATTTGAAAAAAGATAATCATAAAGTAAAAAGCTAGAAATGAAAACAGGCATTTGCAACCAAATTTGTTTATGTATCCCTTTTTTTCTGGCCTCCTTTGCTATAGCATCAGCTACTTCATTACATTTCCTGTTTTTGAAAGCAACACCCAGGAAGTTATTACAAGTCTGTAGAATCTTCACTACCTCTGAAACTATTGCCTGATTTCTCCAAAAGATGTTGCTGGACTTGTTTTGAGCAAACAGAATTTGCCTTTGACAGTCCCCTTCAATCCAAAAATTATTTAATTCCATACTATTTGCCCAACAAGCAGCTTCAAGTAAGCTCAAAGCCTATAGTTTTCAACTTCCTTTGACAGTCCCTTTCAATCAGTGTCAACTGCCAACTTGTAATAGTTATGTAATCAAATGACGCAAATGAGTAATTAAAAGAAGTCTTTTATAAAATAGGAGATTAGAGTAACAACATGTCATGTTTCATCAAAAGAAGTTAGATGTCTGCAAAATAAAAGACTTACAAGTGTGCAAAAGAAAAAAGGGACAGTAAAGAAGAGATTAAACAAAATTCACAGCATTTAGTTTTCATCATTGGCCCACTGCTCCTCCTTCCCTTTCCAGCTGTCAAAGAAAATGCACCACCACCTGTCATCACTAGTCCACCTCCTCTGCCACCATAATTCTCTCTCATCACTAAACCAAATTCAAGTTCGTAACAAACAAGAGAAGAACAAGTTTATTAACAGATAATAAATAGTTCCTCCATAACCTTTTAATCTTCAGACAACTTGTGATCTCTATCTATGTTGTTAGTTTCTAAAACATACTCCTTGAATTCTTCAGTTGACCCTAGTGTGGCTTGAATATGACAAGTGATGTTGATCTCTTCATCATCATCAATCTCAGGTTCAAAAATAAGTTCTTCATCATCACTTTCATTGGGTTCATCAGGAATGTCATCCACATTTACTATCTCATTTAATGAGTTGCTTTCATTGTAGATACATGCAAATATATCTTCATCATCTAGCTGTGACATAACTTCATCAGGGTCCAGAATTATAAAAAGTAGATGCTTAACTAGCTGTGACATAACTTCATCATCTAGCTGTGACATACATGCAAATATATCATCAGAAAGTAGATGCTTGACTTTCTAATGTGCTTGACCCAACTTATTCTGTACAAGGATTGCTTTTGAAAGGAACCTAATTCTATAGCATAGATCCAGAATTATAGAAACGATAAATCAAAGTTCAAATAAGATCACTTAGTATGAAAATTAGGTCAAAATACAAATCAAACCCACCATGATCAAAGCCAGAGTTGTATTCATCGACATAATGCTTACATATCCAAAAACCCAACTTCCAGCATATACATTTATTCAGGTCAGAACTGCACAAAATAGGTTACTTCGGATGAGAGAGGCTAGACTTATATTGACATCATATGAATTCACCACTTGGGATAATTACCTCAAGGAACTGTTTCTTGTAGAATTTCACAGCCATTTCTCGACGATATCGTAGAATTTGACTTTTATCAATCAGTTCATAATCAATGTCCCTGATTAGATGCTCGATGACCTT
The DNA here is from genome assembly GCA_023531105.1 of Papaver atlanticum. NCBI lineage: Eukaryota > Viridiplantae > Streptophyta > Magnoliopsida > Ranunculales > Papaveraceae > Papaver > Papaver atlanticum. The sequence continues at coordinate 2,464,107 of JAJJMB010001096.1, read as the reverse complement.
CAAAGCATATACCCCGCATGAGGTGCTACTATATGCATAAATGGAGTTGGCATCAGAAATATATATCATTATTTATTGAACTTACAAAATAACCAACATCTGAAGATAAATTGGGATGAAATAGAACACAGATGTCAGGAAAAGAGTAGTTACCTTTCGGGTTGTTGAGGGCAATCCTCAAAAAACTCGATACGCCAGTCCCCATCGATTACGTTGGCCTTCAATTAGCTATCCGTTTGATTTCGGCATAAACTCCGCCAGAATTAACAGTACGACGCGGTCTCTTGGAATCATAGATATAAATTTCACGTTGTTTTAAGTTGATACTTACCGCCACCCAGTGGTATTTATCGACGATATTCACCACACCATACAACATAGAGACCTTTTTCTACGGTTTAGCCCCACCAAGTGGCAATATCCCGTTTTCATATCTTTCAATTTACGAGTATTCGGCTTCCCATTCACATAACCCTGTGTAACAAAATCTAAAGTCAGTTAAAACAACGCATTACTCTAAAAGTTAAAAATAATCTCACACAACATACTTCATAATAAGTATCTATGGTTGTCCAGTCGCCACAGATGCCAATATTGGACTTCCGCATGAGGCGCAACATGATGTTGATATACTGTATGAAAACACATAAGACATTAAGTTGAAAACCGTATGAAAACCAAAAAGACATAAGTTGAAAACCCAAAAGAACTAAAACTGTTATCATCAGGGAGAAAAAATATTATATCAATTTAACGTACATCCGTCCCTAAAACCCCTTCCTTCTTAAGTAATACTTTAAAATCCTCACAGCGTAACTATTGTCCGTCAGCACCGTCGTCGCTATGCCACACAATAACACAATTGTCAGGTTACTTTCAAAATAAACAAGCACACCGAAGAAAAATAAAGGATATAGCAGGGACACTCACCCTTGGTGTATGAAATTATTCACACAGTTTATGTCCTGCTCCGTTATCTGCGAGCAAGTTTCGAAATTTTTAAAAAAATTCTCCACACGTTTGGGGGGGTTCTTCACGCTATCTCTCTTCACACCTCTCTGATCGGACTCAGGGGACCCCAGAACATCGCAGTCACCATCAATTAAAATCATATCCTTATCAGTAGTGGTATTCACATCAGTGATACTCAAATCTTGCAAAAGCTTGGTCCTTTTTGGAGAAGACTGACTACCGGAAACATTCATTCTCTTTTTAAGAATTCAATCAGTAGTGATTTCAGGAGTGGTCAATCCAGACGTAGTATCAGCATTGAGAAGGCCACTTTGTTCTTCTCTGTAAAGATCACATTGTTCCTTAATTACTGAAGCAGGAGCAACTTCTTTTTGCTTACCTCTACTTGCTAGTTTGCTTGTGAAGTTGAAAATACTTTCCAATATTAGTATGGACTCATTATGCACATCTGACTCTTGCTTATCTTTTTCCTTCATGTTTTGCAGATGACCTTCTTGTTCTTCAATGAAATTAACTAGCCGCGTATGCCTACTGAGCAATTCAACATAATCTTCTTGTCGGTGCTTTTTTAGCATTTCAAATTTGTAGGTATCCGGTTTCAGTGTATCTATGTCGTTGGCATTTATGTTATCTTGGTATTCTTCCTGTATGAGTTTTTTCTCTTCAGCTAGGATAGGTGTTGTCAATGTTGGTGACATCTGCACATACATATAAAACATAATAAAAAAACTTAGTCAAATAAAAAACACATAACACCTGTACACTGTGTAAAAACACCTAAACCATGTACCTTACTCATTGCTCCACTCAAATTCTTTCCAATTGTACTACAAATTTGGGCAAGATTCCACCTCACGAACCTTGGAATTCCAAAGCTCTTCGGCATCATACTACTATTGTGTTCGGCAAACAAATACTGCATAAGAAAAAGTTTGAGTTAGAATTTTACTGTTTTTTTTTAAAGTAATATAAATGACTGCGAGAGGTTGAGCGAACTTACCAACAAATGGATCACACAACCAAAAACTTTATCTTTCAAAGGATTCTGGATATGACCTCTTATGCGTATCATAAGACGAGAGTGAATAAGATCTGCCCAACAAGTCCTATTCATCTTGTCCAATGATGTAAAGTATCCTTCAAATTGAGTCCGACTCAAGCTCCCATTTGTTGCGGTGAAGAACACTGTTACGCACAAGTAAAGCGTAAATAGTATTACCTAATCATATACATCTTTTTCAGTTTGTTTTTCTGCTTCAACACGCATTATTGAGAGAATGAAATCCTCTATATCTGCTTTGTACAACTGACTTTTTTCTATTCGCTCTGGATTAAAAGCTTGCAACCTGTTTATCAGTTCGGAAGGCATTTCTAATTCATCGTCTGTATCAGATTCTGAGTACACAATTTTCTTTTTCTTCAATCCAAATATAACAGCTAATATTTCAGATGTTGTTTTTACAAACACAGGATTGTTATTTGAATCGTAAAACAAAAAAGCATGTTCTTTGCCATAAACAACACTGTACTTTGTCACCGTTTAATCTACTGCATCATCAGTCCTCGTCCAATGTTTTATGTTGATTTTTTCATAAATAAAAAATTTAAGTACATTCAAAAATGGGCTATCCATAAGCTTCTCCAACTGCAATTCAGTGAACCACGCTTTCTTTTTATCTTTCTTTCTGGATTTTTCATCCTTCTCAAAATGAGTATTGAAAAACTTACATAGACCATTAAAACTGCATTTATTCATCCATCTATGTTGTGTTGAACTTGATTTGACTACAAAAACAAAAGAAGCACAATCAAAATATGTTTCATACTTGTTGTGGACACACTTTTGGACATCAAGCAATACCCAGTTTCATACAAAACCATGGATGAAATCACACAGGCATGCATACCTATATTGCACATTAAGCATCATTAATCTAGTAAAAACATTTAAGTTTCTAATCCATTAAAATGAAACAGAAATCATGGAAATGGTTATAATATAATAATACCTTTCTTTACGGTAGCAAGGGTCGAGTCTTCTTCGTCTTCGTCTTCAACTTCATCTTCAGATTGTTTTCGTTTCTTAACCTGTGATCCAATATTTCGCTTTCCTACAAAAAATAAAAGCACAAATCAATATATGTTTCATACATGTTGTGGACACACTTTTGGACATCAAGCAATACAGAATTAACTTGTAATCATGTAACTAGTAGTACTACAAACTACTAGTTAACTTCTCTACACACTTGTACATGGAAGAAATCATACATTCATCTATTAAAAACAGTCAAGTTGTTGAAACAGATATCATGGAAATGGTTACAATATAATAATACCTTTTTTATGGTAGCAGAGGTTGAATCTTTTTCATTTTCAGGTTGTTGTTGTTGTTTGTTATCTGGTGATCCATAATCTGGCTTGACTACAAAAAACCAAAGAAGCATGAATCAAAATATGTTTCATATGTTTTGTCGCATAATTTCGGACATCAAGCAATATATAACTAGTAAGAAGTTAACTTGTAATCATGTAAATAGTCCTACTTTTTCAGTACCTTTCCTGGGATTGGTTTCTTTTTTTTTGGTAATCGTCTCGCTGGTACTTGTTGTGTCTTGTTAACCATTGTTTCTTCTTTGATTTTCTAATCTGTGAAATCAGAAGAAAAAAAAATTAACAGATTTAACCAATGATTGAAGAAGAAATCAATTAGATTAACATATTGAAGACATAGATGATGATAAAAGACTAACATATTAAAAAATAAACAAATCGTATTATAAAAAAAAAACTAAAATCGATTCACAGATGAAACCCTAAAAAACACACGGTGAAAAAAAACCTAAAATCGAAACTGATGATGATAAAAGACTTACGCAATCGATAAACTGATGATTGAAACCCTAAAATCTATTAATCTCTTCTTAATCGATTCAGCTGATGGGAGAAAAAGAGAGAAGAAGACTGCAGCTGAGAATGAAAGAGAGACTGAGAAAAGAAATGAAATGGAAACTCGAGTAGATGGGAGATTTTGGCCAAGGGGAGAAACATCCTCTAGTTCATTTTGGTGTGGGGTGGAAAAATCTGTCATGCATGTGAATGGCACACGCGGAAACTGCAAGTTAGTATATAGGGACTAACCTTGTAAACAATATTGTTCACATGAATAAAAATCCCTACATCAAAATATGCTTTTGGGGACAAAATATCTGAACAACTCTTGTTTACAATTATTTTTAGTGTGCAACTATTATCCATGGTATTTTTTTAGCGTGCAGCTGTTATCCATAGTGTTTCGGAAAGACCATAATAGCCTTATAGTTGTAGATATTCCCTGGTTTCTAGTAGCGGATATTTCCTGCACAGGTTTGAGTGGATATTTCCTGTACAGCTCCTTCTGACAAAAGAAAAAACTTCATTTTCTTCTTTCTGTTGCTTTTAAAAATAAATAAAAGACAAATCACATTACGTGCAGGTCAGCAAACGTTGTTTCTTTGTGAAAAGGATTGATGATTAGGGTTTATGTCCGATGGGCAAAGAAGTGAACTAGTTTTTGGACCCATTGAAGACCCCAAGAAACAGATCAGAGGCTTGACTGTTTGATCAAATCTTTAAATCTTGATGATAGTTGATTTCTACTTTTCAATTTACTCTTCAATTACTGACTAAACACAAATTTATATGATTCAAACAAAAATGAAATTTGACAAAGGTAGTGGCACAATCCCTTCAAAAATAAAATAAAAATAGCATTTACAACAGATTAGTGCAATTTCAAAAAAAAATGAGAGTGTTGAATTTAAATCAACAGATTAAATGACAAATACAAAAAGAACATTTCTTTTACGTAGAAGAAAGTAAAAAATAATGCTAAGTTGTGAGACTTTCTCAAAAAGCTATAGACATAGGCTAGTCCTAATTCTCGTAAAGAACAGAAGACTCTGGTACCGTCTATACATCAAAGCATTGCTATTCTAGTGCAACTGTTGTCCTACAAAAGGACTACTACTTCCTTATAACTATAGGTGTTGACTGTTATTATAGACTAGCTTGAAAGTGAGTTGGTCCATATCCATAAGACTAATGGATCATGTGTGTACTTCTATCGAAGATTGCACCCACTTACTTTTCATGGCTCCTAATAGGGGAATATCACCCCCTATTAGCATTGTTGCTACTTCTCTTTTTTTGGGTCAATGTATGCAAGTAGTAGTAGATAGATCATATTCAATGTTTGTTTTTGCTCTTTTCATTACATTTCTCAGATGTTTTCTAGTTGCTTACCCAGGGAAGCCATTTTTTTCAACTTTATAGATCTTTCTTTGGATGGAGTCATCAGTAAATCCCCTCAGACCGAGTTATCTTAGTGACTCATGTACCCCCAGACCGGGTTAACTCCGGGGACATGTGTAAAGAACGATATCCTAACAAGGACTTGCAGCAGTGGGGGCCGACCTAAAGTTCCAACAATCAAAACTAACTGACAGTAAAAAAATCATTTACCACGACGGTTATAAAGTTAAAGCGAAAATGTGTTCAAAATGTTTTACTTTGGTTTTTCATTTAAAAAACAAAAATTCTTGATTAACTAAGAAAAAAAACCGTCCCAAAAAACCGCCAGACACAAAACCAACCCAAAGGCGGGACCCCCTGCTGTCCTCCGCGAGGCCCACAGGGACCCACCAAGAAAATATGTGAGACAAAAAGCTAATTCGGTTACCGTTACCGACTCACCACAATTCAATTTTAAAAACCACCGTTTTCTTGAAGAGAGAGAGAGAGGAAACGAAAACCCTAGAAATCGATTTTTTCCAAGATTCAACAAAAACCTAGTGATTCATCAAAAAAAGAAAAAAGATTTGGTAATGGAGAAAAAAAGTGGATCAAAAATGAAAAGACGAGGTTCAAATCTCAACATTGATTATAGTCAGATTAGGGGTAATTCAGCCGTATAAAAATAAGATGATTTAAGAGTTGTTGTTGTGAAAGAAGAAGAAGCAGATGCAATCGAAATCGAACCAAATAGGAGGAAACTGTCAAAGAAATCTCCAATTTCTGGTAATTAATGAGATTTGGTAATTTACTTTGTGAATGATTTGATCCATAATTTGTTTTTTGGTAGATGCAAGTGAAATATGTTCAATTAGATGCAATTGAAAATAAAAAAATCATGCAAACAATTGAATTAACCATGAATTATGTACAGATTTAGGCTTAATTTTGTTTGTTGCCGACTGTCTATATGCATTTCAGACCACAATTAGTGTCCGTCGGCTGCTATAAACTGGTATTAGTTGATTCAAGCTAACCAAGTCCACTAGCTTATGGTATGTGTTGAAGTCGAGTCAAACTAAATAGAAAAATTGAGTTAGATGACACTTGATAGGGTTAGAACCTATAATACTAGAAATTTTATAAGGTTTTACTGTAAAATTAAAATTTAAACCCTTGTAAAACTTTATTTGTTTTGTTTATGTACAAGTGCCTGATTTATCCTTTTGTTTTTGCAGAAACTTCAACTGCCATTGTGGTTGTCTCGGAACCGCTTTTTGCAGTGCCAAAACTAGATGGTCCTGGAGATATTATCCCCTATCAAGGTGGTAAGCAAATTTGATTGTATGGATTTGTAATGCTTGATGTGAAAAAGCTTGTCCACCTATATGTACAAGTGCCCTAATTATCCTTCTGTTTTTCCAGAAGAACCAATTTCGCAGGGTATGCTAGTAGCAAAACAGGAAGGTTGTACAGATATTGTCTCCTTTAAAGGTGGTAAGAAAATAAATTTTAACTAATTTAAAAGATTCAGCAGAAGTTTAGCTCCAGAAGTATGATTTCCGAGAATTTTGTCTTCATTTTTACAGAACCAAAATCATACTCCAGAAGCTTGTCCACCTATATGTACAAGTGCCCTAATTATCCTTTTGTTTTTCCATAAGAACCAATTTCGCAGGGTATGATAGTAGCAAAACAGGAAGGTTGTACAGATATTGTCTCCTTTAAAGGTGGTAAGAAAATAAATTTTACCTAATTTAAAAGGTTCAGCAAATGTTTAGCTCTAGAAGTATGATTTCCGAGAATTTTGTCTTCATTTTTACAGAACCAAAATCATACTCCATAAGCTTGTCCACCTATATGTACAAGTGCCCTAATTATCCTTTTGTTTTTCCAGAAGAACCAATTTCGTAGGGTATGCTAGTAGCAAAACATGAAGGTTGTACAGATATTGTCTCCTTTAAAGGTGGTAAGAAAGTAAATTTTACCTAATTTAAAAGGTTCAGCAGATGTTTAGCTCCAAAAGTATGATTTCTGAGAATTTTGTCTTCATTTTTACAGAACCAAAATCAATATCCTACAAAGGTGGCTTCCATGCAGTAGTAAGTTTTTATGAAAGATTTGAGAAAGATCCGGTGAAAAGAAAAAGGCGCGATGCGCTGATACTTGAAGCGGGCTCAACAACTTCGTTAAAGAAATTACTGTGGTTTAGGGATGAACATTTGAAGTTTTTAAATAAAGGAAGGTGATGAAGCTTTTTCTGTACAAGGAGGTTTCTATGGTTAAGGCCGATTCAATCAATTATAGGATCTTACAAGCATTCTGGAGAAGGTAACTATGTTGAAGACCACTATTTTGAATTTGGTGATGGTGACAATAAGGTCACCTTGACAAGTAACCCTAATCATGTTGCTGTCTATTTTGGAATTATGAGACCCAAATCAGGGGAAACTGTAAAACAGAGTACGGTGTCAATTGCTGCAGAAGGAGATGTATTGGCTTATTTTGAGGATGATAAGATGAAAAAGACTATCATTGAGGATGCCATTGTGCGCATACTTCAGGATGAGACTGAAGATGTAGAAGAAATTAAAAAAAAAAATTATGTGCTACTAACAAAGCTACTTACATTGCATCTTTGTGTGACTGTCTTCCTAACAACAGGAGAAGGAAGCTGGTTGTCAAAGAAGAAATATGGAAAACATTTCCAGAGTTTGTCAGCGATGAACACTTTCGATTGGCCAAAGCTAATTCACACCACTCTCATGTTGAGCATAAGAAAACAAAAAAAAACTGTACGTGGATGCTTACCCTATCTACTGGTAAGTGTGACAGTTACGACTAGTTTGCATGATAATTAATCTTATTAACTCAAGCTATTTTCATGCATAGGTATATATTACTGTGTGCATAATTTCAAAAATAAAATAAAATGATTTACTCAAGCTATTTTCATGCAGTACTTGTTCGCGGGGCACTCAAACTACTTCAAGCAAGACAAAATTTTTTTGCCAAGGATGTCAAGATGGACAACGAAGGAACGGAGTTACAAAATAAATATGAAGATAGCAGTGTCCATGGTAAAAACAAAGACATCATTTAAAATCTATGACTTAAGTTCTTAGTTATTTCCAAAAATCTATTGTGCAAGTCTGTTGATCTCTCTAATGCTTCAATTTCAGATCGAAAAATCACTGATAAAAGGTTGGTCGGAATCTGAGAAAAGATTGACTCATGAGTTTGTGGTTCCTGACACCAGTAATATGTGCCCGGACAGAAGGATTCAGTTGTTGAAGAATAAATTGACAATATATGAACAAGTGTTGGTGAAGAAAGATGAAGAATATGCTGAGTTGGAATCTAAAGAGTGTAATTTGTATACTGTTATTCAGTTCGTTCGTTCCAAAATGGAGGTGCTAGATACTTTGAAAGCTGCTGGAGAAGTCATTCCTTTAGATAGATACAGGCTTGATCTTGATGAAATTTTCACTAAAATGAGAGAAGTCCTGGATGACCCGGCTAATGATACTGAAGAAGAAGAACAAGATACTAATACTGAAGAAGAAGATCATATAGACCCAAACACAGCTACGAAGAAGCCGCATGGTCACAAGCTTCCCAGTCTGGAGGGGATTGAACATTTTCATAAAATGAATGTACAAGACAAAATGAAGATTTCCAGTTTCTAGAAGCACGCTTTAACAAGGTAAAAAACACTCTTGAGTTTTATCATATCTACTGTTAAATTTTTGATATTTGGAAACTCGCGATGATATTACGGAGATATATGATATGAGCGTAGAATTAGAATTGCTTATCTAGAATATTTGTACAACTGACTTTAACATTCCCTAGAGTTCTCTAAACTACAATAGTGTCATGTTTATCTACTGAACTAACATGATAATGGTTTTGTTGAAACCCTGTAGTGACGAAGCATTTCATATGGATGTAAATGCTGTTGATGAGGCAAGTGTAGAAGTTATTGTACTCGGTTCAACACTGAAAGAACTACTATTCGATGACTTAGTTGACGGTCAAGCGATATAGTTCTACACATTACGGAGGAGAATGAGAGCTGCATTGGACCATCGGACGGAAGATCCAAAGTACAATAAGTGTGCGTACTTGGACCCTATAGCATGGGTTAGTTCTTCGACTTTTTTTTTTTTTGTGACGTTTTGTTTAATTTAATCCATGATTTCTGAATGATGTTCACCAAATTGAATTATGGGGAAAAAAATGCAGTATGCTGTCCGTAATGGTAATGAAGTTCTAATAGATGAAAATGTTCGTAAACCTATTGAAAAAATGGAACTGGACAACCTGGACTTCCTCCTCATTCCCATGAATATAAGTCAGGACCCAACAGACTCAGGACATCACTGGACTCTATTGGTGTTGGATGTTGAACGCAGAGAGTGGCAGTTCCTGAACTCATTGGTTGGCGGCAGCGTTGAAGATCCATGCCTTAAAGATGCACAAAGATTGGCATTGTTTATCACACCAATGGTAAACACACACTTAGTGGTACCAATAGAAAACCCAGTGGTTCATCGATTTGCATGTCCATAGCAAGGACCTAAGCCAGACTGCCTCCTGTTCACATGCTATCTAATGAAAAGGTATGCAAAAACCAACAAATCTATTGAAATGGATGATAAAAAGCCAGAGAAATATTCCATGAAATGAGGCATAAAATGGCATCAAAAATGTTGAGACCATGTGTAAATGCCATTGTGTGGAATGCTCCTAATGCTAATCAGCCATAAATTTGGATATAATGGCAGCTTTCCTTAAAAAAAATATCTTTTGGTTGAAAGCACAGTATTTTTGTAATACGTAACACAGCACCAGGTTTTTAACTATATTACAGTAGTCTAACGTTATTAGTTTAATCTTTGTTGAAGTGAATTTGTAATGTTGTTCCAATTTGAGAATTCTAGGTCTTAGTTTTATTATTGCAATGGTTATCTTTGTTTTGTCTGCTTATACTTGCTGTACATCATGCATGTCTTTGCTTACTTGCAGTTGGTGGACATTGGCACCATCATGCTGCAAGCCTGCAATTTTCTCTCTAAGGTCCTTTGTTTTCTTTTAGTATAGTTTCTTACTTATATGTAATAAATAATTAATTTTTGCTTTTGAATTTGCTCATTACCTAACATTGTACCATTCTTGTTAAAGAAACCCACAGAAAAAAAAAATCAACTTCACATGTGAGCCTGGGTTTTGTGTAAGAATCTTTACTTTAGCTACTTCAGAAGTTGGTGATATGTTCAGAATATAAGTTAAACACTTCAATCCATTACCATCATGCACTGTGAAAGGTCATTGCCTTATAAGGCTTAACATCTTACATAACCAGAAGAGTTTTACTTTGCAAGGGTACTTGAAGGTTAAAGCGCATGACAGTGTTTTTTTTCAAAATAAAAACATATATTGCTTCTAAACAATAGAGTCGGAGACCGTCCAAAAATTTCCGATCTAGGGCTTACCCTTTTTCACACTCCAATTTATTTGCATTCTTCTTCAATTCTGATGCTGCTGGTGGTGTTGCTTTGGTTCGGGGTGGGGCTGGGGCTGTTGCAGTTGGCTAATTGACCACCGGGCCAACATTGGGTACCTGCAATCTAACTTCTTCGGCTAACACTATGGCTGCAAGCCTGGTAATATGTGGACAATAAAGATCCAAGATTGGAAATACAAGACCACTTCCAGGAGCTCTGGGTCTCAATGCAAGCATACGGATAAGTGATCTTATATCGGAAGGCAACACTATGGTCTCAAATCCCATTTGCACTCCACCGGAGACCAAAAATCAATCAGCGACAAGTGCAACACCTTCAAGCACAGGAATAGTTCCAAATCGGGGGTGGGTCGCATTTATAATCTATCCATTACCATAACCTTCATCTATCTCCAACCCCGCTGCAAGCATACGTATATGTGATCTTGTCTCGGAGGGAAACACTATCGTCTGAAAACCCATCTGCCTTCCACCGGCGACCAAAAATCGATCACCCACAAGTGCAACACCTTCAAGCACAGTAAGAGTTCCAAGAGTTCCAAATCGGGGGTTGGTTGCAGTTATAATCCATCCATTACCAGAACCCCCATCTGTCTCACTTGGTTTGGCAGTTTCCTCTGGTTCCAATTCAATTGGGGATTTACCTTTATCACCATCATCACCACCAACACAATTTTCATTTCCACTAACACCACCAGAACTGCTACTCCCAACTTCATAAGTGGTATTCATAAATGGAGAATGAGATTGAAATTGAAGTGCATCGAGTTGAGATTGAAATTGAGGTTGGTTCTCCAAGGCTGGTGAAATTGATATTGAAATTGAGGATGGTGGAATCCCGTTGAAACCGTCCTCAACAATATCTCCTTCATTTACCATGGATGTTTTGAGATGAGAATGAAATTGAGTCTCTGAGTTGATATTCTTGTTTCACTCTAAGATTGCAGAGGCGAGATGAAAAAAACATCTAGTTTCCCTTCCTTTTAAAGAAAACTCTATGGTTGAAGAGATTTCTAACTAACACCCTTTACTTTAATGGGGACGTTTCCCGAAACATTTTTATCTCTTCAGTGATTAAGTTAGCTTGCTCTTCCAAATTCCAAACCCGTCGTTTCAAATTTCCTATGTATCTTTCAAATTTTCGGTGCCTCTACTTCGCACGTGGAACCACTTTTGAGGAAGATGGTACATGAGTAATCCACACAAGTGCAACAGTATTACACGACTTATGAGTCTCATGACTTATGATGGACGACGAGTGAGCTCTGAGGCGACTGGTCGGGCGATGCTGACTTAGTCAGTTCTCGTTCTCCTTCATCTTGAATAAAAATCATTATCAATAAATTATTTTTATCATCTTCTACATGAACTGGGGATTATACATGTATTATCCACAGTGTTCTTTTAGTAAAAAAGAAGTAAAACTGGTCAACAGAAAAATACTACTCCCATTTCTAGCTTGCCTAACGGACCCTACGTCAGAGCATGACGTTGGGGAAGTCAACTCGAGTACTCTGGACCACTGAATACGTTTTTACGATATTTTTTGAAAGAAGCAACTTGGAGTACTTGTTAGGAAAGTCAAGGCGAATTTAGGCGATTTTTCTTGCGATGTTGACTTAGTCAACATTGATTTCTTCTTCGTTTTCATGATCAATTCAGAAATCTTCTCTGTAATTCATTGATAAATTCATGTTCACCTCTTAATTTTAATCTATATTTTTGTCTTTTAATTGTTGATTTTGTTCTTATCTTTCTAGCTGTTATTCTTAAGTTATGCCCTAATTTTCAACCCAGACCGATTGAAATTTTTAGTATTTTTTGTGTTTAATCAATCATGTGTTTCTAAGCTAGTTGATTGTTTTTAATCCTTTCCCTCTAATCTTCTGACTGTTTTGTTCTGTTTGTAGTTTTTCTCTTTGCTTTTTTCATTTTAGGTCATGAGCTAATGGAGGTGCAGTCATAGAGTTTCAGGGTTTTCATCATGAGATTTGATAAGTCAAAAGTGATAGTTGAGAAGACTGGTTAAGATTTGATATTGGGTATGGTTCACTGATTCTTCATTCTGACTCTATATTATCTCTTAAAAGATTCTGAAGTTTGTCTATATGAAATTGGTGAAGTTTAGTCATTCAAAGGATTTTTGGGGAGTTTGAGATCCTACTCTGTGTAGGGATTTGATTCTATTCTATTCTATTTTATTAAAGATTCGCTATCCATATCTAGTGTAATTTCAGATTTGATCTGATTTGGTGCTGTTAAGTATGCTCCAATGCGGTTAAGTCTTTTCTTCATGATGATTTTTGTGAGTTTGTTTGATAGGATCTTAGGCTTTAATCTTCTGGGGGTTTCTTGTTGGAAATAATTTGCTGCAACATTGCATTTAATATTAAGATGATAGGTTATTTTTTAATCAATCTGCAATTTCTCTCTGATAATGAGTGGCTGTCTCAGAAATTTTGCTACACTTGGCACTATTTTTGGCTAATATCTATGCTCTTTGATCTTACGTGCTTTGAGAATAAGAGTATTGGTCTTTTCAATTGCATGCTCTTAATGGTTAAATCCAATTAAGCGTGATGTCTAAATCATTATTGCAAGCCTATCTTCTTTAATTTCCAATGACTGGTTAATTGCATCCTCTAGGCTATAGCTTTATATATTTCTTAGTTTCTCAAGTTTATTCCTTACACCTCTTAAGTTACTGAGTTTTGCTAGCTACATTGTATCTTCTATCTGTTTTTGAGACTGCTATGGATTTTTTTGCTGATCAAATTAGGGTGCTAGACTTAGATGAAGATGTGGAAGAGTTTCCTCACAGATTTGCTGCTTTACTATGTGATAAATATCGTAGATATTATAAAACTTTAGTGAAACATCATCTCAACAGAATATGGACCATTAACTCTCCAGATTTTAAACTTGCAAAACCTTATGTCTAAGGAATGGGTATACAAAATCTGTTTGTAGTCATGTTTAAGAAGAGTCAAGATAGGGATATAGCATATGCAGCTAGACCTACCTTGTTGTTTGGAAATCTTTTTGCAGTTCAACCTTTAGGTGATCTGGAGTCTGTTTTTGATCTGGTTTGGGACACTACTTTAATGCCGGTTCAAATTACTATTCCTACAGATCTGGTTAACAAAGGAAAGTATAGGGAAGTTCTGGATCAGATTGGTACTTTCGTTATGGTTGACACCCCAGCTAGAAATAATTACGAAGCAAATCTTATGGTTCCTTTAAACTCTCCTCTTGCAAGAAAGGTAGTTTTAAATACTAATAGTAGAACTTACTATATGACTGCTTTTTATCCAAAGCTTCCTTTTCGTGCTTGCAAGAAATATTTTGTGCTTTACCATGATAAAGAAAAGTGTAAGGAGATTCAGATGAGAATCTATGTTAGAGCCCTTCCTGCTCCATCCCCTCGGGCTACTCATGTTGTTGTAACCAAAGTGATGGTGGATCAAAAAGGTAGTGTTAGCTCCAAGACGGCGAGATCCGTTGCTGTTAATGTTGATGTTGTTGCTGCTTCTGCTCAGGAGCAATCCAAGCCATCTGCCTTTACTGTCAGTCTTCAACCTTCGGGGGCCATAGGTAATAGGGGTTTGGAATTTGCTTCACACAGTTTCTCCTCTGTTATGCCTGCAGTTTCTGCTTTGACCATTAAGGAGCATTCAAATTCTGGTCAGTCTTCTGTTTTTCATGCACCTGCACATGTGAACACTTCGTGTTTTCTATCACCTTTTGATAATATTTCCCTTGGAGTAAATGGTACTATTCATGATAAAAAAAAAAAAAGGCAAAAAACCTAGGACTGCCTTTGAATCTGCTTCCTTTTCAATGATGCCTACTCCTCATTGGCCTCCTTCATCTTCTTTACCTCCCTTTACCCCTCCTTCTGAGGCTACCTTTAATGTAAGGATCTTAGGAGAGTCTTACTGCATGGGTTCTTCTGGTGCGAATGTGTTCTGGTCTACTTCATGTTCCACTTTCTCTCAGACTGTTGTTAATTCTTCGGGTTTTATATTTAGCGCTGCTTCGGAAATGAATTTCTCCTCAGAATCGTTTATGCCCCTAAGATCAGAAAATGATTTTATGAGTAATATTGTTCAGAATGATGATTTCAAAGATTCTATTATACTTGAACCGACTCCGTTAGCTTCACTTCCTCCTGAACCGGTTATTACTGATGAGGAATTTGAAAAGGAAATTGATCTCATGATGTTGGACTCTGACTCTATGGCTGCTGAAACCTCCTCTGCTCATGACCTAGTAAGTAACTATATTAATCTCTCAGTAATACCGTTATTTTCAGTTAAATCTGTCTTTTTTAATTCAATCTATCTTTTTAGTCTCCATCTATTCTTTGTTTTGTGTTGCATACTTTTGTTGTTTTATTTTTTATCATCTTGCGCTGGTTTGCCTTTTTATCCTTAAGATGAAGTTCTTATGTTGGAATATTAATGGATGTTGTTCTGATAAGAAATGGCGACATCTTTTTATCCTTAGAGAGTGTTTGCCTCCTGGAAACTATGGTTGATGCTGATTCTGTTAGAAAATATACTCATCACTTGCCTTTTGACTCATTGACTATCATTCCTTCTGTTGTTAAATCGGGTGGTCTTGCTTTTGGTTATTTTGAAAAATCGAGCATTGAAGTACTAGGTAGTTCTTTAAACATGATTCATATCTTGTGTGACATTTCGCCTGCAATCAAAAATTGTGTTGTTTCTTTTATTTATGGGTCTTTGAATCTGGATGGCATGAGAAACCAATGGAATTTTCTGAGTAATATGAATGACAACAACAATAATCCTTGGTTATTAGTATGAGATTTTAATTTTATCTTGCATAGCTCTGAGAAACAAGGTGGTAACACTGTTAGTTCCTTTCCTCCTAATTTTGTTAGAGAAAATCTCTTAAAGATGAATATGAATGAAGTTTTTTCTTATGGTAATCCATTCACGTGGTGTAATAGAAGATTCAAAATCCCATCAGATTTGATATTTGAGAAGCTTGATAGGGTCTTTATGAATGATAAATGGGTTACAGCCCTTCCTCAAATTAGAGTCATAAATTTGGGTAGGGTTTACACTGATCACTGTCCTGTCATGGTCAAGTGTTTTCATTTTGAAAGGAATATTAATATTCCTTATAAGTTCTTTAAATGTTGGCAGCTTAATCCTGAATTCAAAGACATTCTTCATAGTTCTTGGTCCAAAAGGGTGATTGGTTCTCCTGCTTTTGTTGTTGTTAATAAACTCAATAATGTGAAGAATGATTTAGTGAAATAGAACATTAATTCTTTTGGGAACATCAAAACAACTATAGGAAGGTTAAATTCTGAGTTAGAAAAACTTCAAGCTTTACCTTATACTCCTCCGATTGGAGGATACATCTTGAACTACTCCAATCAGCTTGATTAATGGTATGAAATCGAACATAGTTTCTACAAACAAAAATCTAGAATAAATTACTTTACTCAATATGATAGGAATACTCACTTTTTTTCATAATACTGTTAAGCTAAGAAATATGTATAATACCATTCACTTTTTTTGCCGAAAAATGTTACTTCAAAAATTGATTTTATTCAGAGAACATTCTGGTGGTCTAAAAAGAATCCTAAACATGCTGCATATTATCGTTCTTGGGGTGACATAGGAAAATAAAAATTGAGTGGTGGCTTAGGTATTAGGAACACTTATGCTACTAATAGGGTCTTTATCTGTAAACTTGGTTGGAGATTAATGAATAATCCGAATATTTTGCTTACGCCTTCTTAAAAGATAAGTATTTTCCGAATCAGAACTTGTTAGAAATTGACAAGGCAGTTGATTCTTCTTCTTGGATTTGGAAAGGCATTGTTAATGGGTTACAGTTCATTAAGGCTAATTCAGTGGTTAAAATAAATAATGGGGCTTCCTGTCATATCTGGAGTTCAAACTGGATTCCAGGGTACAGTATTCCTCCAGTCTTTTCTCACCCTAATCACAGTAATTATAGTTTTTGTAATGAACTTTTTGACTATCAAAATAATTGTTGGAATGTTAATCTGTTATCAACATTGTTCTCGCCTTATGAAGTAACTAGGATTAGGTCTATCAGATTAAACCTTAATCAATGTGATACTTTAATGTGGACTCACAGCAGGAATGGCAAGTTCACAATAAAATCAGCCTATATAGTCTATATGAATGATTCATGCTCTTCTGATGTGTCTGCTTTTTGGAGAAAAGTCTGGGGTATTGATTGCTTGCTGAAAATTAAGTTCTTTTTGTGGAATTTTTTTGCGCATATGCTTCCAGTTAACTCGTTGATTCAGTTTTATAACCCGAATGTGGATGTGATATGTCCTCTTTGTCATAGTCATGAAGAAACAGTTATGTACTTGTTTATTAACTGCCCTGTTGCCTCTCATATTTGGTTTGGACTTTCCTTACAACACTTGGTTTTGACTGATTTGGTTTCGAATGATTTGGAGTGGATTGATGATATCTTCCTATACTGGCATAATTCTGCTCTTGGTTTTTCTCCTTTTAAAGTTTCTTGGCCTAGTGTTTGTGCTATTGTTATGTGGTGTGTATGGAAATTGAGGTGTGATGTGCTCTTTAGGAATGTCTCAATTAACCTGGCCCGAGTCATTATGCATAACAAGAGAATGATTAACTCCTACATTACTCCTCAGTTTTTCCTTTCTGTTTTTAGCCATGATGTAAAGATACCTATTGCAGAAGTGGATCATTTTATGTTTGTTGATGGTTCTTATAAAGATTTTAAAATGGGTGTGGGTGTTATTTGGTGTGATGTTGCTGGAAATGTAAGAAGTTCTCGCTCGGATTTTGGGTTGATTCCAGATGCAGTAGGTGTTGAAGCTGCTGCTCTAATTTTGGCGATCTCTTGGGAAGAAGAGATGAATCTTCCCAAAGTAGTGTTCATTAGTGATTGCCTCCAACTGGTGAATTTTGTGAATGGAGTCAGTTCTAATGTGGAGTGGAGAAGTGGTGATCTTATTGAATAATTTCGGAGTGTGTTTTCTAGTTCCGGTTCTTTTAAAATTATGTATATTAATCGGGTAAAAAACATTCTAGCAGATCGGCTTGCACGTCGGGCTAGAAAAAATAGTCTCAGGGGTCTTTGGGTCTCCTATCCTTCTTTTTTGAACTCTCTTATTAGGAAGAAGAACTTGAATGTTTTATGTAATTCTCTTCTTTGTTAATCCCATGGTGTGTTTCTTAGCAAAAAAAAAAAGAATATTTTTTTACAAATTATATCTCGTCAATGGGTCCAATCAGTCTTATGGATATGGACCAACTCAGTCCCTTCACACTTTCAAGCTAGTCTATAATAACAGTCAACAACTATAGTTATAAGGCAGTAGTAGGCCGTTTAAGATTAGTCTCACCTGCACGTGATGTGATTAGTCTTGTATCATTGTGCCCGTATCTTAAAAAGATTTTTAATTTGTAATAAAAAAGATTATTAATTGTTAAGAGCAAAAGAAATTATAAAAGAAAAAGAATTTGTTTTTAATAAATGGCTAAAAAATAAAATAAGAAAGAAAAAATCTGGTGAAAAATTAAAACAAAACAATAAAAATATTACGGAGTATAATTGAACATTTTATTGTCATTTTATTTTTCAAAGAATAAAATGAAAATAAGTCGGATTTTATATATATAAATAAAAGTACGAGATTGAAGAAGTCGGATTTGTATAAACCTTTTTTTACAAATCGTACCTTGTCAAATTATTCGCAAAGATTATCTTGTTTATCCAGGGCATTTTGATAATGTAAACAATGCTTGTTCAGATGTTTTGTTCCCAACAGCATATTTTGATGTAGGGATTGTTCTTCATGTGAACAATCTTGTTTATACCTTGTAGTTTCCGCGTGTGCCATTCACATGCGTGACATATTTTTCCACCCCACACCAAAATGAACTAGAGGATGTTTCTCCCCTTGGTCAAAATCTCCCATCTACTCGAGTTTCCATTTCATTTCTTTTTTCAATCTCTCTTTCATTCGCATCTGCAGTCTTCTTCTCTCTTTTTCTCCCATCAGCTGAATTGATTAAGAAGAGATTAATAGATTTTAGGGTTTCAATCATTAGTTTATCGATTACGTAAGTCTTTTATCATCATCAGTTTCGATTTTAGGTTTTTTTCATCGTTTGTTTTTTAGGGTTTCATCTGTGAATCGATTTTAGGTTTTCTTTTGTTAATCTGTGAATATGCTAATCTGGATACGATTTGTTTCATCTGTTAATCTAATCATTTTCTTCTTCAATCATTGGTTAAATCTGTTAATCTAATCTGTGAATCTGTTTTTTCTGATTTCATCTTAGGGTTTGACGTACTTTGAGGAACTCTGAAGAACTTAGAAGGTTTGAACTGGTCAGAGTTGGAACGGAGAACATAGCCAGGTTGTATGTTTCTATGAACTAGCATGTGCAATTTTTTTGAATTTTTTTGGGTGTTTGCTCTACACCTTCCAAGTGAGCATTTCTTTCATGTGCCGTCCTCTCTGTCAGAAAATTATTAGTTAAGGAGAAGAGCTAGATGTTATGTCTAACAGAGAGAGGACGGCATAGGAAAGAAATCACTTAGAAGGTGTAGTATGGAGCACATGGGGCAAGGTAGCATCTTCACAACTACATCAATTTGTTAAAACAATCTACTGAATCTGTGTGGATGTTTCCTACACTTCCTAGTATGATTCTACAACCTCCATTGTTAATTCCAATATTGATCCTGAAAGGATCAAAAGTTATTTACATATCGAAGTACTGATTGCATAGATATTTGTCTTTATTTTGGAGAATCACAGTCAGGAAACCACAGAAGTAGCTTTCCATGGACTTGTATAAGACAATTTGAGAGATAATATAAATTGAGTGGTTTTAAAAATTAGGAGCCTTGGTCTCTCTACCATTCCAGAAAAGTATGAAACTTCAAATGGTTATTCTTGTACTATTAAGTTTAAATTTGTGGATTTTGACCTTCAGTTTATACTTGCGAGGAATTACGCTGGTGAGAAGTAAACTGCAGTGGGGTTGGCATCAACTTGTGTACCTTCTAGATTACCTGGTAAACTTCACTTGTATACTTGCTAGATTTCCTTTTTCTTACTATTGGATTACCCTGGTGGAAGATCTTATGGAATTTGATTTGTTGCAGGACCAATTTTATTGATTGCCTGGCAGAATCTACATGAAAGATAAAGAGAGTGCCAAGTTATGAAGCTTCATCTTACCTAGTTGGAGTTAACTAGTTAAGTATTGTTGCCTTTCCTAATTTCATATTCTATACTGCCAGAATCTAGATGAATGACTAGGAGTGAAGCTGTTAAAACTTTGACCTGCAAATTAACATTGCAATGAATGACCATTGAGTGAACTCCCTTCTAGCCTTATTTAAAGTGTTTTTCTGCCATCATGCCTATCTTTGCTTACCCGCAGTTTACATATAACTTTGCTTATAAGATGGTGTTGTAAATGGTTGCAGTTGCAGTTGAAGCTGAATGAAAGCCGTGGTCTTTGAAGACGTCAATGTAAATGGTTAATCTGTTTTGCACAATCATGCTGCAAGCCTGCAATTTTATCTCTAGGGTCCTTTGTTTTCTTTTAGTATAGTTTCTTACTCATATGTAAGAAATAATTTAACTTTTTCTTTTGAATTTGCTCATTATATTCAAACCTGACATTGTACCATTCTTGTTAAAGAAACCCACCGGAAAAATTCAACTTCACATGTGAGCCTGGGTTTTGTTCATTTCTTCTTGTTGTGTTCAAGAAAGTGATTTTTCATACAGTTCATTTAGCATTCAACCAATATGGTTTTTTATTTCATATGCCAACTTCAAATAACATGTGATTGTCAGTTGTGAATCTTTTGTTAAATTTGAAGTTGCTTGATCAGAACAAATGCATAGGGAAAAATTACGACTATTTAGCAGCCAGGGTGAACAAACTATTATTGACATCCAGGGTGTGTAGTCATAGGTAGGAAATCTATACTTTCTGTTGTCTAAGTGAATAGTCCAAGGCTTTATCGTCCAAGTGCAGTACTTGAGAAGATCACAGTTGATCCTGAGTGACATTACATTTGACTATTAGCATATCCTTGTTTTGATTCCTGAAAAAGAAAGGAGGTTGTGTGCCAAGTATGCTATGTAAAATAGTTATATTTTTACGTTTATGTGGGGATCTGTCTCTTACCTGAATTGAGTTGCCGATAAAAATTTATGTAACCCGACTCACCTGTTGACGAGGTTTCCATGGGCTTTTGCTATATATCTGGATGGGCCTCAAGATTCAAGACCAAGTTTAGCCACCTCCAATATTCGAGACTGCACCAGAAGATCCAGCAACACCTGAAAGTACAAGGGTCCAACGGAACTATCCTCCTGCTCGTCTTTCTCGAGCTCATAGGATGCATAGGGTGAATGGAAGGTCTATAACTCGCAGTGGTCGCCCTTATCGATCTCAGTAAGCAGAACCAAGTGCAAGAACCTTTGTTTTCAGTTAACAGGATTTTTGGGTTGTTTTCAGTTAACAGGATTTTTGGGTTTGCTTTGATACTCTGTTCCACTTTTTTTTTCGTGACCCAAGTAGAGATGGTAAACTCAATCTTTAAGCTTGTTATTTTGAACTTTAAATGGATATTGTAGTGATCTCTATTTCTAGATGGTTCATGGTTGTTGATTTTCAAATGTTTGTTTCTGATGAATTTGATTATTGAGTTAGGATCAATAGATAATTGTTTCGAAGATTTATATCGAGTAGGAGAGATCTGGTATGATTTTTGTTGTGGATATTTCCTGCACAGGTTTTAGTGACCATAATAAGTTGTAGATATTTCCTGCACAACATATCATTCTTTTTGCGGATAATAGCTGCACACTAATGGAACATATTATTATGTCAGTTTGACTTATCTTGTTGATAAGCCTTAAACAAGCAAGATGACCTTTAGTTTGCTTGCACTGATAAAGGGTCACTGCCTTATAAGGCTTTAATCCTTTAAACATCTTACATAATTAGGTTCATCTAAGGAAACTGTCTAGGACGCTGAATTTTAAAACATAGTTAACACTGATAAAGGTCATTGCCTTACAAGGCTTAACAGCTTACATAACCAGAAGAGTTTTACTTTGCAAGGGTAGTTGAAGTTTAAAGCGCATGACAGTGTTTTTGTTCAAAATAAAAACATACATTCTAAACAAGAGAGTCGGAGACCATCCAGAAAGTTCTGATCTATAGCTTACCCTTGTTCACACTCATTCTTCTTCAATTCTGATGCCGCTGGTGGTTACTTTGGCTTGGGATGGGGCTGGCGTTGTTGCAGTTGGCTGATTGACCACCGCGCCAACATTGGGTACCTGCAATCCAACTTATCCAGCTAACACTACGGCTGCAATCCTTCAATCCAACCCTCCCATCAGCTCTGTTCAAATGAAGTCCACTAAATGGGTTATAGGGAGTTTTCTAGCCTTCAAAAGTAGGTTATTCCAACTCTCACAGATGTTTGTTTTCACGAGAGTATAACAGGCTCTCTTGGCTTTCGCCCTAGCCCAACGCCTTGGATGAAGTTCCTGCACATAGGAAAAAACTGCCTTATCCTTTTTGACTTCTAACATAGCCCTCTGATAACCATCCTTAGTGTACGCTTGCGCATCTCTCATAAATGCCTTAGCAGCGGCGAAGTTGTGGTACCTCCTGATGATATTCCCTGCATTGTGAAAAAATGACAACTGAATATGCCCTCAATATTATATGTAAACTACATCGGCAAAGATAACTAGGAGTTGTCCCGCGCTACATAGCTTAAGGGTTAGACTTTAAAGGAGACGAGTTTTTAACAAATGTAACATGACTATAAAGTGTTGTTGTTAGATACCTTTAATATGGTACGCACAGTACACATGACAAGCTGTAGGAAACACTTTCACAATCGCTGATTCGAAGCTTGCCGATCTATCTGAACACACAACTAGATCCTTTCTCATCGAATACATGTGACCAAGCGCATCGAATAACTTTTGCATTAACCATAAACAGGAATCACTGTTCTCAGAATCAACGATGGCAAACGCAATAGGGTACATTTTTCCATTGGCATCATACCCAATTGCCGAAAGTAGAGTTCCTCTGCGTTCCCCACTTAGATGCATACCATACATAGCAAATGCGGGTCTACACCAAGACTTGAATCCATGTAAAGATACTTCCAGCGCAAAAAAAATAATACAAAAAACCACTATTTGTATCGGTTTCTATTGCTGTTTTCGTTCCTGGGTTGTGTTCTACAAGCATGTTACTGTGACTGACCAGGTGCTGGTATGACTGGTCAGGAGAACCTCTAACTGCTTAAATTCCCCATTTACAACCAGTGAGACCCTGCTTGTCAGTGATGATGATACCAAGTCCTCTCTTCATGTCTTCACACAGTTATTAATTATCGCCCTAGAATGAACAAACAAGAGCCACCATGTCAGTTTGTTGCCAAGTCCAGAGAGTTCTGTGTACAAAAAGAAATTGATAAGTGTGATGTATCCTAGAGTATTCTAGGGCTGTGGTGCTAGTAAAAGACGGTTGTAATGAGTGACTGACAAAAGAAAACTCTAGACAAAACTAGAGAGTCCATTGTAGCCTATAAATAGGCATTTCTATCATCAGTTGTAATCTGAGCAAGAAAATTAATAAAAGAGATTTTATAGTTTAAGAGAGTCTTGCTTCACCAACACTATTAGAGAGCCAGGAGCTCTGTATGGGCTACACTAAACCAGCTCATACATCTCCAGAAATTGTTCTATCAAAAATGATTGTTCATCGAACACCAAAAATTCAACATAGTATCATCAAAATATTAAAAATTCAACACAGTTACACAGTATGAGAGAAGATGAAATTGAACATAGTATCTAACACTAAGAAACTGCCTATTAAACCCATGAAATCAAAATCAAAATTTCTATCCAGTTTAACATTATCATCAAAGATGAAATTGAACCCAAAAAGAAAACATCAAAGATGCATAAACATATAAAACATCAAAACCCTAGCCTAATTTTCAATCCATATCCAGACGTGGAAGTCAAAATGGGGAAAAAGATTAGAAATCAAATTTCTAGGGTTTACATTAAGATTTTAGGAAGACGGATTTTTCATACCTGAGATTACAGATTTGTGGAACTTATAATGAAATGAACTTATAGATGAGTTTAGACTTCGATTTCCTTGTGTTTTGGCTCTCTTTTTCAGCCTTAGAAAAAAAACTCTGGTATCTCTATTGAAGACACTGTATGATGATTGAAACTGACAAGAGGACAAGATGAATATTACCAGAAAAGGAAATAACAAGAACCAGAAGAAGAACATGAATAGGAACAGGAAGAAGAAGAAGAAGATAGGTGTGGTGTGCGTTCTGTGGAAGAAGAAAAATGAGCTCTTTGGAGAGCTGGAATTGAAGAAATAGAAGTGAAGAGTAAGATGAGAAATAAAAGATTTGAGTAACAACATCTAGACATCGAGGCCAATTAATGATAACTATTTCACTAATAATTGTATAATTTTTTGATAATCAAGTTTAGTAAACGTATAATGAGAAACAAATATGCAGTGTCGGGACTCCACAAAGTTGATGTCGGGACTCTTATAGCTATCCCTTATGCCTACCCTCCCGACATTTATACGGTGTCTGGATGTGTTATCCCAACACCCACGTAAGCCACGGTCAAATAATAACCGGTAACTGTAAAAATAATAAATAAAAAAAAAAAATCAAATGTTAAGTATGGACAGGGAAAAACAGGTCATAAAATAAAAAGGTAAGGGCATAAACGTCCAAATACCAAAATACATTTAGTTTTGGTCGCGATCGCCAACACCACCTAGTTTTCACCCTATTATTGAAATCAAACATAGTTTCGGCCAAACACCCCATAAGATTTCTTCTTCAGCCAAGCTGCTCGGATTAACTCATCATGCTCTCTTTCTTCTTTGATTTCATACTTCCCTTCTTTAATCTTCCTCATCCAGTCAGAGTCGCCTTCACCATCACCGGAATAACTATCATCTTTGTTCTCATCACTTAGTGCACAGATCTTAGTAGATGAAGCCCTAAGAAGTTTTTAACAAGATTATTTCAAAACATAATAATAATTATTGTAAAAATCTAAGAAATCGGATCTTTCATCAAGGAAACAAGAAGGTAGCTAAAACCCTAAGTACTACTTACCTAGAAGCAAGAACACCAGTTGATGGGAAGAGATTTGTTTTTGCATAAACCGCAAGAAGACTCTGCATTCTTGCAGAGAGGGGAAGATATCTTTTTCATTTTTAAAAAAAATGTTAGATAACAGATCTTTCATCAAAGATATAAGAAAGTAAGGTAAAATCATAAGTACTACTTACTGAGAAGCAAGAACACGAGTTGATGGAAACATATTTCTTCTTGTAGACACCACAAGAGGACTCTGCATTCTTGCAGAGAGGGGAAGATACCTGTTTCATTTTAAGAAAATGTTAGAAAACAAAAGTTTAATATAGATTTTTTTAAGAATACCACAAACCCTCATTATTAAGTTGTTGAAGTTATCAAGTTTCTGAAGTACTTACTTAAAAACAAGATATCCACCATGGGATGAAGATGGAGTTCGTACAACACTCTGAGTAGGTGTAGCCATTGGAGATGGAGGTGTTTGAAAATGAAGCAGTCTCCTAAACATTTTTTCTTCTCTAGTTCTTTTTGTGCTTTTTTCTTCTCTGGTTTCTTCAATGGAGTTCTCTTCAGCTCTTAAGAAAAGATAAGGTTCCACAACTACCTCCTTCACCTCTGATCTGCTAATAAATAAGAAAAAGCAAAATAAAGTGACACAAATTGACTGCCTCCACGTGGCTATGGCTAATTTCTTGGTTCCGGTTTTGAACCTGAAATATTCCATGTGGCTCATGCTAATTTCTTGGTTAGGGTTTGAACGAGTTTTTTTTTTTTTTTTTTTTTCAAAGAGGACTTTTATTTATTTATTTACTAGGTATCACCGGGCCTTACGGCCCCGGCTCAACTTGTGATTAGTATTATGCGTCACAAAATCTTTGGTATATAATTCGAAGGTTTTAACTTGATACGTTCTATGAAAATATTTAAAAAATGTCATTAATATCCTTCTGTTAATATCCAACTATCACCATCGATTGTTTCTTGAAAAAAATTTCCTTTGTGGCTTTTCTATTAATTCCAAGATAATTGAAATGACCATTGATTAAACGTGACCACCATCCACCTAGTGACGTATCCACGCAACCTAGCAAAAATGAATATTTTTTTCCTTGGTGGCATAGACAAAATCTTTGTTGAGCCTAGATTTTGTCCATGCTGGTTTTGTATATCTGTTCTAGACGTTGTCTGAATTATCTTAGCCTATGTTCCTGTACTGGTTTTCAGTTTTTCATATTTTCATGGACTGATGTCATATACTTATAAATTTTCGTCATACCTACACGTGGGAAAAGACAATGCGTGCTCGTTGTTTACACACCGTTTCAATGACTCAATCTCCTAAAAATGCAATCGCATCCTTGTCGATTTACTTGAGTGCTAAATCTTGGTTGTCATCCTCATCTTCAATGAACACTTCATTCTTTAAATAAATCTCAAGCATCTTACTCTCATATGATAATCAGATATCACTGTTGTAATGACACTTAACGATGTTCTTAAGCTGGTCAAAATCATGCAACAAAACAACATCATTGTTGTTTTGTTGCTTTAGATTCTGCAGGAAGTACTCCAATCGTCTTCGTTATCCGAATATGTTGCATTCAATTAAGAACCCACGGAAGTCCTGCAAGAAGTGTTTGCTCTTTCTTTTGTTGTGTAATGTGTCTGGCTCTTTCTCAGTATCACTATTAGCCTTGCCTTCCATGATCTCTTGATCCCTTATAAAAGTTTAATCACCTCGTTGTCAAGCAATGACTGTTTTTTCTTCTGTACGTAGGCTTAATCAAGTTTTAGCAAGTTACACAGCAAAGGAATATTTATCTCCGCGTGGCAAGAATATTTTCCTAATTTTGGTTCCATTTTGGACGAATTAGTCATTGGCAAATCGTATTATACATTTGTAGAGACGTTATAATAAAAGGATACTTTGACACTTTACTTAAAATGATTGATATATCTTAAAATATCTTACGTTCATGTCATTGTTTTCTAATCATAAGAACATCGATCTGATTAAAGATTTCATGCACTTCGAATTAAGAGAGCATAATTAGAACCATATACATATAATAAAGAATAAATTGGATTATTTCACCTACATGTAGATTTTATTCTTTCAACTGCGTAGACCATGTACTGTACATTTTGCTAGTCTTAGAAAGAGAGCTGGGTTGATTTTTTTTATCGAGAAATTTAGCACCAACAAATTCGTCAACTTGTTATACCGTTCGTATTTTTTCACATCTACTCAAGTACAAAAAAAATACATATGAGGTAAAAACTGTTTTTGGAATTCAATCTTGCACATATATGCAGTGACTTTGCTGAATACATTTCATTCCTTAGTTTCTTTCATCAAACGATTTTTTTTCAACTCGAATTCAAGATAATCAAATCAAACTCTCAAGGTAGAAGTTCATCTGTAATTTTCGGCCAATCCGAAATCACAGTAGTTGTCATACCGATATTTAGGTGACAATTAAAGCATATCATGGTCATAGAATCTTGATTGATTTTAAACATATGTCTAGGAGTACTTATTAATGAGTAAAATATGAAAAATAAAGCGTTGAACCGCACCATCGAGTTTCAAGCCAGCAAATATATTATATGTTACACTAACATATATAGTTATCTGCTCATAATATTTCTGGAAAAGATTTTCTATTGCCAATCTAAAATCCATAAAAATAAATCAGATTTATTAATAATTATTGTTCAGTAAAATACTCATTTAACCAATGATAAAGCCAAAAACTATAAAGTAGTTTCTCAGTTATTCTAGTAATGGTATACAAAAAAATTCATTTGACTTTTTCATTTCAAGTTTCTAATCTAACTCAACAAAACATTATATAAGAGAAAGTAGGCAAGATAATACTCAGAAATCTGGGTGAACCTACATCCACGATTAAGTTGTAACGAAAAATATTAGTAGGAGCTTGATATTGAGACAAATATCCGTGTAGTATAAACATAACTTCATTAGTCTTTGGAAAATTGTAAAGCTTTTCATTTGTAAAGACGTTGTATTATAGAGTGACTTTGAATTTCTCCCGGAAGAATTGGTATGTCTTAAGGAACGTAGTTATCTAGTTGGATATATCATGAACTCATACAGAAAAAGCATGAAAAAGATCATACATATATAACTCAGAATAAGTTGGACCATTTCCTGCATCTGGTAATGAAATTAGTATGATATCCCAACTCTTGCTCTCTCTTTTTTTATCGGCAAAGAATTTGGTGCTGGCAAATTTCGAACTATGGTCGCTGGTATCATCACCGAGTGACTTTACCACTGTACTATAGTGACATCGGCTCAAATCTTTGTGGAATGGGATGACCAGCTGAGCTAGCTACCCGTTTTTTATCCCAATTCTTGCAAGCATTAGGGTGAATATCTGATTCTGCCAAAAATAAAGGATGAAAATTAACATAAGCTTAAAAGGTTTAAATCATGATTTTCAATTTTTATCAGTGTGTCCTCGTATAATAATAGCAGTAAGCCACGTTTAGTATACTCAGGAGCCAGAATCTCCTATTTCATTCCACTATTTAAATTGTTGGCTCGAGTGTAGGCCAAATGGAGATCGCTGGTTTGCATATCTTCTAGTTGTGGCCGGTAGTTGGTAGTGTTTTTAGTTCAATTGCCCCGTAGATTCTTAGCTCCGCCCCAGCTATTTTGGTTTTGTGCCTTTGTTCTAGACCTTTTTTAATAATGACAGTAAGTATTACCTCGATGAATATGTCTGAGAAAAATCTCCTCCTGAAAATCCAACCCACATTTAAAGCCACCACGAAAATAACTAATATCTATAAAATAGATGTGGCATCCATAAAATATGAGTACCAAATCAAGAATAGAAAATAATAAAATATCCAACGTCCAAAATACTAAATGAAAGATCAAAGAGAGATATTCTAGAAATATAACATGGACACTCGAAAAAAAATAAAAAGATTAAATCCTAATGGTTTCAATTTATCACTGAATGCTATGGAGACTCTGAAGCACCATCAATCACACCACGCCATAGTTCCAGAATAACATAGTTCCTTGGTTCCCACTCTCCAAATCAGTTTCGACAAATCTCTTCGCTGCAACGTCTTTGAAAAATACGTAACTAGACAAAATTTGATATATTTGAATGGTCATCAAAAAAAAATCAGCTAATTCCATGAACATCACTATGAACTTGGATGCAGATAT
This sequence comes from Papaver atlanticum, assembly GCA_023531105.1. NCBI lineage: Eukaryota > Viridiplantae > Streptophyta > Magnoliopsida > Ranunculales > Papaveraceae > Papaver > Papaver atlanticum. Next base: position 2,434,897 of record JAJJMB010001096.1, on the reverse strand, counting down.
AATCACGCATAAATAAGCTAGATTTAAATCTAGAAAACCATTTGTGCATAGCAAGTTTTAGGGCCAACTCTTGGAAATACACTCATGATGTTGACAGATTTTGATCTTTTGCTGGATTTTTCCTTCACCTTCCCAAGAGATGCAAATGCAGCCGTAATACCAACTACATGAAGATAGCTTGTCTACCTTGCCAAAAAATAAAATAAACTAAAAGACATATAAATGAACTAATCACATAGCATTGCCAAAATAAATAAAAAAAAAAAAAAAAATGCATTGCCATGAAAGCACATCATGGATAAATCCAAATAATGCACCGGCATCACACACCACGCTGGTGTTTTTGGGATCACAAAATTTACTGGTTCCCATTCTCCTAAATGCAGACTTTCGCCAATTACCAGAACATCTAACCCTAAGAGGAAACATTCACCATTGCCCGAACTAAATACCACTATAATTGTCAGTTACGACCTACAAATAAACTTCCACTGACGAATGGCTAGGAGTCACATAAATCAAAGTTTATTAGGAGACTAACCATACCTAGGTGAGTATCCTGGGAAGTAGTTCACTCCGATGAGTACGCCGAGGAACCTTTCTCTTTTCCAATTGAATTTATCGGCGATGCCTAGATATTCATCATGATAAATGGCAGATTCATGCACAACCACATGTCCTAAACCACATAACCTGTGATCATATTGTAATTCTATAGGCTATTGGTCCACTGGTGATGATGGACTAAAAGACATATTGATTGGCATAACTCTAGCATTAGCTCGTGATGTTGATTAATTTTCCCATCTTAGGTTAATCCATCAGCAAACCTGGTATCAACCCTTCAGACTGTCACTATCCAAAAAAGAAGAAGAACTTGCAACGGTGAACATAATAATGATTAAAACATCGATACAACAAAGCACCTGCAAAATAAAACCAACAAATTATATTAGACGCTTGGTATAAAGCTGGGAAAATTATAAGAAAAAAAATACCTGAGAATAACGTGCATTTAAGAAATTGCTTTTGCTTTCTCTTACTTTTGCAAGTGCTGAACACTAATTGAAATGCAAGAAAAAACAACAAAGCGCATTACAGGTGAAAAGAAACAGTAGAGCAGCTATAAATTTTAGTTGTGGAAACCAAAGTAAGAGGACGAAAACTAATTAGTGTGAAATAAGCACCTGCCAAGTAAAACTGAACAATCACATCGAACAACCGGCAGAATGCAGACGCAATCTGGTAACCAACGAAAATTTTAAACACATGTCTTAACTGCATTGAAGAAATTATGAATACCATACCTAATGTGCTAAGCTTCAAATATATAAATTCTGCAACCACTTATCCACCCCAGTGTTTCCTTCGCCAATGTTTTTCCTGTTTTTCCTCTCGACTTGGGTTACGCTATAACTAACAATATAGACTTGCCCAAATGTTGCAATAGGTCATGATATTATTCCCTGATAAAAAAAAAGTAATCCTCAGATAAATTTGGTAAAATTCTAGATGGATTTCCTAAAATGTATTACCTTTACAAAATTTATGAAAAGAAAGACAAAGAATATGAACTCTACATGAGCTCCTTTTACTCAGCAACCATGAGCAATGAATGATGTAATACTGGAGACTCAAATGCAGCGGCAATCATATATCACATTGGGGTGAGTGACACTCTAGGCTCTCTAGGGTTGTCCATTAACAACGTAGTTCTCAGAGATGGGTTCTGCCAGAGTTGTCTCTCTTTGGGTCTTTATGTTCTAGGGTTACCCATTGATAAAACTTTATTCAATTAATGAATCAATTCACGATGATGAATAATATCACCATGAGTTACAGGGTAGTAGACCACCTTCCCTTTCAAAGAGCTACCGTTGATAGCTTCTAATGAATCAAACCCTTTACCTACAATATAAAATCACCTAGTAATGTGGGAAATCGAGAGATGTAGAAAATAACATTCAATTAAAAATCTAGAGTGTAGAACAATACCTAGGTAAGTTCTAAAATCATGCGAAGTGACCAACATGTACCAACACCGATTTTTGAAATAGCCACTCATATAGCTGGCATAATGAACTTTTTCGAAATACATACTATGTACAATGCGGCAAAAGAAGAAAGCAAACATAAAAATAGAAGAATTAATGAATTAGGTGCTAACTGATGCAGCATACAAAAGCATTGAATACCGAGTAAATGTTAATGCAATGTATGACCTTATATTTCTTGCATGTCTCTTGAGTTCCTCTATAACTCTGAAAGCTAATTTAGTCATACAACTACCAAAAGAACTTGTAACACCTGAATGGCAAGGCCAAACAGCCAGCTACATGCCAGTGACATACAATCAATACAGTCACTTGAAATTCTTAAAAACTCTATGAATAAAGTTTAGAGTGAACGCTTTAACAGAAATTGTAGAGTGAACCCGTCCTAAAAACTACATCTGCAAATCAGCAAGTTAAATTTCAGTGTCCATTATGTTACAGTATTGACAATGAGAAAGGGTATAAGAATGTTCAACACGAAAGTATGCAAAGGAAAGTGTTGCTGAACCGGATGATACCATAGACGCGTAAATAACATACACAAATATCCAACTGACAACAACTTTACTTATTTGTTATCAATCAATAAATTAAAAGTTCTCTGGATAGGAGGTGAAGTACATGGAATATGGACTAAGAAATAAATCATTTATGTCTTTCTCAAGCCAATATATTAGCTAAAATACAGTCAAATCCATGATTCGTTCCACGCACAATCTATGATTGAATCTCTAAATCTCTATACGCTCAAATATACAACAAATTCAAATAGCATAAGAAGCTTTATCTCATATATCAAATCCAAATATAAATAAATTATAATATAAAATCGAACTTGAATTTTATAATTACTATGCCCACCTTGTGCTCTATCTCTTCAGTAATCTGACTCCGCCTCTTAGCTCACTCTAGAACCGCCACTTTAGGATCATTCAAATCTGATGGAGCTTCTGCTGGTCCAGTTATTACCGGCACAACTTCCTCTGTCACTTTTACTTTCTTCCCACTTATCATCTTGTAGAAAATTTACCTCCAATGCAGACATTCGATTCTCTCTTACTTCTCACTTGATCACTTTATTTTAGCTGCCATAGAACTTTTGTGATCTGGAAGGCTGCAGGGGACATGAGCGATGAAAAATGCCTTGCACTTTCACATCCGCTTGATTGTGCATTTTAGCTTGTCATAACTTCCCTTGGACTCTTCCACATTTTATCTTTTGTCATAAATGGACCTATTAATGTTGTAAAAGAAATCAAGGGGGGAAATGCTGCTCTGAAACCTTAACCTGGTGGGATAAGAAAATCAATATTACATAGACAAACCTCAAATCCCGTCCTTCTGATGCCATAGATTAAATGTGTCTACAAATCCTTAACCAAATTCATGCTTACAGTACGGCAGGGAAAAGAGGGGGGGAAACTGCACAGGTTCTACCAGCTACAAAAGTGGCAGAGAGTTGTAATAGGCAGAAGCTTAATCAGATTAAAGCAAAGAAGAGTATCCTGGAATAGCTTAAACAGCCTCCATCATTGATGCTGTGAATCAAGTTCCGTTGCTGATGCTGTGAAGTGATATAGAAATCTTGCTGATGCTGTGAAGTGATATAGAAATCTTACCGACAGACCTCCATCGAATAACTTAAGACTTCTCTCGATGTACGCCCATATCACACTATAAAAAATTGAATGTATAAAGTGAAGCAGCAATAATTTAATTGAATTGTCAAACAGTTGAAATTTTGAGAATAGCATTTATCCAGTTTGGGTAATGCTAAAACGTCAAGCTGAAGATGAACAATGATATTTGCTATCTCACTTACATGATTTCTTTGGCGGTTAATTTTTCAGACATTAAGCTCCTAACTACTCCACAACTACATGATTTCTTCACCCGTATGTGCAAAAATTATTATTTCTGGTTAAGAAAAATTAAGACAGTCTTCAGTATTGGTGACGTTAATCAAATCATCTACGCAATTTGTTGGTACTTCTCCTATTTTTCGATGCTGCAAAAGAATTGCAGCAGTTCGTCTGTGTTTCTTATATTGTTGATGCTGCAAAAGAATCAAATAAAGACACGTATACTGTCAATGGAAGGTTTATTATGTATGTTCAAAATTAACATAAAGGAAAAGAGGAAAAACTCACCTCAGAGACATTGTTGCCAGTATCATTAGCTGGTGGGGATAAGTTCCCCTTCAAACAGGACTTTAGCATCTAGATTCAGCTCACTGATAAACTTCAATGGAGAAGGCCGGACCAAAGGCTCAGCCAACGAAGGGGTTCAGCAATGCTGCACATGCTCCATGCTTCTACTTTAATGCTATAGCATATGGAATGCTCCTGCAAATTTCACCCATGAATAGTAATAGGCGAATTGAGTTCACAATTCCAAGTTAACTTCAAGTAACCCTGTCAATAACTGCTTATTCATCAATTGAAGCATATCAAAAAGTCAAAACATGATAGCAGATATTCACTTGCACGTTAATAATTTTAGAATTTCGGTTAACAATGAAAAAATCGCATATACGAATTACTCTTTCCATATCGGGCAAGAGTTAACGCCAAATTATATTAATTCTAATACCGGATGCTTCAGAATAAGGGCAGCATGCATAACTTTGTTCATGGTTTGTAATTTTTTTGACTTACCCTGCTGCATCTATTTTAATTCGATCTACTCCTTAAGCAAGAACCACATTGAGCTGCTAAAGGTAACTATTATCTAGCAATAAAAAAAAAAGTCGTTATTTTATTTTGGAAACTCCCAAGAAAAAAGATAAGTGATTACCTACTTTCCCATGAGTAAAAGCAGGAACGTAACTATCGGACTGTGTTATTCTACCTTCCATGACCACCGAATGCATTATTCGAATTTCTTCCGTGTCTTTAACATAACCCCTTGACTTCTGCCGTGTGCTTATATGAATAGGAAAATATATCCCACCTTTTGGGTTTGTTTACTGATATTCTCAACGACTTCATCATCTCCACTATACAAAAGCACAAATCAAGTCATATTGACAACACCAAAAAATGAAATGAATTGTCTACGTACACAAATATACATTCCCCTTAATTTTCTATGAGATGTGATATCTATGCCGCAATTGCCCAGGCCAAATCCTCAATAGCATCAGACCTCATTAAGAGTCACCTTTCATAAGACTAAATTTCCAACATTCATCTTATGCCATCATCTTCAGGAATCAAGATCCTCCATCCATGGCTACCACATACAAAAAAAACATGACTATTTTTACCTTTACTTGAAGCTACCCAAGCAGCAATAACAAACTGGAATAGTAGTATTGGTTTTCCTAGCTCGATTTGGGTTAGCATTAATAAATCTAACATGACATGCTTTACAATGCAGTGAACCATAGATGTAGAAATGCTAACCAAGTTCAGCCAGGGGCGGCATTTCTCCCTCAGTAATTATACATTCTGATAGTGTTGTGGCTCATTAGGAATGCCTATAAAATACCAACGTATTAAAATATAAGACGAAAGCACAAAACAAAAAACATACCTGCTATCATTGAAGTGAAATGCCTGCTAGATGCAAGTCCTACCTTAACTGATTTAACGAAACAACTCCAGCTAATTTGAAGTTCAGTTCAATTTAGAAGTAACCAAACAACAACCCAATTCAGAAGCACCCAAACAATCAAAAATCAATTATAAATTTGGAGTAATTCTGAGTAATCTTCAAGCATCCAAAATTCAGCACTACCTTTGAAAACCAAACTCATTTCAAGATCCATTTTTCAGCAAGCACCTTTTTATACCCCCCAACCTGGCTCTTTGTCTTGATTCAAAGAAAGCTTAAGATCAACCTCAATCCTGGCTAGTTGAATTGCTTGGTAATCGCAGTGGAGCCTCCTTAGCAGAACACAGGATGCATCGATAGTAAAATATACACATAGCTCAACCATATACACTTACTTATTAACCCTGGGAACTCTATGACAGTGAATGACCATCAATAGAAACAATCTTTGGCTTACTTACTGGATGCAGCTCTTTGAATTACATTCAAGGTTGTCTTTTAAAGAGTGAAATTAATCACCGCAGCATTAGCTCTGCAACATTAAACTACGGTAGTGAATCAGGTGAATAATACAAAGAATTTTCATAGGACGGAACTGAAACTTTAATTCCAGACAAACCAACTTTGTCATTCCTATGGTAAACCTACAGTTTTGAGATACATTCCCACATGACAGAGCTATCAATCTAAGGAACTGAGACCGCAAAATTCATGCAGAACGAAAGTTAAATCTTAATTTCTCCATTTCTAGTAAAAAGTGCTAAACCTTAAAGTATATTTCCTGATTTCTCTAAGATATACGAAACCAAACCTGAACAAACGAAAATTAAATCTTGATTATTTAATCTCGACGGCCCCAGACAGCCTAAACAACAACAGGGAATATCTCTGAAACTTATCCAAAAAAAAATGAACCCAAACCAAAAAAGTAGAAACTGATCCAATTATTCAATGAAATTAGTGGAAATAATACCTGCAATTTGCATCGTGCGAATAAGAACACTCAATATAGTAGCGTCCAGTTATCTCAAAATTCTAATTTCTCTGTGTTTTCCTGGCAAAAACGGAAGACATAAAGTTAGGTTACTACAAAACAAAAAACAAAAAAGGTTCGGAATATAACCTATACTAACAGCCATCTTACATTTCAATTTTCATCAGTAAGAAAACTAAAGACTTATTCGGTTTATAGTACTGCCGAAAATACTGCAATAATATTTTCCTGTACAGTCTCAGGATTCTCTGCACCACTCTATGTGTTCCGTTACATGTTAATCGCAGTTGAAATTTAAATAAAAAATAAAACTCTGACAGTTTGTAGCTCATCAAATTCAGAACTGTCCACATTCGCAGCTGTTTGGAACAGTTTGTAGCTAATCAGATTATGAACTCAAGGCACTGCATGATCTTCTTTTGTAGACTCTTTGCTGTTGGAACCTAGAACCTATTCGTTGATTATAAAATTAACGAAAGAGGTCGTCGTAAAGTTTTCTATCCAATCTTTTCAATAAACATGTGTTGTATACTATGAAACCATACAAAATACATGTCTAGTCCGTAGAGGAAGTATTATGCAGGTTTCAAAGCAACACAAACCTTGGACTTGCAAAACTGTATCTTGTCCAAATTGTCAGCTCAAGTTAAAAGGCCATCCACTAAATCCCATCACACATATATATCATTCACATCCACTAATTCAGCTCAACTATATCTTGAGAATGCTATTGGTTATAGCATTCACATCAAACAAATCCTAATGAAAAAACGTGATACTATTGCTTCAGATTTGATTGGCTAGTACATAAAAATTGAACACCACAATGTAAACTTAGTCCAATTTAAATATACAAAACCACTTAACCATAAGCTGCTATTTGATCCATTAAGCTTTCGTAGATTGTGGACTTACAGAACTTGATTTTAATAAGGTCCGCCAGCCTTCTTTGTAAGCTTTTCGACAATGGATACTCCTATTTGTATTTATATACATGAACGAAAACATAAGTATTCAGTTGAAATCAAAAGACAAATATCAACATTAAATATCAGATCCTACCATGAATGCTAAGATTATACGGGAAGATTATATGAAAGTGAACCACTGAAAACAACTTACAACTTCTCTTTGCTGGATCATATAGAAATAGTTTAGAAGAGGTTCCTCGCACAGGTCAGTTGAACATTATAGCTTTTCAGAACTTATACATCGCTAACGTATGACGTATCGGGTGCTGGATAAAAACATATAAAAGAATCAATTATAATTTCATTAACCCATCTCGGTGAGTACTCTCTGTTCAGGTTCAAGCCACTCCTAAATTACCGATGTTTCAGTAAAACAAATCAGAATAAAAACTTATGAGCAAGTAACTTCGTGCTGGTTCAATAGAGAAATGCTGAGGCACTCACCTAGTTAGAAAAAAATTAAAGAAAGGCCTACGTGATATAAATCTACTCAAAGTGAATCTTATAATTGGTCGAATTTGCATCAATGAGTTAAAAGAGATGAGCAAATGATCGAAACAATGGAACCCGGAGTTACAGAGTTTTGACTCTAAAGAATGATCATCTGTACCTGAATAAGAGCCGCAACTCAGGATATAGCCAACAAAAGATCGTAGTTCAGATTTCTCGTAGAGCATCAGCAGATGCAACCGCTTCGACGACTTTCCTAGTGAAAGTGAACTTGTGACGTCAACACCTTCATTCTTCTTTCAAGTCTTAAACAAATTTGTACGGGCATATGGAATTTTACTTGCAGGTTTGCCAGCCAAAGACTGTGTTCTCCGTTGAACCCCTGCGAGTCTTTAAAATTTTTAATTGAGCTTCCATAATCCTAAATCCGGTAAAGAACACAAAGATGAGCAGTTCATCATCATCAACATTATTAGAAGTAATAACAACAATATTAACAATCGGATTTCAAGGATTCATGTGTTTATTTTTCAACTGTAGTCCAAATTAAAGTTGCAGAATAAACATTTGTTCTTTGACCTACCAAATTTAGCTCAAGTAGTTTACACTAAGGGTTGAATTCATCATAGACGCTCATTAACACTAACATTGTTAGCAACCTGAGAAGGCATGTTGGGTTCTGTTTGACTGTTGTATTGTTATGCGCAATGAAAATGCATATAGTATTTAAGGTGGGATCTAGCAATTCCAACACCAAAACTAAGTCTAACCCAATCTGAATTTGGATTCACCAAATTAAAACCCAATCTAATTTTTAAAAAAATCGGGGGTTTCCACATGGTCACCTTGTTCTTCCCTTCAGCGGCATCACCTTCCCCTGCATCCTAAATCAATGTTATAATTCCTACATCAAATACATAAAGCAGACACAAATCAGCATACATCAATCAAGAAGAGAAAAAATATATATATATCAGATTTAAAATTTCTAGGGTTACCTTCTTCTTCCTCTCATCAACATCGTCGTTTTAGATAAAACTAAACATAAATCGCAGAATCAGATTAGTAAACCAATCGTGTATATAAAGTAGTAAAAATAAATAAATACAGATCTAAAATTTCGAGGGTTTCAACATGTGTTCTAATTCATTACCTCTGCATCGTCCTTTAGATTAAATAAACCTTTCCTTTTAGTTTTTTACGATATAATAGATCAACTGCAGGATCTAAAGACCTCAGAAACAAAACCAGATTCTCAGAATTCTAGAGTTTCTTGGTGGGAGAGAAGAAGAGAAGAAAGGGAGAAAAAGGTTTTATGTGAAACAACCGAGAATCATCCCACCCTGTTTCTGTTCACCCACAACCCCTCACTTAATAATACCGTAAGTTTCCTGGCCGTCCAAGTCAAACACGATCCGGATGATTTCGGCCGCAGGATGGGCCTCCTGATAGATCCTGTCCGTTTAATGACTTTTGATCACAAAGACAAACACCACTATTTTTATAACAATGATGATAGAAGGAAGTTTACATTGCAAATAATGGGTTGTAATCTGATATTATCTCTTGCTAGGAAATTAGATTTTCCATAGTTGGTTATATTCTTCGTAGAGAACTTAATAATTTTCCTAGATCTCACTTCCTTAGAGCAAAGGCTATGGGTAGTGTTACTCGATCAAATGAAGGAGGGGACTATCGTTTTGATCAAATTAGACCATGTTGTGGGGGTCTTTCACCCACTTTCAAGCACTCATTCAACTGAAAGAGTGGTCGGTAGTGTAACACTTGAAGGGGGACAATCCCCGTCAGGAAAAATAGAGCTACACGGGGGACTATCTCCCGTGTAGCAAAAAAAATTGCACCAAACGGGGGACAGTCCCCCGTTTGTATGATTTTTTATTTATTTTTTTTGGACGGGGGACAATCCCCCGTCTGATCCAAATTCCCAAAAAAAAAACTATCTCCCGTGTAGTGTGTTTTTTATATTTGTCCATAGTGGGTTCTCTCGTTGGTTTGATTGGGTCATCATTCATTTGAGTGAGTTACGCTCTAGTTTGGAGACTACCCATAGCCTTTGCTCTTAGCAAGTTTATCTTCCAAATCCACAAACTTTCTATTTTCAAATACAAAGGAAACCGAATTACAACTATTCAAAAAAATTGCATTTGTTGGTGCTAGTATGAGAACTCCAAGGCTGGTCTTCGGGATTTACTTCTCCATTTATAGTCTTCACTAACGTTTGACAGTCATTGATAAAGCAACAGTTGCTGAGATTCAAATCCTTCGTCCATCTAAGAGCCTCAATTCCTGCTTTAGCTTCAGCTTCTAAGGGGCAAGAAGCCCAGTATTGATATTTGCATATCCCATAGTGAAGTCAGCTTCCAAAAAAGATGTATAAAAATGACTAAACCAATCAAAGACTCTGTTGTCCTCTGCATGATTAACACTTCACACATTTCTGTCAGACTTTGAGGTGTTCCTAACATAATTGTTCTTAGTGATAGCATGATTCTGGAGGGAAACTTTAATAGAATCAATTAACTTTTATGGCACTGGCAAGACATTATCAAAATTAACGCTATTTAAACCAAAAGAATCCCAGACTTTTTTTGTAAAAGGACAGTTAACAAACAAATGTATTTCATCTTCAAGAGTATGACAGTCACAAAGTAAACAGAAAGGGTTAGCATCCTCAACATATTTAGACATTTTGCGACCTAAAGAAAGAGCACCAGAGACAATTTTCCAACAAAACATATTAACTTTAGGCATGATATTTAAACTCCAAATTTGTTTCCGAAAGGAAGCTTCATTCTTATCAATGTTGAGTTTGGTGAGAAAATTATAAGCAGATTTAGTAGTAAGTTCTCCTGATCTAGTAGAAATCCATCTGATCCTGTCAGATTTATCAAGGTTAATAGCAACAGAATTGATGGCATTATGAGAAGAGGTATTTATATACTTAGTAATAATATTCATATCTCAGTTCCCATTGGTATTAATCAGATTATTAAATGTTCTAGGCATATTATTATCTATAGTAACAGAAGTGAGAAGGACACACTGATTAGGGAGCCAAAGATCATACCAATGTTTATGTCTATTCCGTTATTCACCAAATGTTATAGCATAAACTTAATGATCTCCAGGCCTTTTCTAATTCTAGACCAAATCCAAGAGATTTTATAGTTGGTTTTTCTTAAATGATTGTGATTTTTGAAGTATTTATGCCCAAAGCTGATCCTGATTGTGAATCAATATCCTAACCAATTTAGTGATTAAGGAAAGATTGTGTTTATGGGGGGGATTCTAATTCCTAGACCACCCCGTCTAATGTCTTTTGTAATGCTAGGCCAAGCTTTAGGATAGTAGCATTTCTTTTTTCCTTTTTTTTGCCACCAGAAATCTCTTTGAATTTTGTCAAGGTTGTCTAAAGTTTGTTTGGGGGAGGCTAAGCATTGCATTTGGTGATTAGGGTAAGCACTGAGAACAGTTTTAATTAAAACAGTGCGGCCAGCATGATTAAACATCTTTCCAATCCAACCTTGAAGAGACGCGTAATTTTTATTCAGTAAAGGTTTAAAATTGTTAACTTTATTCCTATCAAAAAAAGAGGAGTCCCAAGATATTTATCATTCTTAGAGATTTTCCTAACTTTAAGAATTTTGGAAATGATTTTACAATGTTTATTGTAAATTTTAGGAGTAAAGTAAATTCTAGATTTCTGAAAATTGGTGACTTGACCAGTCATTTCCCCAAAGAGGTTGAGAATGTTAACAATATTCTTCGCTTCATACAAGCTAGATTTAGAGAACAGAAAGCAATCATCGGCAAAAAACAGGTGGGAGACAGAGGGGGCAGTTTTAGTGACTTTAATCCCAGATTTATTTATTTTTTCATCTTTTAAAGGAAGCTTGGAGAGCACCTCCATGCAAATAATAAAGAGATATGGCGAAAGTGGGTCTCCTTGACGGAGACCTCTAGACACAAAGAATTTTTCACCCGGCACTCCATTTAAAAAAAAACAGAGAAGGAAGTAGTGGTTATAGATTGCATAATAAGTTGACACCAATCATCACAAAAACCAAAAGAGAGAAGAGTCTGATTAAGAAAGTCCCGTTCTATTCTGTCAAAATCTTTTGACAAATCAATTTTTAACGCCATGTTTCCATTTTTATCTTTAGAGATCTTCATGGAATGTAAAATTTCATGTGCCACAATGATATTGTCAGTGATTTGACGACCAGGAATAAAAGCAGACTGATTTTGAGAAATAAGTTTCGGAAGCAAACGCTTCAGTCTGTTAGTTAAAAAATTTGAAATAATTTTATAAGTAGTAATTGTTGAGACTAATAGGGCGAAAATCACTAGAAGTAGAGGGGTTTTGAACCTTAGGGATTAAGGTAATGTAAATGTAATTCATTTCCTTAAGAATTTTTTTTTTTTTTTTTAAATCTCGAACAAGGTTGATAATATCATTTTTAACAATATCCCAGTGAGCTTTAAAGAAACTAGGAGGGTAACCATCTGGTCCAGGGGAGACCCACTGGTTCATATCAAAAAGCGTATTTTTGATTTCAGATTCATCAGAAATTTTGATGAGCAAGTTATTATCATCTTCGTTAATGCAAGGTTCTATAAGGTTATTGAGGATATCATGGTGTTGCGCATTATTGGAAGTACTTATACTTTTGAAGTGCTTTATTAACATGTTACGGACATGAGATGTATCGTCGATCCAAAGACCAATATCATCTCAAAGAGAGTGAATATGATTTATTCTTCTTCTCTTGTTAGCAGTTTGGTGAAAGAAAACAGTATTTCTATCAAAGTCCTTTATAAATTTTTCTTTCGAGAGATGATTCCAATAATCCGTCTCTCTATTATACCGGATATCAAGATTATTCTGGGTATCTTTAATTTCTAAGATTGGCAAAGGATTTATTGTGTGAAGGTATTCCATTTTCTTATTAAGATTATCTATGTTTTGGAAGATATTTCCGAAAACAGATTTATTCCACTTAGAAAGAATGTAAGAGAGATTTTTAAGAATCCCTTGAACTTTATAAGCATAAGAGACATTAAGGTTACAGTTCCAGTTTTTAGAGATAAGGCTCCTAAAAATTTCATGACTTAGCCAAGTTCCGATGATTTTAAAAGGTTTATGTGCATGTTGATTCAAAGGTTTACAAGTTAACAGGATTGGAGTGTGATCAGAGCCAACTCTAGGCAGATGACTAACAATAACATTAGGGTAAAGATTACACCAGCAAGAGGAAGTTAGAACTCTATCAATACGTTCTTTTATATTTTCCTGACATTCCCTATTATTAGACCAAGTGAAAGGAATGCCCTGATATCTAAGGTTCATCAAACCTAGAGACTGAATATTATCATGTATAAATTTATTAACATTAGAAGTATTATTCCTCCCTTGTTTATCATTAACATGAAGGATAAAATTTAAATCTCCTATAATAATCTAGGGAAAATTAGAGTTCATCTTACAAAAATAATTGATTTTTTCCTACTGAGATTTTTTCCCTTGAGCATTAAGAGATTCATGCATGCAAACGACATTCCAAACATTGTTGAAACAATCATGAATTTCAAAAAAACAAATATCAAAAAATTCAGCAATGCATTTCACTTTGATATTATTATGCCAGGCAATAAGAAACCCACCAGAAAGACCTATCCTAGGAACAACAAACCAATCATGAAAATTTAAATTTCTAGCTAAAATATTCATATTATCTTTGAGAGATTTTGTTTCTACCAGAAAATGAAGTCAGGATTATGTTTCTTGAGTATGTATTTAAGGTGGTTTTTTGTGAGGGGTTTTCCAATCCCCTGCACATTCCATGAACGTAATTTCATAGTGAAAAAACTAGAGCTTAAAAAAAATTTGAACACAATGCAAAAACTAAGCACATGAAGTAAAATAAAGCTAAAGAGGAGGAGATGGATGTTAAATTGTAAGAAAAAACTAGACTGAGATAAGTGGAAATATAATAACAAAAATAACAATTAAAACTGGGTTTTATAGTTATGAAAAGAACCTGATTAGAGTGTAGGACTTTGTCTCCAGCATCCACAGAAGAAACAACAGCAGGCAAAGTATTTCCTTGTTCAGAGTCAATAGAAGCATTAGCAACCACAATTCAATTAGAAGATTCCCCCCTTTCTATCACCACCTTTGCATTGTCCTTAGAAACCTCTTCAGAAAGCCTATTAAGAGCAATAGAAATTTCTCTAGAGTAGTTATCCATGTCCATTATATCAGAAATTACATCTTCACCTCTTCTTCTCTTATTAGATCTTTGATCATTCATATTTAACTCGGAAAGATAAACAGCTTAGAAAACAACTGGAGAGTTGGGTGGTGTTAGAGCACTGCTCGGTCCAACTCGCAAGCGTTGCTATCTCAGGCTTGTTTGTCAAGTTTAGTTGTCAAAACTATAAGTCTTGATTTCTAGTCTACTTATAGCTATGTCTCGGACTAGGATAGAATGTGTAGTTGAGCTTTAGACTTCACGGCGTTCATCGATTGAAGACGAAGATCTACTAAGGAGAGCTTGGAGGAACTTCATCAACAAAAGGTATGTGGAGACTTGAACTCATCTATCACACAAAAGTCTATCTCTTTATATCTCCTATTTTAAGACAAAATTGTATAGCTATATAGTATTCATATTATACACATTTGATATTTCGAGTTGAGTTTAACTCGCTTACATATTTCTCGAAATATGTGTTGGTGAGCTTTCACTTTAACCAAGTTCATCTTTTATTCTTGACGAAAGTCAAAAGATGATCATGTGAAAATCACCTGGTAACATCTTATATGATTTGTGTGAGACAGTCATTTGATGTAGACTTGGACTGTTTCGTATTGATCATTCGATCACTTGAAAATTGCTTTGAAGCTAATAGTTTGTGTGAGACAGCTACTCTCGTCTTCTAAGAATGTTTCAATGATTGAAATGGGAGTTTAGAATGATTAACCAATGATTGGATGTAGCACAGTATGCGTACTTGTATGCTAATTGTTACATGATTATTCCAAGTCCGGGAATCTAAGTATGCATACCCGTATGCGTATTGATTCAACAGTTGGTATGCGTACCCGTTTGCGTACTAACTTCAACTGAGTTCGGTTGTGAACGACAGTATGCGTACCCGTTTGCATACTGGCAAACACAGACCAAGTTCGACAACTTAGGTATGCGTACCCGTTTGCATACTTGAGTGGTTAAGTTCTAAAATCGGCTAAGTCATGAACTAATACATTTATATAATAAGGAATGCAATCTTTTGCGAACCGTGGCTATAATATTCATGAATTGATTCGAGTGAATCAAAACCGATTTTGCTTCAATTGTGTCGTGTATACTTTTATGAGAATATAAACAATTGAACAACTCTATGAGTAACATAACTAGTTTCAATTGAGTCATTTGAACTAGATATGTTAAGATGAACAAGGTTGATACGAAAGTGTTCATATGGCTAACTTCGGTTAACTATTGTTGAGCCAACTAAGTATACACGTTTGGGTACAGTTACCCATATCTAAATGAAGGTACATTTCATTTGTGTGTAACAAGCTAAGACCATCCAACGGTAGAAAGATAATGCTTTGGTTTTAAACAAATTTAGCTTGACTCTTAGATCAGGATTCATCTAATGGTGAATATTTATTGCTTTGTTCCAAAGATATCAAACCCTGATTTGAAGACTATATAAGGGAGAACTCTAGCAACTGGGAAACCTAATCCCCACACCTCCTGTGTGACACTAGTTGCGACTAGAGTCGATTCTCCTTTAACCTAGGTTTTTCCTAAAACTCATATAGGTTAACGACTTGAAGACTTCATTGGGATTGTGAAGCCATACCCAACTATTTTCTCTATAGTTGCGTGTTCTGATCTTACTTTGTTCTATCGTATTAAGTATTATCTTCTCTAAGATTTTCTCGAGATTTATCTCAGATAGGTAAGATAAAAAGTAGTCACAAACATCTTCATCTCATCGTTTGTGATTCCACAATAACTTGTTCTACTTCCATATAGTTAAGTTATTGTGAGGTGATTGATATTACTGTGTTGTTCTTCGGGAATAAAAGTCCGGTTTATCAATTGGTTCCTGTGCACCTTGATTTATCAAAAGACGGAACAAAACCTTATAGGTATTTATGTGGGAGACGGATTTATCTATCTAGATAGACTTTTCTGTGTGAGATAGATTTGTTTATTAAGCCTTCAACTTTGGGTCATAGCAACTCTTAGTTGTGGGTGAGATCAGCTAAGGGAATCAAGTGCATAGAATCCGGCGTGGTTCTGTAGACGTAAGGAACACGACTGTACCTTAATCAGTGTAAGATTGGTTAGGGATCAAATATATTCTAATCCGAAGTTAACTGGTAGTAGGCTAGTGTCTATAGCGGCTTAATACAATGTGGTGTTCAAATCTGGACTAGGTCGCGGGGTTTTTCTGCATTTGCGGTTTCCTCGTTAACAAAATTTCTGGTGTCTGTGTTATTTCTTTTCCCCATTATATTTGTTTATATAATTGAAATATCACAGGTTGTGCGTAAGTTCAATAAGTTTGTGAATCCGACCTTTGGGTTGTTGATTAAATTGATTGACACTTGGATATTGGTTTTTGATATTGTCCAAGTTGTTTCTTATAATAATCAGGCTCACGGAGTTCTATCTGTTTGATTTGCTGATTACATTAAGAAACAGAGATATAAATCTTGGATATACTTTTCTCAAATGAGTCTGACTGTCTAGTTTATTCTTTTGAAAGTATATTGGAGTTAGTCCATATAGATTGCTAAAGGAAAATTTGGGTGTGGTTGTTGTACCCCTTCTTTTTCAATTGGTATCAGAGCAGCAAACACGTTTAAGACCTTATAAATCTGTGTTTGTAGCATTCTGATTTCTGTGGATTAAAGTGTATCTCACAAGAACTCACATAGAGATGTCTTCCAAAGTTTTTGATTATGCCAAAAGTCTTGGTTTTACCTCAAAGTATAACTCCTTAGCTGATTCTTCCGAATCCCGGGGTAAAAACATAACTATTGACACTATGTCAGAATATGAAATGGAATTCACTAGAACATTAAAAAAGTCATATGAAATCATTGATTTTCAAGTTTCTAAGATCAAGACACTTGAATAAAAGAACAATCAGCTCATTGATGAATTTGAGAAGTCTCTTGAAAGAGAACGTGAACTTTATAGTATTATTGAATCCTTCACTAACAATATCGAAAAACTGGTTTAAGAAACTACTCTACATCGTGAAAAGATTAGTATGCTTGAAGATACTGTTAAAGAAGACTCGATTAGAAAAGAACATTTAATCAAGGCTTATTCATCAGAATTAAACAGCTATCGTGTGGAAAAACAAAAACTAGTTGCATCACTTCGATGTGCCAAGAACAGTGTAATACCTGAAATGGGAAAACTCTGATTTGATGAATAAGTCATCCTCATTATATTTTTCTAATACTCATAAGGTATTACCAAGCATGGAGAAAGTTCCTTCCAAGGAATTACCCGCTAAGAAGCACTTGCAAAACTTGCACGTGTCAGAAAAGGTTATGAGTCAAGGGGATTATTTTTATGATCCACGATCCTGTTCTTTATGTGGGAAAAGAAATCACTATGATCTTCATTGTTTTGCTAGAAAGAAACAAATTTCTGATCTTCAAAATTTGCTTCTTTTTACAGTCGACAGAGTAAATCGTCTGTCGACATCTACAATGGATTTCATTCCTACAAAAAAATAGAACTCTCATAAGAAAGGTTTCCATAATCACTCATCTATAAATCTCTACAGGTCTTAATGGTGTAAATTCTTACGCCACTAATGAACACATTCCCTATGTCTATGAGAACAAATCTGGCAAATCTAAGTCTAAAAGATGGAGGTTTTACAACTCTTCCCCTCTTGAACCAATTTCTATAGGTCCTAGACTTAGTCCTCAGAGAAATCCTTCTGATGGAGTTTCAAAAAGGTTCATGGTTGATTCCTATGAAACAAGCCATAACCAAAGGAAGGTAAGGGAGGCACGGCATAAACATTGAGAAGGTATTTACAACTTTTTCCTCAATGATCATGGTGGGATTATATATTGAAAAGACGATGATACATGTGTATCTTCCTCTCCCCGGGAACTAGTGATCCTCAAAACGGATTGAGGATATAATTATAATTTTGGGAAGGAATACTGATTTTTAGGCAGTATTCTTAGATAAGGAAATATTTCCAGATAAGGTAATATTCCTAGATAAGGAAATATACCTAGAAAAAGAATGTTTCTTAGACAATGTAATATTTCTAGACAAGAAAATATATACTTAGAAAAGGAATTATTCCTAGATAAGGAATATTCCTAGACAAGGTAATATACCTAGATAAGGGAATATACCTAGAAAAGGAATTATTCCTAGATAAGGAAATAGATTCCTAAAAGGTTTGGGAAACCGTTAAAGTTATAAATAGAGATGTTTAGCTCATACCTAAGACATCTAGTGTGTAGTTTGAGATACAGACACACCTAGATCAGAGAGGGAGGTTTGTGAGACAAATCACCTTGAGATAAGTTTGTGAGGCAATTAATTATTGTAAAAGCAAACTTAGCAAACACTTTAAGGTTATTTACCTAGAGCAATTGTGAGCGTGACAAAAAGAGAATTGTAATAGTTTTCTTGTTCATAATCTAGAGAAGATATTTTCTTTGAATTACTACTTGTTTTTCTGTTTTCTAAGTTTCTCGTCTATTATTATTCTGAATTCCGCCTTTATAGTAATAGCTACCAAGGAATAGAGATCAATACGTATCAAGTTAGTATAAGAGCAAGGTTCCTTACCTTTAGGGAAGATTCTAGTGGTTTATGGTATTCACTAGATCTCTCTACAAAAAAATCTTGGTGAGCTACTCGAGAAGCAAGAAGACATTTAAAGAACAAGGGAACCATAGATAGGAAAGTCAGTTGATGATCCTAAGCATAGCGAACCACAAACTACGGAAGAGAAGGTGGCTGCGCTACAAACAGACATGAAGTTTTATACTCCTAAGACGAAGAAAAAGACTACGTTTTCATCTGGTTTGAAGAAAATACAAGGAAGAAGAAGAAGAACCACTCGAACAAAGATTGCGTTATGGAGCGAAGAGTAACTAAGACAAGACGAGGAGATATTGACGCTTTTCAAATTAGACGTCAAGGTCAAGTTTCCAGCAAAGAGAGATGGTTCAGCAGGGTGAAAGGAACTCTTGAATTCCCTAACCTCCAAATATAACTTTCACAGGAGTTCAAGTTCTTGAGGGGGGGGAGCATGATACATGTGTATATTCCTCTCCCCGGGAACTAGTGATCCTCAAAACGGATTGAGGATATAATTATAATTTTGGGAAGGAATACTGATTTTTAGGCAGTATTCTTAGATAAGGAACTATTTCCAGATAAGGTAATATTCCTAGATAAGGAAATATACCTAGAAAAAGAATGTTTTTTAGACAAGGTAATATTTCTAGACAAGAAAATATATACTTAGAAAAGGAATTATTCCTAGATAAATAATATTCCTAGACAAGGTAATATACCTAGATAAGGGAATATACCTAGAAAATGAATTATTCCTAGATAAGGAAATAGATTCCTAGAAGGTTTGGGAAACCGTTAAAGCTATAAATAGAGATGTTTAGCTAATAGCTAAGACATCTAGTGTGTAGTTTGAGATACAGACACACCTAGATCAGAGAGGGAGGTTTGTGAGACAAATCACCTTGAGATAAGTTTGTGAGGCAATTAATTATTGTAAAAGCAAACTTAGCAAATATTTTAAGGTTATTTACCTAGAGAGATTGTGAGCGTAACAAAAAGAGAATTGTAATAGTTTTATTGTTCATAATCTATAGAAGATATTTTCTTCAAATTACTATTTGTTTTTCTGTTTTCTAAGTTTCTCGTCTATTATTATTATGAATTCCGCCTTTATAGTAATAGCTACCAAGGAATAGAGATCAATATGTATCAGACGAGGTTACCCAAATATACCACAATATTTTATTTATCCACTTATAAGTCCTCTACCGAAAGTGATTGTCTATGGACAGAGTCGAGACAATACAACAAATCGGTTCACACTTCGTGTAATCATCTATGGATACGAGATCGAGACAATACGACAACAAGATAACTTGTGTGATTGACTATGGATACAAGATCGAGACAATACAACAACGAAGTATGATACTTGATAATAGGTTCGGACTTAACCAAACTCTATAGGATCACTATCAAGTATATACAGAATTAACGTTTGTGTATTTTACTTCTAATTATAATTGCGGAAATAGAAAAGTAAAAGACACAACAAGATTTTGTTAACGAGGAAACCGCAAATGCAGAAAAACCCCAGGACCTAGTCCAGAATTGAATACTCTCAGAATTAAGCCGCTATACAAAATCTAACAAACTTCGTATAGTTGAGACCAAGCAACTAAACCTATAGTTCACTTAGTTTCTTTAGTACCCTGCGCTTCCGACATTCAATAAGTGCACGCACTGGAACAATTCCTTTAGATCGTATTCCAAACAGTAAAGGAACAACAAATCTGTTTGGTAACAACTCTATTGATTCTTTCCAATGAAGAAATCTCAAGTCATATGCAAAGGCTCTTCCGTTAACCAATAAACTCCTTTGCCTGGTTAGATCAATCCAATCTTCAATTACCAAAGTAATAAGATTCGGATTCGTAACAATCAAATAGAACTCAATATATCTATTAGTGTTACCGATCTCACGCAACTAATAATTCGAATAAATCCTATATTAGTTGGATCCCAGCAGATCAAGGTTTGTGCACACCAAAGATATAAAAACCAAATAAGAAATCTTCATTGTCTTCAAATCTTCTTTAATCTTCAATAAAAACCTGCACAACACCACTTGAATCTCTTATGATCAATCACACACAGAACGGAGTCTGTTAACAATGGATTATCACAAGCCGTCTTTAGATCTACAAACAGTTCTAAAGATCTCGTTGATACTTCGATCTAGTTTGAGTGAATCTTATATCAAAAGTGAAGATTTTCAAGAATAAACAAACTAGGTGCAATCAAAGTTCAACAACCGTTAGTCAATCAAATCAATCGAAAACTAAAATAAACTGTAATTATCTAGTTTCCCACCAATGGTACTCGAAGAGCTTCTTGATCCAACAGAAGATTTTAAACGAGCAATCGTAAGAGATTTCTCCTAATTAGGTTACTTTCCTCTCCGGATAGACGGCTCCACCAGAAACAACAAGAAGATGAAGTTTTCCTAGCTCTTAGGATAGTTTGCTCGAAATGCAAACTTGGGTATTTATAGACCAAGGATGTTTGGACACCAAGGAATTTCCAAAACCGAATATTCTCAAGATATGCAATAAATGCCCAAATCGGTTTTCATAATTCCTGGAAATGCTTTGTCCAATATTTCCAAAATCTCACTAGAAAATCTCCGATTTGTAAATGCACATTACCAATTTTTATTCTCTAGAGATATGCATTTAATTGCTGGTAATTAAAGCATATAAAACTAATAACCTTAATTAAAAGATTGTAATTTATTTTGGTCCGGGATCTCCTTGAGTTATTAAGGAATATCTTTGAACAACAAAAGATAAGAGTTACTGAGCATGTTCAAAGTATGTCGACATCTTGAAGTTCAAAGTAATCGGTGCTACATTATATAAATAATCAGGTAGGAATCGCCTAATAAAAATAATCAGGTAGGATCGATTACACCTATATATGGTATCTACTTGTGCTCGGTCACACCAGTCACTAGGATCGGTTATACCAATTACAAGGATCGATTACACAAGATCTTTATGACCTGTCACACCAATTACTAGGATTGGTCACACCAATTACAAATATCGATCATACCATCTCAGGTGATTACTTAGGATCGGTTACACTAAACTAGTCATACCAATTCATAAGATAAGCACTGTGATTAGTTATACTAAGATACATAACAAGTTATGATCGGTTCTACTAACTCACACATATTGGTAATCCAAAGATATGCAATGAATAACAATACCAATAAGCCTAGCGATTTCCCTTTCGATTCATAAAACAAGTTCATGAATGTACTTCCTTTAAACAAATGTAAACACTGTTTCCTAGGATGAAAGCTTCACCTTTACCCATACGCATAATCACAATAGCATTCATATGATTATGTCGATGTCATATATACGAGTTCAAAAGATAAACGTTATACTTTGTATTCTAATTCATTAACACTATGATCATGTGATCATGTCTTACTACTAGAGTATAATCATTCACAGCTTCGCAGTTATGTTTTCAATATAGCACGACTTGAAAGATACGTTAGGAATGAAACAGTTCAAGTAAAAATATTACTAACCTCAAGAGGAAGGATGATGTTGTCGTTGTAGCTTGTTACTTCTTCACATTCTTCAAGTCTTCGAGTAATACTTGTATGTCTCATAATCCTAGACTTTCTAGTCTAACCTATACGAAGTTATCTCTAGTACATAATCAAGCGACTCTTTATATGAGTTTTGATTCACTAAAATATGACAACCAAACTAGACATACCAACGCTTGGTGGGTTCAACCGAGCTATGCTCTAATAATCTCCCCCTTTGTCAATTTTAGTGACAAAACTCTTAATACATATGGATAAACAAATTACAAGAATTCATTACACATACGCTTGATTCCAAGTTTCAACAGCACAAAAAAAAACTACATATATTCAATCCATAAATGCCGCTGTTAACATTTTAATAACAAAGCTAATACTCTCCCTAAAGGCAAGATAGGTATATTTTCAATCCGAACATCTTTGTTATTCCCCTTTTGTAGTCAAGATAACTACAATAGCAATATGATATGTTGCTCCCCCTTAGTCAATGCTTTACTCTTTCGTTAGATATAACGTTTAAGCACAATTGTCCTTTCCTAGTGATTACAAATCACTTGTTTACTCCATATATTTCTCCCCCTTTTTGTCACAAAATGACAAAGGTTCGAGCAAATAAAGGTCAAACCGAAAGGATCTTACAAATCTAAAAGACTTGTACAACCTGCAAGAGTTAAGCACGAAGGTTTCGCATACCATTTTAGATAACCAATATCAAAACCAAAATTACAAGTAATTTGGTTTTAATATGTTATCAAGGAAACAATTGCCCGAAGCAATTTTCCCTAATAGTTTAACAAATTGACTAAGAAACTTAGTTCCCTTGCTAAACCGATTGCACAAATACAATCGCTTATTTCGATAAGACCAAAATAAATATCAGAATTAACTTTATTTTTCTCATCAGGCTCTAATTATTCAGACAATAACTTAGACCTTTCACTTTACACAAGACAAGCACTAGGTTAGTTAACTAGTATTTCTTGTCAAGGCATTCGATTAGACTTGAATAACCGAATCCTTTACTTTGATAAGTCTAACTAAGATCAGAATTAACTTAGTTTCTCTTATCCGGAATCGAATTGGACTAAAAAAATGATGCCGTATTTTGTTAAGCCATAAAAAATACATACAAACCAAAATAAAATTGACTTGCACAATTATTTCTCTTAACCGGAAGCAATTGAAACAAACATAGACATTATAGCACCGCAATTGCACCGAAATTTCATTAAGTCAAAAACAATATATATGATACCAAACAATAAAAAATATATCAAACAATAGTTTTTTATTAACCAGAAACAATTGAATCACACATACACACATCCATACACACATAATGGAATAAACATCAATCGTACCGAATTTTGTTAAGCAAAAGCAAAATATATGTAATATAAACAGGCTTTTCTTAAACAGGAAAACGATTAACTAACAAATTCGTTACTTCAGATTCTGCATCCTCTTCTCCCCGGAAAGATATATCATTAAGCGCAAGTTCAAGTTAGAACTCTCCCCCATTATGTTGTCATCCTCTCGCAAGAACAAAAGAACAACAACAAAGAGCAACCTTTACCAAAGAAAGGTTTAATCGGTTTTAAATAATGCGTGCCAATAGCAAAAGTTGAAAACCCGAAACACATATGTTTATGCTAAACACAACTCATGTAAACACAAATTGATTCAACACATTGTGACTTTTTACATATGAGTCTCAAT
The DNA here is from genome assembly GCA_023531105.1 of Papaver atlanticum. Taxonomy (NCBI): domain Eukaryota; kingdom Viridiplantae; phylum Streptophyta; class Magnoliopsida; order Ranunculales; family Papaveraceae; genus Papaver; species Papaver atlanticum. The sequence continues at coordinate 2,410,676 of JAJJMB010001096.1, read as the reverse complement.
CGGAACACCTTATGATCCTTTGATAAGGCCTACCAACATGGGCGAGAACTTAATCCCGCTAAATCAAAAAGCCACACAAACCATAAGGATTCTCATCATATGAGATCGAATATTAAGGTTATGAAAACCGAAATTAGACATCCCATAAACCGAATACACAAAGCAAAAATATAAACCTTCATTCATATGAATTTTCTTATTGGAATCGATTATACCACATTTCCAAACAAGTTTGGAATTGGTTATACCACATGAATTCATATACAAAACTGTTTTAGGAATAACTTTTGCATACGAAGTCCGAATTCAGTGATTTTTGTCTCGTTTTAACCGTATAAACAAGAGTTACATATATGACATGTACATATCAACATAATAAACTCAAAATACCGTTTCTATCAAAAGCTAAAATATAGATAGAAAAGGTATGAGTATAGAAGAAAAGAAATCTCCCTAAAGATATTAACCAGTCATATAATAACCGAGAGGTCATGTGCTCAGTTTCATGTGCTTCCTCACCCTTCATAAGATTGAGCACAAAGGTGAGCATGCACATTCCATCACAACTAGGTTGTGTTTATTTGAGCCTTTTCTTCTTTGTCAGAAGTGACTAAGACAGAATCATCATTCCTGATCTCTTGCTTGATTTGTTTTCTCTTATTCCATATCTTGGTTTTCTTCTTTGACTTGTGATGAATAGTGCCATTATCACAACGTTCACTAGTACAAGAGACTTTAGATAGCATGATGTCTTTCTTTAGTCTTTCAAGAAGTCTCTCAATATTGATCAATTGAGTGTCATTCTTGTGACTAACCTTTGGTCCCTCTTTGGCTATTGAGGACTTCGGGACCAATTTAGAAATGGGTTTCGCAGGAGTGGCTTTCTCCTTCATACCATTAGGATCTTTGCCTTTTTGGATACTTTGCGAAACATCCTTTCTCCAATTTGGAACATCAGATCTTGTAATCTCATTTACAAAGTCTTCTCTCTTTCTATAATTGAGTTTTTTATGAGATGACCTTGTTGAGCTATAAGCAAAATTTGAACTATCCCTATAATATTTATTTTGCCTAAACTTAGGACAATAACGATCTGAGTTCTTTCGGGGAGCAAACTTTTCCAATTCGTTTGATACAAAAGAAATTGCATCTTGCATCTTACGAACTTTGCATCCTCGTTGCAAGTTCCCTTTATCACCACAATGATAACAATGCTTAGTAACATAAGGAGTTTGATTTTTAATGTTACCTTTTTGTGGATCCACTTGTATTGGAGCTCGACGAGTTTTCTTCTTCTTCTTATCTTTGTTCAATGTTGTTGCTTTCTTGACATTAGCAGAAGTGCTCTCTTTGATTGCTTCTGGTTGAGCACAATTCTTAGGCTTGACAGGATTTTCTTCTTTACAAGAAATATGAGCATCTTTGACATAAGTGGAAGCCTCTGGTTGAGAAGAATTTATAGTTTTAACAAATTTTACCTCTTTGCTGATATTTGAAGCATCTATTCCCTTATAGCCCAGTCCTCATGTATCAAGATGATTTCTACTTGCTTCTAACATTGAGGTTAAATTGTTTTAGCTAACATTGAACTTTTTAAGGTCCAAATTTTCTTCTTCCAACATCTTGATTTTATCAAGAGCACTTGCCAGATCATTCTCAATATGTTTTTCTCGAGAGAGATATGCACCTTTATTCTCTTCAAAACTCTTTTTGTTAAGAGTTAATCCTTGTCACAGATTCAACAAGTTTCTCTTCCAACAAGTGAACTTTTTCAAGAGTAGCATTACGATCTTTCTCTAATAGTTCTGCTTGAGAAATACTAGAACTTACTTTCTCTAATAGTTCTGCTTGAGAAATACTCGGCAGGTAGGATTCGTCAAATGGAATATAGGTAATGGTATGTCCTTTCCTAACAACGAGACCTTTTCAGCATAATTGGCTTCATAGTTGGCGAAAAATTTATATAGTTAAGCATGCTCGGTATTGAGTAATCCTGGGATGGGTGACCTCCTGAGAAGCTGATGCTGGATGACCGCAACGGTGACCATTGGAAACCCCATACTGTCAAATGACCATACTGGCTAAGTGAGGACATTATCGGTAGTGGGCCAGGCCATTACATTCTACGACATTACACTTCCAAATGTGAGGTTATTCGTTGCATAATAATTATAAAACCATGATTAGTTAGTAAGTCAAATCGTTAAGTACTTAACCTAATAACAATAAGCTCTACTAATTATAAATTTTGTTATCCATCATCATTGAATAAAAATAACGTTAAACCATTTATCAAAAAATACGTGAGACGATGCGAAATTACTCACTGGGCACCAATACTTGCCACCGTCACTATGGTCTACTTATATAATTGTTAGCCAATCTAACTAAGTTTTGTACTGCTTTTTGTCTTTAAAAAAAAGAACAATTAATTGGGGGATATTTTACTGTAGCTGACGGCATGGTTTTTCAATGCCGGCAATCCATCGACCATGTCGGCATCATTGGAAAACCATGCCGGCACTTATCCCCCAAATAAAAAAAGTATCCCCCAATTAACCCTTAAAAAAAAGTACTTTGAAAACAGATTTATAGCAATATTTTTTCATAGTGTTTGGTAAATATTTTATAAAATGTTTTTTATGCAAAACACTTCCAAAATCTATTAATTTTAAAAGTGGAGAATGAGTTTTTAAAAGCTTCAAAAGCAAATACTATAGTTCACCCTAATTTCATATTTTATTTTCCAATTCTATCCCATCTTTTTTTATAACTGATAAAAATTATCCTTGAATCTATATATGATCACAAATTTTTATTTGTTATATTTTATTCTTTAAAGATAATTATTTTTTATTTTCAAACTACATATCATGTTATACCGTATCACTGAAATATACTTTTATTTATCGACAATAATTATTTTTTTATAACTGGTAAAAATTATTCTTGAATTTATATATGATCATCGATTTCTATTCCTTATATTTTATTCTTTAAAGATAATTATTTTTTTATTTTCAAACAATATTTTATGTTATACCGTATCACTGAAATATACTTTTATTTATCAACAATAAATATTAGGAAATTATTGATTTTTAAAAAGTGGTTAAGAAAAATAATACTTCTTAGTAATAATACTAATTAGTAAATTTAATATTACATATATGTACTCTAATAGTAAAAAATTTACTTATTTTATGCACAATAAAATAGAATAAACAATTTTCAAAGATATGTCTTCTATTGTCATTTTCTCACTAACTATAGCTGAACCTGATATTTTCCCAGACACAATTTGATCGCTCTTTAAAATAGTTTTAGCTTTAGTTTATAATTTGCAACCATTCAATTGCTTTTTTTATGGAGCTCAACACAATAACGTACATCGGGAAAGCATTTTGTAAAGCTCGCAGCGATACCAAACTAATCCTAAGTATTAGCTAATAAAAATATATTTATTATCATAATTAGTAGAATAATTTATATATTATCATTTTTAATTTGACATTAAATAAAATATTATCATGGCAAATTAATAGAGTATTTATTATGAAGAATTATGGAACCTTAATGACATGGTAATTTTTTTCCGTTAGATGTATTTCTAATCCCAATCACAACCATCACTTATGAAAAACGATTACATCCCAAGATTTATCTCTTATGAGGACAAATCTAAACCGCCACTTACACAGGCAAACTTAGCTAAACTGTGCTTCATAATCTTGATGCAAATATTGATAAAAGATAAAATGAACTTTTGAATATTCCGTAGTATTGGTCTTTCCCTGATCCACTTCTACGTGAAAGTACTGTGTGGCTCCGTAAGTTTTCATATGTTGAGCATTTCCGATTAAATTAATCATTTCCTTTGTGGTTAATTTAATTGAGATTTTTGGATACAAATTCATGTTTCATGTGATTTTTCAATGTCCAAAGAAATCCTTCTTTTCTTGTGAAAGTAAGGTCGCTCTTGTTGTTCTTTCGGGAATAACATTTTATGGGGGAGAGTTCTTAATTGAACTTGTGCTTAATTGCCAAATCTTTATGGGGAGTGCGGCTGTGGAATATTGTTGGAATTTTCTTGTATCTTTATAAACTCCTTGATGAATACACTAAGTTTCGACTATGTGAAATTATCGAAACAAAGTTGATATGTTCTCTTTTGTTCATGAAGTACCTCTATGAAAATTTCATTATGATCACACTAGTTTTCGTACCTTTGCCAATTTATATTGACAAAAACGGGAGAGAATTATTTTGTAGTTCACACTACATATACATATGGTTTACGAATCATTATGTAAGGGGGAGAATTATTTTGTAGTTCACACTACACTGTATAACAATGATTGAGAACAACTGTTTTCTTATTGTTATGGATACGGATCTTCAACAACTATGATGCTGAGTTGAACACGTTCAGAATCACTGGAGTACTTGGAAGTGACGAAGATTTTGAGTAATGTTGAAGAACCAAGGAAATCAAGCATTTGAATGAAAATCTACAAAGTTTTATTCATTTTGTAATCCATATGTATTGATAGTTTTGTCACTAAAATTGACAAAGGGGGACATTGTTAGAGCACTGCTTGGTCAAACTCGCAAGTGTTGCTATCTCAAGCCTGTTTATCAAGTTTAGTTGTCAAAACTATAAGTCTTGATTTCTAGTCTACTTATAGCTATGTCTCGGACTAGGATAGAATGTGTAGTTGAGCTTTAGACTTCACGACGTTCATCGATTGAAGACGAAGATCTACTAAGGAGAGATTGGAGGAACTTCATCAACAAAAGGTATGTGGAGACTTGAACTCATCTATCACACAAAAGTTTATCTTTTTTTATCTCCTATTTGAGACAATGTCATATAGCTATATAGTATTCATATTATACACATTTGATATTTCGAGCGGAGTTTAACTCGCTTACATATTTCTCGAAATATGTGTTGGTAAGCTTTCGCTTTGACCAAGTTCATCTTTTATTCTTGACGAAAGTCAAAAGATGTCATGTGAAAATCATCTGGTAACATCTTATATGATTTGTGTGAGACAGTCATTTGATGTAGACTCAGAATGTTTCGTATTGATCATTCGATCACTTGAAAATTGCTTTGAAGCTAATAGTTTGTTTGAGACAGCTATTCTCGTCTTCTAAGAATGTTTCAATGATTGAAATGGGAGTTTAAAACGATTAACCAATGATTGTATGTAGCACAATATACGTACTTGTATGCTAACTGTTGCATGATAATTCCAAGTTCGGGAATCTAAGTATGCATACCCATATGCGTACTGATTCAATAGTTGAAGTCCGGGAACTATAGTATGCGTACCCATTTGGGTACTAACTTCAACTGAGTTCGGCCGTGAATGATAGTATGCGTACCCGTTTGCATACTGGAGAACACAGACCAAGTCCGGCAACTTAGGTATGAGTACCCGTTTGCATACTTGAGTGGTTAAGTTCTAAAATCGGCTAAGTCATGAACTAATATATTTATATAATAAGGAATGCAATCTTTTGCTAACAGTGGCTATAATGTTCACGAATTGATTCGAGTGAATCAAAACCGATTTTGCTTAAATTGTGTCTTGTATACTTCTATGAGAATATAAACTATTGAACAACTCTATGAATAACATAACTAGTTTTATTTGAGTCATTTGAACTAGATATGTTAGGATGAACAAGGTTGATATGAAAGTGTTCATATGGCTAACTTCGGTTAACTATTGTTGAGCCAACTAAGTGTACATGTTTACGTACGATACCCATATCTAAATGAAGGTACATTTCATTTGTGTGTAACAAGCTAAGACCATCTAACGGTGGAAAGATACTGCTTTGGTTTTAAGCAAACTTAGCTTGACTCTTAGATCAGGATTCATCTAACGGTGAATATTGATCGCTTTGTTCCAAAGTTATCAAACCCTGATTTGAAGACTGTATAAGGGAGAACTCTAGCAACTGGGAAACCTAATCCACGCACCTCCTATGTGATACTAGTTGCGACTAGAGTCGATTCTCCTTTAACCTAGGTTTTTCCTAAAACCCTTATAGGTTAACGACTTGAAGACTTCATTGGGATCGTGAAGCCAGACACAACTATTTTCTTTGTAGTTGCGTGTTCTAATCTTACTTTGTTCTATCGTATTAAGTACTATCTTCTCTATGATTTTCTCGAGATTTATCTCAGATAGGTAAGATAAAAAGTAGTCACAAACATCTTCATCTCATCGTTTGTGATTCGACAATAACTTGTTCTACTTCCATATAGTTAAGTTATTATGAGGTGATTGATATTACTTTGTTTTTCTTCGCGAATATAAGTCCGGTTTATCAATTGGTTCATGTGCAACTTGATTTAACAAAAGACGGAACAAAACCTTATAGGTATTTCTGTGGGATACAGATTTATCTATCTAAATAGACTTTTCTGTGTAAGACAGATTTGTTTATTAAGTCTTCGACTTTGGGTCGTAGCAACTCTTAGTTGTGGGTGAGATCAGCTAAGAGAATCAAGTGCGTAGAATCCGGCGTGGTTCTTGAGACGTAAGGAACGCGACTGTACCTTAATCGGTGTGAGATTGGTTAGGGATCAACTACATTCCAATCCAAAGTTAACTAGTAGTAGGCTAGTGTTTGTAGCGGCTTAATACAATGTGATGTTCAAATCTGGACTAGGTCTCGGGGTTTTTCTGCATTTGCGGTTTCCTTGTTAACAAAATTTCTGGTGTCTGTGTTATTTCTTTTTCGCGTTATATTTTTTTACATAATTGAAATATCACAGGTTGTGTGTAAAGTTCAATCAGTTTGTGAATCCGACCTTTGGGTTGTTGATTTAATTGACTGACACTTGGATATTGGTTTTTGATACCGTCCAAGTTATTTCTTATAATAATCAGGCTCACGTAGTTCTATCTGTTTGATTTTATGATTACATTAAGAAACAAAGATATAACTCTTGGATATACTTTTCTCAGATTGAGTCTGACTGTCTAGTTGATTCTCTTGAAAGTATATTGGAGTTAGTCCATATAGATTTCTAAATGAAAAGTTGGGTGTGGTTGTTGTACCCTTGCTTTTTTAGGTGGGTTTGTCTTCTCTTCTGGTTCCGTGACAATATTCTCTACATTTTCTTGTCTATCATTTCCTTCATTCTCAACATTCTGAACTTTATTAATCACTTTAATGACACCATTAACAGCTCCAGGAATTTCATTAACATTTTCTTGCTGTATTTGTCCTTCATTATTCTCCTCCGTGTCAATATTGTCAACTTGGTCACCAAAAGGATCAAAACCTTGAAGATTTACAATAGGAACAGCTAAGCAAGCAACATTTGCAATTAGATCACAGTAATTCTCATTATGATTGAAGACATAACAACTCCTTCAAGTTGCTGAAGGAAAACCCAGGTATAAAATTGCAACCTTAATCTTTTCACCATCTTCAAGAGTGATCTGAAATTTTCTGACTAAAGGTATAAATTAACATCAACTTTTACCTTAGCCTTGACAACACCAGTAGTATCTCCATTGTAAATAGTTATATGCTCTCCAGCTTGAGAAGCAATCAATTGAGAAAGATTATCTCTATCCAAGTCAGCTCTCAATCTAAATTCAATGAAGAAGACTTCGAATTGAAATATTGCATTATGCACATTCATATGAAACTGCCAAGGTAAAAGAACAAGCAGATGACCACCAACAGAGTGAGGTATCCCTCTTAGCACTCTTTGAAAAACTTCTCTGGAATGAATACGGAAGATGAAGACATTCCTACGATTAGTGGTGATGATAATAACTTCTCTTTCAGTACCCCATCTTTGTCTGATAGCAAAGCTAACAACATTTCTAGTTACTATTGCTTCTCTACAGACATAGCCAATAAGTACATAAGGCTCAACAAATCTCCCCTTTCCTTGCAGATTAACATGTCTAGTTGTCTTATGAGAAATATTACAGTTGCTTTGAATATTAGAGGACAAGTTGTCTATGTTTGAAGAAGAATACTCCATTGAATTGAGGTCAGCAGCAAGCGCTAGCAGTTTGAAAAAGGTGATCAAAGTTTTAGTGAGAAAAGTTGGGTGTAAAGTTTTTTCTGTTGGAGTAAAATTCTCTAGGAGAGCAAAGTTCGTTAAGGAGAAAAGATTATGATAAAATTGAATAAGTATGAGAATCACCATGGATAGAAATTAAGAAAATTGCCAAGTGTTCATCATGCTACAAACTTGAGACTAAAGCAAGACTAGTTAAAAACTTGGAGGAAAAGCTGCTAGTGCTTACTGACGAGACAAATAGAGAAGCAAAAGATAGTAATGATTGCAAAAAGTGTGTAAAAATGTATTTACTTGCACGACCAGTTGGAGGAATTGAAGAGATTTTGATATAAAATTGAAGAGCTCTAAAGACAATCTTTAGTTTAAGGTCCAAAATCTTCTTAATCCCACAAAAACCTTTAAAAGAACGAAACACAAGGAAAACCCTCCGCAAATGCCTCAACTGCTTCCGCAAAAACCCTAGTCCTCCCAATCAGGTTTGGGTTAGAGTGAAGGGATGAAATATACAAGAGAATAAAGAATGATTAGGTTATTAAATTAAACGGAATTAATCATAGAAAAACTGGAGAAACAGAGATAGAGGATAAAGAATTAAAAGTCTAAAAACTAGGGTTCATATGCTTTTCAGAGGAATAGGAGATTGGGGTGAAAAATTCGAGGATGATAAATAAAAATAAGAAAAAAATAGTGATAAGCACGTAAGTGTGACGCATTTTCACCCATAATTACATTATCTAGGACTCATTTTATTTCTAATAAAGTTGTTTTAAGTCTTTTCTAGGGAATAAGCTCTTACGGAAAAATTGGCTCGAAAAGTGGTGTTTTACACCCCAGGATAGAGTACTAAAGGAACCTCAGAAATGCACCGGAAGCACCCAAAAATGTGTCGGAGGAACCCACGGAAAAATTACTATCTACGCCCAAAAATTACTATTTGCACCCCATAAGACAAGTGCTAAAGGGACACCCGTGCAGGATTAGGGGGAGGACATGTTCTTCTCAAATTCAAAAAAAATATTTTTGGCGGGAAAATATTCCCTTTCACTGGCAGAATTTCAATCGGATGTTTGGACGTGATTTAGTGAGATTCAATCCCTGAAACTTAGTGGGTAGGCGTGATATGACTATAGAAATCTAGTATGGGTGATTTTATCGATCAAATTTGGCTAGATAACTTGTTTTAATCCAAACAGGGAGTTGGAGGAAAAACATGAGCTTGCACGAGTTGTGAGAAATTTAAACATGTACTGCAC